>CM057002.1:110297910-110789676 GCA_029891345.1 Dryococelus australis | reverse complement strand
CCGTGGCTGGAGAGGTGAAGTCGTGAATCTTGCCGGGGGAAATGTGGGAGGTGAGTCGTGAATTCATGGCCGTGGCCCTGCTGGGAGGTGAAGTCGGAATTATGGCCGTGCCTGTGGGAGAGGTGAAGTCGTGAACTTCCTTGCGTGGCCTGCTGGGAGAGGTGAAGTCGGAACTTCTGGCAGTGGCCTACTGGAGAGGTGAAGTCGTGAACTCTTGCCGTGAAACTGTGGAAGAGGTGAAGTCGTGAACTTCATGCCGTGGCCCTGCTGGGAGAGGTGAAGAGTGAACTTCATGGCCGTGGCCCTGCTGGGAGAGTGAAGTCGTGAACTTCATGGCGTGGCCCTGCTGGAGAGGGAATCGTGAACTTCATGGCCGTGGCCTGTGGGAGAGTAAGTCGTGAATTCATGGCCGTGGCCCTGCGGAGAGTAAGTCGTGAATTCTGCGTGGCCCTGCTGGAAGTGAATCGTGAACTTCATGGCCTGGCCCTCTGGGAGAGGTGAAGTCGTGAATTCATGGCGTGGCCTGCTGGGAGAGGTGAGTCGTGAATTCATGGCCGTGCCCTGCTGGAGAGTGAAGTCGTGAACTTCTGCCGTGGCCTGCTGGGAGAGTGAAGTCGTGAACTATGCGTGGTCCTCTGGAAGGTGAAGTCGTGATTCTTAGCCGTGACCTGCTGGAGAGGTGAAGTCGTAAACTTCATGGCCGTGGTCCTACTGGGAGAGGTAAAGTCGTGAACTTCATGGCCGTGACCCTGTTGGGAGAGGTGAAGTCGTGATTCATGATGGCCGTGGCCCTGCTGGGAGAGGTGAAGTCGTGAACTTCATGGCCGTGGTCCTACTTTGTGAGGTGAAGTCGTGAACTTCATTAGCCGTGGCTCTGCTGGGAGAGGTGAAGTCGTGAACTTCTTGCCGTGGCCACTGCTGGAAGAGGTGAAGTCTTGAACTTCATGGCCGTGGTCCCTGCTGGGAGAGGTGAAGTCGTGAACTTATGGCCGTGGCCTGCTGGGAGAGGTGAAATTGTTGACTTCCTTGCCATGTGCCATGCTGGGAAGGTGAAGTCGTGAACTTCATGGCCAAGGCCCTGCTGGGAGAGGTGATGTCGTGAATTCATGGCCGTGGTCCTGATGGAAGAGGTGAAGTCGTGAACTTCCTTGCCGTGGCCCTGCTGGGAGAGGTGAAGTCGTGAACTTCATGGCAGTGGTCCTACTGGGAGAGGTGAAGTCGTGAACTTCCTTGCCGTGACCCTGCTGGAAGAGGTGAAGTCGTGAACTTCATGGCCGTGGCCCTGCTGGGAGAGGTGAAGTCGAGAACTTGATGGCCGTGGCCCTGACTGGGAGAGGTGAAGTCGTGAAATTCATGGCAATGGCCCTGCTAGGAGAGGTGAAGTCGTGAACTTAGGGCCGTGGCCCTGCTGGAGAGGTGATGTCGTGAACTTCATGGCCGTGGCTCTGCTGGGAGAGGTGAAGTCGTGAACTTATGGCCGGGCTTGCTGGGAGAGGTGAAGTCGTGAACTTTATTGCCGTGGCCCTGCTGGAAGAGGTGAAGTCGTGAACTTCTTGCCGTGGCCCTGCTGGGAGAGGTGAAGTCGTGAACTTCATGGCCGTGGCCCTGCTGGGAGAGGTGAAGTCGTGAACTTCCTTGCCGTGGCCCTGCTGGAAGAGGTGAAGTCGTGAACATCATCGCCGTTGTCCTGCTGGGAGAGGTGAAGTCGTGAACTTCCTTACCGTGTCCCTGCTGGAAGAGGTGAAGTCGTGAACTTCATGGCCGTGGTCCTGCTGGGAGAGGTGAAGTCGTGAACTTCATGGGCGATGGACCCTGCTGGGAGAGGTGAAGTCGTGAACTATATGGCCGGCCCTGCTGGGAGAGGTGAAGTCATGAACTTCATGGCTGTGGCCTGCTGGAGAGGTGAAGTCGTGAACTTCATGACGTGGCCCTGCTGGGAGAGGTGAAGTCGTGAACTTCATGGCCGTGGCCTGCTGGGAGAGTTGAAGTCGTGAACTTCATGGCCGTGGCCATACAGGGAGAGCTTAAGTCGTGAAATTCCTTGTGTGGCCTGCTGGAAGAGTTGAAATCGTGAACATCATGGCCAGTGGCCCTGCTGGGAGAGGTGAAGTCGTGTAATTCATGGCCGTGGCCTGCTGGGAGAGGTGAAGTCGTGAACTTCATTCCGAGCCCTGCTTGGAGACGTGATGTCGTGAACTCATGACCGTGGTCCTACTGGAGAGGTGAAGTCGTGAACTTATGGCCGTGGCTTTCTGGGAGAGGTGAATTCGTGATTTCATGGCTGTGGCCCTGCTGGAAGATGTGAAGTCGTGAACTTGATGGCCGTGACCCTGCTGGAGAGGTGAAGTCGTGAACTTGATGGCCGTGGCCTTGTGGGAGAGTGAAGTCGTAACTTGATTGCTGTGGCCATGCTGGGAGAGGTGAAGTCGTGAACTTCATCGCCGAGCCCCTGCTTGGAGAGTGAGTCGTGAACTTCATGACCGTGGTCCTACTGGAGAGGTGAAGTCGTGAACTTCATGGCCGTGGCTCTTCGGGAGAGGTGAAGTCGTGATTTTCATGGCTGTGGCCCTGCTGGGAGAGGTGAAGTCGTGAACATCATGCCGTGGCCTGCTGGGATAATGAAGTCGTGAACTTCTTGCCGAGCCCTGCTGGGAAAGTGAAGTCGTGAACTTCATGACGGTGTCCTACTGGGAGAGGTGAAGTCGTGAACTTCATGGCCGTGACCCTGCTGGGAGAGGTGAAGTCGTGAACTTGATGGCCGTGGCTCTGCTGGGAGAGGTAAATTCGTGTTCTTGATGGCCGTGGCCCTTCTGGGAGAGGTGATGTCGTGAACTTAATGGCCGTGGCCCTACTGGGAGAGATGAAGTCGTGAACTTAATTGCCGTGGATCTGCTTTGAGAGGTGAAGTCGTGAACTTAATTGCCGTGGCCCTGCTAGGAGGGGTGAATTCGTGAACTTGATGGCCGTGGCCCTGCTGGGAGAGGTGAAGTCGTGAACTTCATGGCCATGACCTTGCTGGGAGAGGTGAAGTCGTGAACTATATGGCCGTGGCCCTGCTGGGAGACGTGAAGTCATGTACTTCATGTCCGTGGCCCTGCTGGATAGGTGAAGTCGTGAACTTCATTGCCGTGGCCCTGCTGGGAGAGGTGAAGTCGTTAACTTTAATGCCGTGGCCCTGCTGGAAGAGGTGAAGTCGTGAACTTCCTTGCCGTGGCCCTGCTGGGAGAGGTGAAGTCGTGAACTTGATGGCCGAGGCCCTGCCGGGAGAGGTGAAGTCGTGAACTTGTTGGCCGTGGCCCTGCTGGGAGAGGTGAAGTCGTGAACTTCATGGCCGTGGTCCTGCTGGGAGAGGTGAAGTCGTGAACTTCATGGCCGTGGCCATGTCGGGAGAGGTGAAGTCGTGAACTTCCTTGCCGTGGCCCTGCTGGAAGAGGTGAAGTCGTGAACATCATCGCCGTTGTCCTGCTGGGAGAGGTGAAGTCGTGAACTTCCTTACCGTGTCCCTGCTGGAAGAGGTGAAGTCGTGAACTTCATGGCCGTGGTCCTGCTGGGAGAGGTGAAGTCGTGGACTTGATGGCCGTGGCCCTGCTGGGAGAGGTGAAGTCATGAACTTCATTGCCGTGGCCCTGCTGGGAGAGGAGAAGTCGTGAACTTGATGGCCGTGGCCCTGCTGGGAGAGTTGAAGTCATGAACTTCATTGCCGTGGCCCTGCTGGAAGTGTTGAAGTCGTGAACATCAAAGCCGTGGTCCTGATGGGAGAGTTGAAGTCATGAACTTCATTGCCGTGGCAATGCTGGAAGAGGTGAAGTCGTGAACATCATGGCCGTGGTCCTGCTGGGAGAGGTGAAGTCGTGAACTTCCTTGCCGTGGCCATGTCGGGAGAGGTGAAGTCGTGAACTTTATGGCCGTGGTCCGGCTGGGAGACGTGAAGTCGTGGACTTGATTTCCGTGGCCCTGCTGGCAGAGGCGAAGTCGTGAACTTCTTGGCCGTGGCCATGCTGGGAGAGATGAAGTCGTGAACTTGATGGCCGTGACCCTGCTGGGAGAGTTGAAGTTGTGAACTTCATGGCCGTGGCTCAGCTGGGAGAGGTGAAGTCGTGAACTTCATGGCCGTGGCCATGTCGGGAGAGGTGAAGTCGTGAACTTTATGGCCGTGGCCCTGCTGGGAGAGGTGAAGTCATGAACTTCCTTGCCGTGGCCCTGCTGGGAGAGGTGAAGTCGTGAACTTCCTTGCCGTGGCCCTGCTGGGAGAGGTGAAGTCGTGAACATGATGGCCGTGGCACTGCTGGGAGAGGTGAAGTCGTGAACTTTATGGCCGTGGCCCTGCTGGTAGAGGTGAAGTCATGAACTTCATTGCCGTGGCCCTGCTGGGAGAGGTGAAGTCGTGAACTTGATGGCCGTGGCCCTGTTGGGAGAGGGGAATTCTTGAACTTCATGGCCGTGGCCCTGTCGGGAGAGGTGAAGTCGTGAATTTCATGTCCGTGTCCCTCCTGGGAGAGAGGTGAAGTCGTGAACTTCATGGCCGTGGCCCTGCTGGGATAGGTGACGTCGTGAACTTCCTTTCCATGGCCCTGCTGGAAGAGGTGAAGTCGTGAACTTCATGGCCGTGGCCCTGCTGGGAGAGGTGGTGTCGTGAATTTCATGGCCGTGGTCCTGATGGAAGAGGTGAAGTCGTGAACTTCCTTGCCGTGGCCCTGCTGGGAGAGGTGAAGTCGTGAACTTCATGGCAGTGGTCCTACCTGGAGAGGTGAAGTCGTGAACTTCCTTGCCGTGACCCTGCTGGAAGAGGTGAAGTCGTGAACTTCATGGCCGTGGCCCTTCTGGGAGAAGAAGTCGTGGACTTCACGGCCGTGGCTTTGCTGGGAGAGGTGAAGTCGTGAACTTCCTTGCTGTAGCCCTGCTGGGAGAGGGGATGTCGTGAACTTGATGGCCGTGGCCCTGCTGGGAGAGGTGATGTATTGAACTTTATGGCCGTGGCCCTGCTGGGAGAGGTGAAGTCATGAACTTCATTCCCGTGGCCCTGCTGGGAGAGGAGAAGTCGTGAACTTGATGGCCGTGGCCCTGCTGGGAGAGTTGAAGTCATGAACTTCATTGCTGTGGCCCTGCTGGAAGAGGTGTAGTCGTGAACATCATGGCCGTGGTCCTGCTGGGAGAGGTGAAGTCGTGAACTTCATGGCCGTGGCCCTGCTGGGAGAGGTGAAGACCAGAACTTCATGGCCGTGGCCCTGCTGGGAGAGGTGAAGTCGTGAACTTCCTTGCCGTGGCCCTGCTGGGAGAGGTGAAGTCGTGAACTTCATGGCCGTGGCCCTGCTGGGAGAGGTGATGTCGTGAATTTCATGGCCGTGGTCCTGATGGAAGAGGTGAAGTCGTGAACTTCCTTGCCGTGTCCCTGCTGGGAGATGTGAAGTTGTGAACTTCATGGCAGTGGTCCTACTGGGAGAGGTGAAGTCGTGAACTTCCTTGCCGTGACCCTGCTGGAAGAGGTGAAGTCGTGAACTTCATGGCCGTGCCCCTGTTGGGAGAGGTGAAGTCGAGAACTTCATGGCCATGGCCCTGCTGGGAGAGGTGAAGTCGTGAACTTCATGGCCGTGGCTCTGCTGGGAGAGGTGAAGTCGTGAACTTCCTTGCCGTGGCCCTGCTGGGAGAGGTGAATTCATGAACTTCATGGCCGTGGCCCTGCTGGGAGAGGTGATGTCGTGAACTTCATTGCCGTGGCCCTGCTGAAAGAGGTGAAGTCGTGAACTTCATTGCCGTGGTCCTGCTGGGAGAGGTGAAGTCGTGAACTTCCTTACCGTGTCCCTGCTGGAAGAGGTGAAGTCGTGAACTTTATGGCCGTGGTCCTGCTGGGAGAGGTGAAGTCGTGGACTTGATGGCCGTTGCCCTGCTGGGAGAGGGAAGTTGTGAACTTCATGGCCGTGGCCCTGCTGGGAGAGGGGAATTCGCGAACTTCATGGCCGTGGACTTGCTGGAGAGGTGAAGTCGTGAACTTCCTTGCCGTGGCTCTGCTGGGAGAGGTGAAGTCGTGAACTTCCTTGCCGTGGCCCTGCTGGGAGAGGTGAAGTGGTGAACTTGATGGCCGTGGCCCTGCTGAGAAAGGTGAAGTCGTGAACTTCATGTCAGCCCTGCTGGGAGAGGTGAAGTCGTGAACTTCATGGCCGTGGACCTGCTGGGAGAGGTGAAGTCGTGAACTTACTTGCTGTAGCCCTGCTGGGAGAGTGGAAGTCGTGAACTTGATGGCCGTGGCCTGCTGGGAGAGGTTAAGTCCTGAACTTCCTTGCCGTGGCCCTGCTGGGAGAGGTGAAGTCGTGAACTTGATGGCCGTGGCCCTGCTGGGAGTGGTGAAGTCGTGAACTTCATGGCCGCGGCCCTGCTGGGAGAGGTGAAGTCATGAACTTCCTTGCCGTGGCTCTGCTGGGAGAGGTGAAGTCGTGAACTTCCTTGCCGTGGCCCTGCTGGGAGAGGTGAAGTCGTGAACTTGATGGCCGTGGACCTGCTGGGAGAGGTGAAGTCGTGAACTTTATGGCCGTGGCCCTGCTGGGAGAGGTGAAGTCATGAACTTCATTGCCGTGGCCCTGCTGGGAGAGGTGAAGTCGTGAACTTGATGGCCGTGGCCCTGCTGGGAGAGTGAATCTTGAACTTCATGGCCGTGGCCCTGCTGGGAGAGGTGAAGTCGTGAACATCCTTGCAGTGGCCCTGCTGGGAGAGGTGAAGTCGTGAACTTGATGGCCGTGGCCTGCTGGGAGAGGGGAATTCTTGAACTTCATGTCCGTGGCCCTGTCGGGAGAGGTGAAGTCGTGAACTTCCTTGCCGTGAAACTGCTGGAAGAGGTGAAGTCGTGATATTCATGGCCGTGGCCCTGCTGGGAGAGGTGATGTCGTGAATTTTATGGCCGTGGTCCTGATGGAAGAGGTGAAGTCGTGAACTTACTTGCCGTGGCCCTGCTGGGATAGGTGAAGTCGTGAACTTCATGGCAGTGGTCCTACTGGGAGAGGTGAAGTCGTGAACATCCTTGCCGTGAAACTGCTGGAAGAGGTGAAGTCGTGAACTTCATGGCCGTGGCCCTGCTGGGAGAGGTGAAGTCGAGAACTTGATGGCCGTGACCCTGCTGGGAGAGGTGAAGTCGTGAACTTCCTTGCCGTGGCCCTGCTGGGAGAGGTGAAATCGTGAACTTCATAGCCGTGGCCCTGCTGGGAGAGGTGAAGTAGTGAACTTCATGGCCGTGGCCCTGCTGGGAGTGCTGAAGTCGTGAACTTCATGATCGTGGCCCTGCTGCGAGAGGTGAAGTCGTGAACTTCATGGCCGTGGCCCTGCTGGGAGAAGTTAAGTCGTGAACTTCATGGCCGTGGCCCTGCAGGGAGAGCTTAAGTCGTGAAATTCCTTGCTGTGGCCCTGCTGGAAGAGTTGAAATCGTGAACTTCATGGCCGTGGCTCTTCTGGGAGAGGTGAAGTCGTGATTTTCATGTGTGTGGCCCTGCTGGAAGAGGTGAAGTCGTGAACTTGATGGCCGTGACCCTGCTGGGAGAGTTGAAGTCGTGAACTTGATGGCCGTGGCCCTGCTGGGAGAGTAGAAGTCGTCAAACTGATTGCTGTGGCCATGCTGGGAAAGGTAAAGTCGTGATTTTGATGGCCGTTGCTCTACTGGGAGAGGTGAAATCGTAAACTTCATGGCCGTGGTCCTACTGGGAGATGTAAAGTCGTGAACTTCATGGCCGTATCCCTGTTGGGAGAGGTGAAGTCGTGATCATGATGGCCGTGGCCCTGCTGGGAGAGGTGAAGTCGTGAACTTCATGGCCGTGGTCTTACTTTGTGAGGTGAAGTCTTGAACTTCATAGCCGTGGCTCTGCTGGGAGAGGTGAAGTCGTGAACTTCCTTGCCGTGGCCCTGCTGGAAGAGGTGAAGTCTTGAACTTCATGGCCGTGGTCCTGCTGGGAGAGGTGAAGTCGTGAACTTCATGGCCGTGGCCCTGCTGGGAGAGGTGAAATTGTTGACTTCCTTGCCATTGCCATGCTGGGAAGGTGAAGTCGTGAACTTCATGGCCAAGGCCCTGCTGGGAGAGGTGATGTCGTGAATTTCATGGCCGTGGTCCTGATGGAAGAGGTTGAAGTCGTGAACTTCCTTGCCGTGGCCCTGCTGGGAGAGGTGAAGTCGTGAACTTCATGGCAGTGGTCCTACTGGGAGAGGTGAAGTCGTGAACTTCCTTGCCGTGACCCTGCTGGAAGAGGTGAAGTTGTGAACTTCATGGCCGTGGCCCTGCTGGGAGAGGTGAAGTCGAGAACTTGATGGCCGTGGCCCTACTGGGAGAGGTGAAGTCGTGAAATTCATGGCAATGGCCCTGCTAGGAGAGGTGAAGTCGTGAACTTGATGGCCGCGGCCCTGCCTGGAGAGGTGATGTCGTGAACTTCATGGCCGTGGGCTTGCTGGGAGAGGTGAAGTCGTGAACTTCATGGCCGTGGCTCTGCTGGGAGAGGTGAAGTCGTGAACTTTATTGCCGTGGCCCTGCTGGAAGAGGTGAAGTCGTGAACTTCCTTGCCGTGGCCCTGCTGGGAGAGGTGAAGTCGTGAACTTCATGGCCGTGGCCCTGCTGGGAGAGGTGAAGTCGTGAACTTCCTTGCCGTGGCCCTGCTGGAAGAGGTGAAGTCGTGAACATCATCGCCGTTGTCCTGCTGGGAGAGGTGAAGTCGTGAACTTCCTTACCGTGCCCTGCTGGAAGAGGTGAAGTCGTGAACTTCATGGCCGTGGTCCTGCTGGGAGAGGTGAAGTCGTGAACTTCATGGCCGTGCCCTGCTGGGAGAGGTGAAGTCGTGAACTTATGAGTGGCCCAGCCTGCTGGGAGAGGTGAAGTCATGAACTTCATGCTGTGGGCCTCTGGGAAGAGGTGAAGTCGTGAACTTCATGACGTGGCCCTGCTGGGAGAGGTGAAGTCGTGAACTTCATGGCCGTGGCCCTGCTGGAGAAGTGAAGTCGTGAACTTCATGGCCGTGGCCCATAGCGGGAGAGTTAAGTCGTGAAATTCTGCGTGGCCCTGCTTAAGAGTTGAAATCGTGAACATCATGGCAGTGGCCCTGCTGGGAGAGGTGAAGTCGTGTAATTCATGGCCGTGGCCTGCTGGAGAGGTGAAGTCGTGAACTTCATCCCGAGCCCTGCTTGGAGACGTGATGTCGTGAACTTCATGACCGTGGTCCTACTGGAGAGGTGAAGTCGTGAACTTCATGGCCGTGGCTTTCTGGGAGAGGTGAATTCGTGACTTTCATGGCGTGTGCCCTGCTGGAAGAGGTGAAGTCGTGAACTTGATTGCCGTGACCCTGCTGGGAGAGGTGAATGTCGTGAACTTGATGGCCGTGGCCCTGTGGGAGAGTAGAAGTCGTCAACTTATGCTGTGGCCTGCTGGGAGAGGTGAGTCGTGAACTCATCGCCGAGCCCTGCTGGAGAGTGATGTCGTGAACTTCATGACGTGGTCCTATGAGAGGTGAAGTCGTGAACTTCATGCCGTGGCCTCTGCTGGGAGAGGTGAAGTCGTGATTTCATGGCTGTGGCCCTGCTGGGAGAGGTGAAGTCGTGAACATCATGGCCGTGGCCCTGCTGGGAGAGTTGAAGTCGTGAACTTCATTGCCGAGCCCCTGCTGGAGAGAGTGAAGTCGTGAACATTCATGACCGTGGTCCTCTGGGAGAGGTGAAGTCGTGAACTTCATGGCCGTGACCCTGCTGGGAGAGGTGAAGTCGTGAACTTGATGGCCGTGGCTCTGCTGGGAGAGGTAAATTCGTGTTCTGATGGCCGTGGCCCTTCTGGGAGAGGTGATGTCGTGAACTTAATGGCCGTGGCCCTACTGGAGAGATGAAGTCGTGAACTTAATTGCCGTGGACCTGCTGGGAGAGGTGAAGTCGTGAACTTAATTGCCGTGGCCCTGCTAGGAGGGTGAATTCGTGAACTTGATGGCCGTGGGCCCTGCTGGAGAGGTGAAGTCGTGAACTTCATGGCCATGACCTTGCTGGGAGAGGTGAAGTCGTGAACTTCATGGCCGTGGTCCTGCTGGGAGAGGTGAAGTCGTGGACTTGATGGCCGTGGCCCTGCTGGGAGAGGTGAAGTCATGAACTTCATTGCCGTGGCCCTGCTGGGAGAGGAGAAGTCGTGAACTTGATGGCCGTGGCCCTGCTGGGAGAGTTGAAGTCATGAACTTCATTGCCGTGGCCCTGCTGGAAGTGTTGAAGTCGTGAACATCAAAGCCGTGGTCCTGATGGAGAGTTGAAGTCATGAACTTCATTGCCGTGGCAATGCTGGAAGAGGTGAAGTCGTGAACATCATGGCCGTGGTCCTGCTGGGAGAGGTGAAGTCGTGAACTTCCTTGCCGTGGCCATGTCGGGAGAGGTGAAGTCGTGAACTTTATGGCCGTGGTCCGGCTGGGAGACGTGAAGTCGTTAACTTGATTTCCGTGGCCCTGCTGGCAGAGGCGAAGTCGTGAACTTCTTGGCCGTGGCCATGCTGGGAGAGATGAAGTCGTGAACTTGATGGCCGTGACCCTGCTGGGAGAGTTGAAGTTGTGAACTTCATGGCCGTGGCTCTGCTGGGAGAGGTGAAGTCGTGAACTTCATGGCCGTGGCCATGTCGGGAGAAGTTAAGTCGTGAACTTCATGGCCGTGGCCATACAGGGAGAGCTTAAGTCGTGAAATTCCTTGCTGTGGCCCTGCTGGAAGAGTTGAAATCGTGAACATCATGGCAGTGGCCCTGCTGGGAGAGGTGAAGTCGTGTAATTCATGGCCGTGGCCCTGCTGGGAGAGGTGAAGTCGTGAACTTCATCTCCGAGCCCCTGCTTGGAGACGTGATGTCGTGAACTTCATGACCGTGGTCCTACTGGAGAGGTGAAGTCGTGAACTTCATGGCCGTGGCTTTTCTGGGAGAGGTGAATTCGTGATTTTCATGGCTGTGGCCCTGCTGGGAAGATGTGAAGTCGTGAACTTGATGGCCGTGACCCTGCTGGGAGAGGTGAAGTCGTGAACTTGATGGCCGTGGCCTTGTTGGGAGAGTAGAAGTCGTCAACTTGTTTGCTGTGGCCATGCTGGGAGAGGTGAAGTCGTGAACTTCATCGCCGAGCCCCTGCTTGGAGACGTGATGTCGTGAACTTCATGACCGTGGTCCTACTGGAGAGGTGAAGTCGTGAACTTCATGGCCGTGGCTCTTCTGGGAGAGGTGAAGTCGTGATTTTCATGGCTGTGGCCCTGCTGGGAGAGGTGAAGTCGTGAACATCATGGCCGTGGCCCTGCTGGGATACATGAAGTCGTGAACTTCATTGCCGAGCCCCTGCTGGGAGAAGTGAAGTCGTGAACTTCATGACGGTGGTCCTACTGGGAGAGGTGAAGTCGTGAACTTCATGGCCGTGACCCTGCTGGGAGAGGTGAAGTCGTGAACTTGATGGCCGTGGCTCTGCTGGGAGAGGTAAATTCGTGTTCTTGATGGCCGTGGCCCTTCTGGGAGAGCTGATGTCGTGAACTTAATGGCCGTGGCCCTACTGGGAGAGATGAAGTCGTGAACTTAATTGCCGTGGATCTGCTTTGAGAGGTGAAGTCGTGAACTTAATTGCCGTGGCCCTGCTAGGAGGGGTGAATTCGTGAACTTGATGGCCGTGGCCCTGCTGGGAGAGGTGAAGTCGTGAACTTCATGGCCATGACCTTGCTGGGAGAGTGAAGTCGTGAACTATATGGCCGTGGCCCTGCTGGGAGACGTGAAGTCATGTACTTCATGTCCGTGGCCCTGCTGGGATAGGTGAAGTCGTGAACTTCATTGCCGTGGCCCTGCTGGGAGAGGTGAAGTCGTTAACTTTAATGCCGTGGCCCTGCTGGAAGAGGTGAAGTCGTGAACTTCCTTGCCGTGGCCCTGCTGGGAGAGGTGAAGTCGTGAACTTGATTACCGAGGCCCTGCCGGGAGAGGTGAAGTCGTGAACTTGTTGGCCGTGGCCCTGCTGGGAGAGGTGAAGTCGTGAACTTCATGGCCGTGGTCCTGCTGGGAGAGGTGAAGTCGTGAACTTCATGGCCGTGGCCATGTCGGGAGAGGTGAAGTCGTGAACTTCCTTGCCGTGGCCCTGCTGGAAGAGGTGAAGTCGTGAACATCATCGCCGTTGTCCTGCTGGGAGAGGGGAAGTCGTGAACTTCCTTACCGTGTCCCTGCTGGAAGAGGTGAAGTCGTGAACTTCATGGCCGTGGTCCTGCTGGGAGAGGTGAAGTCGTGGACTTGATGGCCGTGGCCCTGCTGGGAGAGGTGAAGTCATGAACTTCATTGCCGTGGCCCTGCTGGGAGAGGAGAAGTCGTGAACTTGATGGCCGTGGCCCTGCTGGGAGAGTTGAAGTCATGAACTTCATTGCCGTGGCCCTGCTGGAAGTGTTGAAGTCGTGAACATCAAAGCCGTGGTCCTGATGGGAGAGTTGAAGTCATGAACTTCATTGCCGTGGCAATGCTGGAAGAGGTGAAGTCGTGAACATCATGGCCGTGGTCCTGCTGGGAGAGGTGAAGTCGTGAACTTCCTTGCCGTGGCCATGTCGGGAGAGGTGAAGTCGTGAACTTTATGGCCGTGGTCCGGCTGGGAGACGTGAAGTCGTGGACTTGATTTCCGTGGCCCTGCTGGCAGAGGCGAAGTCGTGAACTTCTTGGCCGTGGCCATGCTGGGAGAGATGAAGTCGTGAACTTGATGGCCGTGACCCTGCTGGGAGAGTTGAAGTTGTGAACTTCATGGCCGTGGCTCAGCTGGGAGAGGTGAAGTCGTGAACTTCATGGCCGTGGCCATGTCGGGAGAGGTGAAGTCGTGAACTTTATGGCCGTGGCCCTGCTGGGAGAGGTGAAGTCATGAACTTCCTTGCCGTGGCCCTGCTGGGAGAGGTGAAGTCGTGAACTTCCTTGCCGTGGCCCTGCTGGGAGAGGTGAAGTCGTGAACATGATGGCCGTGGCACTGCTGGGAGAGGTGAAGTCGTGAACTTTATGGCCGTGGCCCTGCTGGTAGAGGTGAAGTCATGAACTTCATTGCCGTGGCCCTGCTGGGAGAGGTGAAGTCGTGAACTTGATGGCCGTGGCCCTGTTGGGAGAGGGGAATTCTTGAACTTCATGGCCGTGGCCCTGTCGGGAGAGGTGAAGTCGTGAATTTCATGTCCGTGTCCCTCCTGGGAGAGGTGAAGTCGTGAACTTCATGGCCGTGGCCCTGCTGGGATAGGTGACGTCGTGAACTTCCTTTCCATGGCCCTGCTGGAAGAGGTGAAGTCGTGAACTTCATGGCCGTGGCCCTGCTGGGAGAGGTGGTGTCGTGAATTTCATGGCCGTGGTCCTGATGGAAGAGGTGAAGTCGTGAACTTCCTTGCCGTGGCCCTGCTGGGAGAGGTGAAGTCGTGAACTTCATGGCAGTGGTCCTACCTGGAGAGGTGAAGTCGTGAACTTCCTTGCCGTGACCCTGCTGGAAGAGGTGAAGTCGTGAACTTCATGGCCGTGGCCCTTCTGGGAGAAGAAGTCGTGGACTTCACGGCCGTGGCTTTGCTGGGAGAGGTGAAGTCGTGAACTTCCTTGCTGTAGCCCTGCTGGGAGAGGGGATGTCGTGAACTTGATGGCCGTGGCCCTGCTGGGAGAGGTGATGTATTGAACTTTATGGCCGTGGCCCTGCTGGAGAGGTGAAGTCATGAACTTCATTCCCGTGGCCCTGCTGGGAGGGAGAAGTCGTGAACTTGATGGCCGTGGCCCTGCTGGGAGAGTTGAAGTCATGAACTTCATTGCTGTGGCCCTGCTGGAAGAGGTGTAGTCGTGAACATCATGGCCGTGGTCCTGCTGGGAGAGGTGAAGTCGTGAACTTCATGGCCGTGGCCCTGCTGGGAGAGGTGAAGACCAGAACTTCATGGCCGTGGCCCTGCTGGGAGAGGTGAAGTCGTGAACTTCCTTGCCGTGGCCCTGCTGGGAGAGGTGAAGTCGTGAACTTCATGGCCGTGGCCCTGCTGGGAGAGGTGATGTCGTGAATTTCATGGCCGTGGTCCTGATGGAAGAGGTGAAGTCATGAACTTCCTTGCCGTGGCCCTGCTGGGAGAGGTGAAGTCGTGAACTTCCTTGCCGTGGCCCTGCTGGGAGAGGTGAAGTCGTGAACATGATGGCCGTGGCACTGCTGGGAGAGGTGAAGTCGTGAACTTTATGGCCGTGGCCCTGCTGGTAGAGGTGAAGTCATGAACTTCATTGCCGTGGCCCTGCTGGGAGAGGTGAAGTCGTGAACTTGATGGCCGTGGCCCTGTTGGGAGAGGGGAATTCTTGAACTTCATGGCCGTGGCCCTGTCGGGAGAGGTGAAGTAGTGAATTTCATGTCCGTGTCCCTCCTGGGAGAGGTGAAGTCGTGAACTTCATGGCCGTGGCCCTGCTGGGATAGGTGACGTCGTGAACTTCCATTCCATGGCCCTGCTGGAAGAGGTGAAGTCGTGAACTTCATGGCCGTGGCCCTGCTGGGAGAGGTGGTTCGTGAATTTCATGGCCGTGGTCCTGATGGAAGAGGTGAAGTCGTGAACTTCCTTGCCGTGGCCCTGCTGGGAGAGGTGAAGTCGTGAACTTCATGGCAGTGGTCCTACCTGGAGAGGTGAAGTCGTGAACTTCCTTGCCGTGAGCCCTGCTGGGAAAGAGGTGAAGTCGTGAACTTCATGGCCCGTGCCCTCTGGGAGAAGAAGTCGTGGACTTCACGGCCGTGGCTTTGCTGGGAGAGGTGAAGTCGTGAACTTCCTTGCTGTGGGCCCTGCTGGGAGAGGGAATGTCGTGAACTTGATGGCCGTGGCCCTGCTGGGAGAGGGATGTATTGAACTTTATGGCCGTGGCCCTGCTGGGAGAGGTGAAGTCATGAACTTCATTCCCGTGGCCCTGCTGGAGAGGAGAAGTCGTGAACTTGATGGCCGTGGCCCTGCTGGGAGAGTTGAAGTCATGAACTTCATTGCGTGGCCCTGCTGGAAGAGTAGTCGTGAACTCATGCCGTGGCCTGCTGGAGAGGTGAGTCGTGAACTCATGGCCGTGGCCCTGCTGGGAGAGGTGAAGTCATGAACTTCATGGCCGTGGCCCTGCTGGGAGAGGTGAAGTCGTGAACTTCCTTGCCGTGGCCCTGCTGGGAGAGGTGAAGTCGTGAACTTCATGGCCGTGGCCCTGCTGGGAGAGGTGATGTCGTGAATTTCATGGCCGTGGTCCTGATGGAAGAGGTGAAGTCGTGAACTTCCTTGCCGTGTCCCTGCTGGGAGATGTGAAGTTGTGAACTTCATGGCAGTGGTCCTACTGGGAGAGGTGAAGTCGTGAACTTCCTTGCCGTGACCCTGCTGGAAGAGGTGAAGTCGTGAACTTCATGGCCGTGCCCCTGTTGGGAGAGGTGAAGTCGAGAACTTCATGGCCATGGCCCTGCTGGGAGAGGTGAAGTCGTGAACTTCATGGCCGTGGCTCTGCTGGAGAGGTGAAGTCGTGAACTTCCTTGCCGTGGCCCTGCTGGGAGAGGTGAAGTCATGAACTTCATGGCCGTGGCCCTGCTGGGAGAGGTGATGTCGTGAACTTCCTTGCCGTGGCCCTGCTGAAAGAGGTGAAGTCGTGAACATCATTGCCGTGGTCCTGCTGGGAGAGGTGAAGTCGTGAACTTCCTTACCGTGTCCCTGCTGGAAGAGGTGAAGTCGTGAACTTTATGGCCGTGGTCCTGCTGGGAGAGGTGAAGTCGTGGACTTGATGGCCGTTGCCCTGCTGGGAGAGGTGAAGTTGTGAACTTCATGGCCGTGGCCCTGCTGGGAGAGGGGAATTCGCGAACTTCATGGCCGTGGACTTGCTGGGAGAGGTGAAGTCGTGAACTTCCTTGCCGTGGCTCTGCTGGGAGAGGTGAAGTCGTGAACTTCCTTGCCGTGGCCCTGCTGGGAGAGGTGAAGTGGTGAACTTGATGGCCGTGGCCCTGCTGAGAAAGGTGAAGTCGTGAACTTCATGGCCGTGTCCCTGCTGGGAGAGGTGAAGTCGTGAACTTCATGGCCGTGGACCTGCTGGGAGAGGTGAAGTCGTGAACTTACTTGCTGTAGCCCTGCTGGGAGAGTGGAAGTCGTGAACTTGATGGCCGTGGCCCTGCTGGGAGAGGTTAAGTCGTGAACTTCCTTGCCGTGGCCCTGCTGGGAGAGGTGAAGTCGTGAACTTGATGGCCGTGGCCCTGCTGGGAGAGGTGAAGTCGTGAACTTCATGGCCGCGGCCCTGCTGGGAGAGGTGAAGTCATGAACTTCCTTGCCGTGGCCCTGCTGGGAGAGGTGAAGTCGTGAACTTCCTTGCCGTGGCCCTGCTGGGAGAGGTGAAGTCGTGAACTTGATGGCCGTGGACCTGCTGGGAGAGGTGAAGTCGTGAACTTTATGGCCGTGGCCCTGCTGGGAGAGGTGAAGTCATGAACTTCATTGCCGTGGCCCTGCTGGGAGAGGTGAAGTCGTGAACTTGATGGCCGTGGCCCTGCTGGGAGAGTGGAATTCTTGAACTTCATGGCCGTGGCCCTGCTGGGAGAGGTGAAGTCGTGAACATCCTTGCAGTGGCCCTGCTGGGAGAGGTGAAGTCGTGAACTTGATGGCCGTGGCCCTGCTGGGAGAGGGGAATTCTTGAACTTCATGTCCGTGGCCCTGTCGGGAGAGGTGAAGTCGTGAACTTCCTTGCCGTGGCCCTGCTGGGAGAGGGGAAGTCGTGAACTTCATGGCCCTGGCCCTGCTGGGGAGGTGAAGTCGTGAAATTCATGGCCGTGGCCCTGCTGGGAGAGGGGAATTCGTGAACTTCATGGCCGTGGCCCTGCTGGGAGAGGTGAAGTCTTGAACTTGATGGCCGTGGCCCTGCTGGGAGAGGTGAACAACACGTGAGTAGTCCTACCGTCGACTAACCAACAAGAATTTTATATATATTTTTTGCGTCACACCACTTCCTATTCCGCTCCCATGTCTACTGCTCACATGGTTTCTCTGCTGGTTATATCGCTGACAACAGGAAGTTATGAAAGTCTTCAGACTGCATATGACCCGCTCGTGCGTGTTTCGCTGTAAGTGTGTCCACGACCCTGAAGCCACGTGGCATCCCTCAGTTTGTCGGCCAGAGATGGACTATGTATGTACGTTTCATGCACGCCGGCCATGCTCTGCGCTGGCGCTAGTTTCCACGACGTGACGGCAGAGTGAGCGGCCTTGAATAAGGAGCCACTGAAGCGAGGGAGGCGTGTGACGTCAGACAAGCTGAGCACGGCCGTGAACTGGTGTTACTTTCTCGTCAGTAACAAGAAGTGCTCGCGAGAGAAAGTCACATGCACCAAGTGAACGCCATGTTTCACTTTCTCTGTGAGCAGCAAGCAGCGCCCGGTCATGATCGTCACATCTCTGGTCACATGGCGGGGTCGGCGTGGATACAATCTGCCACGTCTCCTTTCTTCGACATGGCCGCTACACACTGCTATTCACTTCCGTCCTGTGACCTGTCAAATGTGTCAATTCCTAGCCCACATTCACTACACTCGTGCAAATAAGCATTCCCGAATGAAATGTCACGTAATGCAATAGTGAGAAGTAACCACATTATATTTTAATTGCCTTTGTCAGCACAGAAGGCAAAACAGTCTCAAGACTCTCTGAAGGAACAGGGATACATCTCGAATATCACGAAACAGTCTCAAGACTCTCTGAAGGAACAGGGATACATCTCGAATATCACGAAACAGTCTCAAGACTCTCTGAAGGAACAGGGATACATCTCGAATATCACGAAACAGTCTCAAGACTTCTGAAGGAACAGGGATACATCTCGAATATCACGAAACAGTCTCAAGACTCTCTGAAGGAACAGGGATACATCTCGAATATCACAAAACAGTCTCAAGACTCTCTGAAGGAACAGGGATACATCTCGAATATCACAAAACAGTCCAAGCTCTCTGAAGACAGGATACATTCAAATCAAAAACTCTCAAGACTCTTGAGACAGGGATACATCTCGAATATCACAAAACAGTCTCAAGACTCTCTGGAGGAACAGGGATACATCTCGAATATCACGAAACATAGTTAAAGTTGCACTTATCGACCAGCCATATTTATTTTGATTTGAAGAAGCCAGTAAGTGAGATTCATGCGCCTAAGTGAGATGATAATTCTTAACACCGAGACAACTAACGTAAACTACACAAACAGACTTTCTAAAAACTAGAGACTAAACACATTTTACTTGCTAGGTGTCGATGTTAGACTGGAAAACACTTCCTAATAAAGTTGACATAAACCATTACCTAGGATTGTTCTGTCTTAGTTTCTTAATGTTGACTTCCAGAAATATGCGGGATTTAGTGAACATATTTGTGGACACTTGATGGCCACGCCCTCAGGCGTGCTACGAGTGCATGAGCAGATGACGTGCTGGGTGTTGATAGTTAGCAGTGTTGATAGTTGGCACTGTTGATAGTTGGCGCTATTGACAGTTGCACTGTTAATAGTTGGCATTGTTTATAGTTAGCACTGTAGATAGTTGTCACTTTTAATAGTTGGCACTGTTGATAGTTGGGGGTGTTAATTGGCATTGTTGGTAGTTTGCACTGTTGATAGTTGGCATTGTGGATTGTTAGCAGTGTTGATAGTTGGCACTGATGATAGTTGGCCGTTTTGATAGTTGGCACTGCTAATAGATGGCACTATTGATAGTTCGCACTGTTGATAGTTGGACGTGTTAATTTTCATTGTAGATAGATGGAATTGTTGGCAGTTGGCACTGTTGATTGTTTGCACTATAAATAGTTGACATTGTTGATAGTTGGCACTGTTGATAGTTGGCACTGTTAATAGTTGGCATTGTTTATACATGGAACTGTAGAAAGTTGTCACTGTTGATAGTTGCCACTGTTGATAGTTGGCACTGTTAATGGTTGGCATTGTTTATACATGGAACTGAAAAAGTTGTCACTGTTGATAGTTGGCACTGTTGATAGTTGGCACTGTTAATAGTTGGCATTGTTTATACATGGAACTGTAGAAAGTTGTCACTGTTGATAGTTGGCACTGTTGATAGTTGGGAATATTAATTGTCATTGTTAATAGTTGGAACTGTTTAAAGTTGGCATTGTTGACAGTTGGCACTGTCGATAGTTGGCACTGTCGATAGTTGGCTTTGTTGTTATTTGGGACTGTTGATAGTTGGCACAGTTAATAGTTAGCACTGTTTATAGTGGACTCTTTTAATAGTTGGCACTGTTGATAGTTGGGACTGTTAATAGTTGACACATTGGATAGTTGGCCTTGTTGATAGTGTGTTCTGTTGATAGTCGGAACTTTTGAAAGTTGCCACTGTTGTTGTAAGTTGGCATTGTTGATTGTTGGCATTGTTTTTGTCGTCACTGTTGATAGTTGTCACTGTTGATAGTTGACAATGTTGATAGTTAGCACTGTTGATAGTTGGCACTGTTAATAGTTATCACTATTGATATTTGGCATTGTTTAAAGTTGGCGCTATTGATAGTTGGCTTTGTTGATAGTTTGCACTGTTGATTGATACACTGTTGCTAGTTGGCATTGTTGATAGTTGGCAATGTTGATAGTTGGCAATTATAACAGTTGATACTGTTGAAAGTTGGCACGTTTGATAGTTGGCACCATTTATTGTTGTCACAGTTTATATGAGCAATTGTTGAGAGTTTTCACTGTTGATAGATGGCACTGAAGATAGTTGGCACTATTTAAAGATGGCACTGGTTATTGTTAGCACTAATGATAGTTGGCATTGTTGGTAGTTGTCATTATTGATAGTAGGCACTGTTGATAGTAAGCAGTGTTTAATTCAGCACTGTTGATAGTTGGCACAGTAGATATTTGGCACTGTTGAAATATATCACTGTTGATAGTTGGCTTTGGAAATTTTTGGCACTGTTGATAGTTGTCAGTATTGATAGTTGGCACTAATGAGAGGTGGCATTGTTGACAGATGGCACTGTTGGTAGTAAGCGTGGTTGATAGTTGGCACAGTTGATAGTTAGCACTGTTTATAGTTTGCACTGTTGATAGTTGGTACTGTTGATAGATGGGGCTGTTGATAGTTGGCAATGTCGAATGTTGGCACTATTGATATTTGGCACTGTTGATAGTTGGCGGTGTTGTTTGTTGTCACTGTTGATATTTGGCATTGTTGATATTTGTCCCTGTTGATAGTTGGCTATGTTGATATTTGGCACTGTTTAAAAGATGACACTTGATAGTTGCCACTGTTGATATTTGGCACTTTTGAAAGTTGTCATTGTTGATTTCTGGCATTGATGATATCTGTCACTGTAGATAGTTATCACTGTTTATAGTTGTAACTGTCCATAGTAGGCACTGTTTATAATTATCTCTTTTGTTCGTTGGCAGTGTTTATATTTGGCGAGTTTGATAGTTGGCATTGTTGATATTAGGAATAGTTGATAATTGGCAATGTTGATGGTTTTGCACTGTTAATAGTTGGGATGGTTGATACTTGGTACTGTTGATAGTTGGCAATGTTGGGAGTTGTCATTGTTCATAGATGGCACTGTTGGTAGTTTGGACTGTTGATATTTGGCACTGTTGATATTTTGCACTGTTGATATTTTGCACTGTTGATAGTTGACTCTGTTGATATTTGGCACTGTTGACAGTTTTCAATGTTGATAGCTGGCATTTTTAATACTTGGTACTTTTGATAAATGGCACTGATGATAATTGGCAATGTTGATAGATGACACTGTTGATAATTGGCACTGTTGATAGTTGACACTGTTGATAGTTTAGTCTCCTGATAGATTGCAGTGTTGGCACTGATTATATTTGTCATTTTTGATAATTGGCTCTATTGATAGTTGACATTGTTGATGGTTTAAATTGTTGATTGTTTACACTGTTGATAGTTGACACTGTTTAAAGAGGGCACTGTTGATATCAGGCATTATTAGAATATGTCACTGTTGATAGTTGACATTGTAAAATTTGGTACCATTGATGAATGACACTGTTGTTAGTTGGCACTGTTATAGCTGGCGCTGATTTTTTTGGCATTGTTAAAATTTGTCACAGCTCTGTTGATAGTTGGCAGTGTTGAAAGTTGGCACTGTTGATAGTTGGCACTGTTGAGAGTGGGTACTGTTGATAATTGGCACTGTTGATAGTTGTCACTGCTGATGGTTTGCATTGTTGATATTTGCATTGTTGATTTTTATCATTGTTGTTAGTTGGCGTAGTTAATGGATGGAATTGGTGATAGATGGCATTGTTGATAGTTGGCACTGTTGATAATAGGCCCAATTGATAGTTGGTACTTATGATAGTAGGCACTGTTGATATTTGGTACAGTTGATATTTTGCACTGTTGATAGTTGGCATTGTTGATGGGTGGCACTGTTGATGGTTTGGCATTGTTGATAGTTGGTATTGTTGATGTTTAGCATTGTTTATAGATTGTACTGTTGATAGTTGTTACTTATAATAGTTGGCACTTTAGATAGTTGGCATTGTTGATAGTTGCCATTATTTATAGTTAGTACTGTTTATAGTTATCACTGTTCTGAGTTGACACTGCTGATAGTTGGCACTTTTATTAGTTGGCACTGTTGATAGTTGGTACTGTTGATAGTTGGCACTGTTCATAGTTTGCAATGTTGAAAGTTGGCACTGTTGAGAATTGGCATTGTTGATTGTTGTCACTGTAGATGGTTGGCTTTGTATATAGTTGACACTGCTGTTGACTGTTGTTGGTTCACGCTGTTGATATTTGGTTTTGTTGTTGGTTGGCACTGTTTATAGTTGGCTCTGTTGATATTTGGCACTGTTATTAGTTGGCTTTCTTGATAGCTGTCATTGTCGTTAGTTGGCACTTTTGATATTTTGCACTGTTGTTATATGTCACTTTTGATAGTTAGCACTTTTGTTAATTGGCAATGTTGATAAGTGTTACTGTTGATAGTTGGCACTGCAGGTGATTGTCACTGTAGGTATTTGGCATGTTGATAGTTGGTACTGGTGATAGCTTGCGCTTATGATAGTTGACACTATTGATATTTGACATTCGTGGTAATTGGCACCATTGATATTTGCACTGATCATTGGTGGTATAATTGAGAGCTGTCATTGTTGATAATATGTACTTTTAATAGTTCGCAGTGTTTATAGATGGCTCGGTTGATATTTGGTTCTGTTGATAATCGGCATTGTTGATAGTTGGCTCTGCTCTAAGTTGGTACTTTGGAAAGTTGGCACAGTTAATAGTTGGCATTTTTAATGTTTGGCATTATTTAGAGCTGGCACTTTTGATAGTTGTAACTGTTGATAGTTGGCACTCTAGATAGTTGGCAGTGTTGATAGTTGGCATTGTTAATTGCTGGCACTAATTATAGTTTTCGCTGTAGATAGTTGGCACTTTTGATAGTTGGCTCTGATGAAATTTGGCATAGATGACAGTGGCCACTGTACATAGTTGGCACTGTTATATTTGGCATTGTTGGTAGTTGGCACTGTTGAGTGTTGGCACAGTTGATAGTTGCAAATTTGGTATTTGGCACTGTTGATAATTGACACTGTTATTGGTTGGCACG
Source organism: Dryococelus australis (assembly GCA_029891345.1). Classification (NCBI taxonomy): domain Eukaryota; kingdom Metazoa; phylum Arthropoda; class Insecta; order Phasmatodea; family Phasmatidae; genus Dryococelus; species Dryococelus australis. Next base: position 110,767,132 of record CM057002.1, on the reverse strand, counting down.
GTTAATTTTTGGCATTGCTGACAGTTGGCACTGTTGCTAGTTGGCATAGTTGATAGTTCACAATGTTGATAGTTTGCATTGTTGTTTGTTGGCACTGTTTGTAGTTGCCACCGTTGATTGTTGGCACTCTAAATAGTTGGAATTGTTGATTGTTGGCAATGTTAATATTTGGTACAGTCGATAGTTATCACTGTTCAATGTTGGCACTTTTGATTGTTGGGACTGTTGAATGTTGGCACTGTTGATAGTTGGTATTGATTGTTGTAGGCACTGTTGATAGTAGGTACTGTTGATAGTTGGATTTGTTGGTAGTTGGCCCTGTTGATAGTTCGTATTGTTGATTGTCGGCACTGTGATTATATGGAATTGTTGAAAGTTGGTTCTGTTCATAGATATCACTGTTGATAGTTGGCATTGTTTTAAGTTGGCATTGTGGGTAGTTGACAATATTGATAGTTGGCACTGTTAATAGTTTGCTCTGTTAATATTTGGCACTGTTGATGGTTGGTATTGTTGATATTTGGTTCATTGATAGTTGGCATTGTTGATAGTTGGCATTTTTGATAGTTGGCATTATTCATAGTTGGCATAGTTAATGATTGGCATTGTTGATTGTTGTCACTGTTAATATATATTAATGTTAATAGTCTGCACTGCTGATAGTTGGCACCGTTAATATTTTGCATTGTGAGTAGTTGACAACATTGATAGTTGCCACTGTTAATAGTTGGCACTGTAATATTTCGCATTGTTGGTAGTTGGAACTGTTGATACTTAGCACTGTTGATAGTTGTCACTGTTGATAGTTGCCACAGATGATATTTGCAATTTTGGTATTATGGCACTGATGATATTTGACTCTGTTTATGGTTGGCACTGTTAATTTTTGACATTGTTGATAATTGGCACTGTTGATAGATGGCTGTGTTGATAGCTGGCACTGTTTAAGTTTGCACTGTTGATAGTTTGCATTGTTGTGTTTGGCACTGTTGATAGTAGGTATTGTTTATTGTAGGTACTGCTGATAGTTGGCACAGTTTATAGTTGGCCTTGTTTATAGTTGGCATTGTTTATTGTAGGCGTTGTTGATAGTCGCCACTTTTGATAGTTGGCATTGTTGATATTTGATACTGTTGATTGTAGGCTCTGTTGATAGTTGGCATTGTTGATAGTTGGCACTGTTGATAATTGGCTTCGTTGATAATTGGCATTGTTTGTAGTTGGCATAGTTATGGTTGGCATTGTTGATAGTTGGCACTGTTAATATATATCACTGTTAATAGTCTGCACTGCTGATAGTTGGCACCGTTAATATTTTGCATTTTGAGTAGTTGGCACTGTTAAAGTTGGCACTGTGATATTTGGAATTTTTTATTGTTGGCATTGTTAATAGTTATCACTGTTGACAGTTGTCACTGCACATAGTTGGCACTTTTGATAGTTGCCTCTGTTTAAAGTTGGCACAGATGATAGTTGCCACTGTTCATAGTTGTCACTGTTATATTTCGCATTGTTGGTATTTGGCATTGGTGAGAGTTGTCACAGTCGATAGTTGCAAATTTCGTATCTGCCACTGTTGATATTTGACACTGTTATTGGTTGAATCTGTTAATTTTTGGCATCGCGGATAGTTGGCACTGTTGATAGTTGACAGTGTTGATAGTTGTCACACTTTTAGTTGTCACTGCTGATAGTTGGTATTGTTGATGGCAGGCATTGTTGATGGTCGGCACTGTTGATAGTTGGCATTGTTGAAATTTGGTACTGTTGATTGTGGGCACTGTTGATATTTGGCACTGTATATTGTTTGCATTGTTGATTGTAGGCACTGTTGTTTGTTGGCAATTTAATAGTTGGTAGAGTTGATCGTTATCACTGTTCAGAGTTGGCACTGTTTATAGTTTGTACTGCTGATAGTTGGCACTGTTCATTGTTTGCAATGTTAAAAGGTGTCACAGTTGGTAATTGGCATGGTTGATAGTTGGCACTGTTCATTGTTGGCACGGTTTTTGATAGTTCACAATGTTGATAGTTGGCTTTTTTGTTTGGTGGCATTGTTTATTGTTGGCACTGTTGATAGCTGGTACTGTTGATAGTTGGCACTCTTTATAGTTTGCAATGTTGATAGTTGGGACTGTTGATAGGTGGCATTGATGAAAGTTATCACTGTTCCTAGTTGGCACTGTTAATAGCTTGCCCTATTGATAGTTGCCACTGTAGATAGTTGGTATTTTGTTTGTTGTACATGTTGGAAGTTGATACAGATAATAGTTTCCACTGTTGATAGTAGGCACTGTAATATTTCTCATTGTTGGTATTGGCACTGTTGAAAGTTGGTACTGTTTATTGTAGACACTGTTGAAAGTTGGATTTGTTGGTAGTTGGCCCTCTTGATAGTTGTTATTGTTGATTGTCGGCACTGTGATTATTTGGCATTGTTTAAATTTGGACCTGTTAATAGTTGGCATTGTTGATAGTTGGCACTGTTGATAGTTGGCACTGCTGATAGTTCACAATGTTGATAGTTAGAATTGTTTTTTGTTTGGCACTGTTTATAGTTGGCACTGTTGATAGTTTGCACAACTGCTATTTGGAACAGTTGATTGCTAGCATTGTTTATAGCTGTCACTGCTGTTATTTGGCAGTGTTGATAATTGACACTGTTGTTAGATGGCTTTTTTATAGTAAGAACTGTTGTTCATTGGCAATGTTGATAGTCGGTTTTGTTGGTAGTTGGCAATGTTGATAGTTGGTTTTGTTGGTAGTTGGCCATATTGATAGTTGGTTTTGTTGGTAGTTGGCACTGTTAATAGTTGGCATAGTAAATGGTTGGCATTGTTGTTAGTTGTCACTGTTAATAGATATCACTCTTTATAGTCTGCACTGCTGATAGTTGGCACCGTTTATATTTTGCATTGTGAGTAGTTGGCAATATTGTTAGTTGGCACAGTTAATTTTTGGCACTGTTGATATTTTGAATTTATTTGTTTTGTCATTATTAATAGTTATCACTGTTGACAGTTGTCACTGCAGATAGTTAGCACTTTTGATAGTTGGCACTGTAGAGAGATGGCACAGTTGATAGTTGCAAATTTGGTATTTGGCACTGTTGTCATTTGACACTGTTATTGGTTTGGTCTGTTAATTTTTGGCATTGCTGATAGTTGGCACTATTATAGTTGGCACTGTTGATAGTTGGTATTATTTATGGTAGGCACTGTTGATGGTCGGTACTGTTGATAGTTGGCATTGATAATATTTGATACTGTTAATTGTAGGCACTGTTGATATTTGGCACTGTATATTGTTTGCATTGTTGATTGTTGGCACTGTAAATATTTGGCACTGTTTTTTGTTGGCAATGTTAATAGTTGGTACAGTTGATAGTTATCTCTGTTCAGAGTTGGCACTTTTGATAGTTGATACTGTTGATAGTTGGCATTGTTGATATTTGTGCACTGTTGTTAGTTGGCACTGTTGATAGTTCACAATGTTGATATTTGGCATTTTTGTTTGTTGGCACCGTTTATTGTTGGTGCTGTTGATAGTTTGCACTGTTGATATTTGGAACTGTTGATAGCTAGAATTGTTGATAGCTTTCACTGTTGTTAAATGGCAGTGTTGATAATTGGCACTGTTGTTAGATGGCTTTTTTATAGTAAGTACTGTTTTTATTTGGCAATGTTTTTACTTGGTACTGTTGGTTGTTGGCAATGTTTATAGCTGGCACTGTTAATAGTTGGAATCGTGGGTTGTTGGTACTGTTGATATTCGTCACTGTTGATAGATGACACATGATATTTACATTGTTGATATTTGGCACAGTTAATAAATATAACTGTTGATATTTTGCACTATTTATAGTTGGCATTGTGGGTTGTTGGCAAAATTGATAGTTTACATTGTTAAAAGTTGGCACTGTTGATAGTTGGCATTGTTGATAGTCGTGTTTGTTGGTATTCGGCCCTGTTGATAGTTGGCACTGTTGGTAGTAGCCACAGTTGAAAGTTGACGTTATTGATATTTGGCACTGTTGATAGTTGGCACTTTTGATAGTAGCCCAGTTGATAGTCGGTATTGTTGATGGTTGGCACTTTTGATAGTAGGTATTGTTGATAGTTGGCATTGTTGATAGTTCACAGTGTGGATTGTTGGTTCTGTTGGTAGTTGGCACTTTTGTTAATTGTCAATTTTGATAGTTGGAACTGTTGATAGTTGGTACTGTTGATAGTTTACACTGTTGATATTTGGCACTGTTGATAAATGACATTGTTGATAATTGGCACAATTGATAGTCGCACTGTTGTTTGTTGGCATTATTGATATCTGTCATTGTTGTTAATAGTCACTTTTGATAGTTCGCATTGTTCATAGTTGGCACTGTTGATAGTTGGCATTGTTGATAATTGGTATTGATGATAGTTGGCACTGCTGTTAGTTGGCACTGTTGATAGTTGGCACTATTGATAGTTAGCACTGTTAATATTTTGCAATGTTGAGACTGTTGATAATTGGTATTGTTCATAGTTGGCACTGTTGATAATTTGCACTCTTAATAGCTGGCCATATTGATAGTTGTTACTGTAGATAGTTGGCACGTCTGATAGTTCGACCTGTTGAATGTTGGTAAAGATGAAAGTATCCACTAATAATAGTTGGCAATGTAATATTTCGGATTTTGGTAGTTTGCACTGTTCATAGTTAGCACTGTTGATAGTAGTTACTTTTAATAGATGGCACTGTTGATAGTTAGCACTGTTTATATTTGGCATAGTTGATAGTTGACTCTGTTGGTGATATGCACTGTTGTTAGTTGGGATTGTTGATAGCTGTCATTGTTGATAAATTGCACTGTTGATATATGGAATTGAAGAATGTTGGAACTGTTGAGAGTTGTCACTGTTAATAGTGGTACTTGTTGATATTTTGCACTTTTGAGAGTTAAACTGTTCATAGTTGGTATTGTTTATTGTAGGCATTGTTGATTTCTGGAACTGTTGATAGATGTCGCTGTTGTTAGTTAGCGCTGTTGAAAGTTGGCATTGTTGATAGTTGGCGTTTTTTATTGTAGGCACTATTTATAGTTGCCACTGTTGAAAGGTGGGGTTTTTATTGTTGGATTTGTTGGTAGTTCGCACTGTTGATAGTTGGTACTGTTGATTGTTGGCACGGTTGATATTTGACATTGTTGAAAATTGGTACGTTTGACTGTGTTCACTGTTGATATTCGGCATTGTTGATATTTTGCATTGTTGATATTTGGCATTGCTGATATTTGGCATTGTTGATATTTGCCTGATGTTTTTGGCACTTTTGATACTTGGCACTGTTGTTTTGTTGGCACTGTTAATAGTTTGCAATGCTGATATTTGCGACTGTTGATAATTGGCACTGTTGGTTGTTGGCACTGTTGATAGTTGGCATTGTTAATATTTGGCAATGTTATTTGTTAGCATTAATGATAGTTGGAATAGTTAATGGTTGGCATTGTTGATACATGGCACTGTTAATAGTGTCACTGTTGATAGTTGAAATGCTGATAGTTGACACCGTTAATATTTGGCATTGTCGGTAGTTGGCAACATTGATAGTTGGCACTTTTCATAGTTTGCACTGTTGATAGTTGGCAATGTCGATAGTTGGCATTTATGAAAGTTATCACCGTTGATAGTTGGCACTGCTGAAATTTGGCACTGTTTATAGTTGGCATGGTGGGTAGTTGGCAACATTGATAGTTGGCACTGTTGATATTTGACATTGATGATAATTGGCACCATTGATAGTTGCACTGTTGTTTGTTGGCATTATCTATATCTGTTATTGTTGATAAGAGACACTTTTGATAGTTTGCAGTGTTTATAGTTGGCGCTGTTGATAGTTGGCCCTTTTGATAGTTGGTAATATTGATGATTGGCATTGTTGATAGTTTGCGCTGCAGTTAGTTGGCACTGTTGAAAGTTGGCACAGTTGATAATTATTATTGTGTATAGTTGGCACCATTGATAGATGGCACTGTTGATAGTTGGCACTTTTGATAGTTGGTACTGCTGGTAGTTGGCACTGTTGATAGTTGGCACTAGCGATATTTGGAACTGTTATTAGTTTGCATTGTTGAAAGTGGTGACTATTGATAATTTACATTGTTGAGTTGGCACTGTTGATAGTTGGCACTGATAATAGCTGGCACTATTAATAGTTGTCACTGTAGATGGTTGGCACTGATAATAGCTGGCACTATTAATAGTTGTCACTGTAGATAGTTGGCTCTTCTTCTAGTTGGACCTGTTGAAAGTTGGCACAGATGAAAATTTATACTGTTGATATTTGGGAATGTAATATTTCGCATTGTGGTTAATTGTCACTGTTGATAGTTGGCACTGTTGATAGTTGGCACTGTTCATAGTTGGTAAGGTTTTGTAAGCACGGTAGAAAGTTGGCACTGTTGATAGTTGGCACTGTTGAAAGGTGGCACTGTTGACAGTTGGCATTGTTTATTTTAGGAACTGTTGATAGTTAGCACTGTTGATAGATAAAACTATTGATGGTTATCCTTTTTGGTAGTGGGCAATGTTGTAAGTTGTCACGGTTGATAGTTGGCACTGTTGATATATGGCATTGTATAAAGTTGGTACTGTTGAGAGTTTTCACTGTTAATAGTTGGCAGTGTTGATATTTTGCATTGTTAATAATTTCACTGTTCATAGTTGGTATTGCTTATTGTAGGCACAGATATAGTTGCACTGTTGATAGATGTCACTGTTGTTAGTTGGCACTGTTGATAGTTGGCACTGTTGATAGTTGGCATTGTTGATAATTGGCAGCATTGATAGTTGGCAGACTTGATATTTGTCACCCTTGATAGTTAGCACTGTTGATATTTGGTACAGCTGACAATTAGCATTGCCTATTGTAGGCACTGTTGGAAGTTGTCATTGTTGATAATTAGCAATATTTAAAGTTGGCAATGTTAATAGTTGGAACTGATGAAAGTTGGCACTGTTGATATTTTTCATTATTGATAGTTTGCACTGTTGTTAGTTGGCATTGTATATAGTTGTCACAGTTGTTAGTTTGCACTGTTGATATTTGGCACTGTTTTTAGATGGCACTTTTATATTTAGCACTATTGTTAATTGGCTTTATTGATAAATGGTGCTGATGATATTTGGCACTGTTGATAGTTGGTACTGTTGATATTTGGTACTGCTGAAACTTTTCACTGTTGATATTTGGTACTGCTGAAACTTTTCACTGTTGATAGTTGGCACTGTTGATATTTGACATTGTTGATAGTTGACACTGTTGATGGCTGGCCCTATTGATAAATGTCACAATAGATAGTTGGCACTTTTGTTAGTTGGACCTGTTGGAAGTTTTCACAGATGATTGTTGCCACTGATCATAGTTAGCACTGTAATATTTCGCTTTGCTGGTAGTTGGCACTGTTGATAGTTGGCACTGTTGATAGTTAGTTATGTTTATTGTAGGCACTGTTGATAGTTGGCTCTGTTGATAGTTGTCTGAGTTGATAGTTGGCACTGTTTTAGTTAGCACTGTTGTATTTGGCATTGTTGATGGTTGGCGCTATTGATAGCTGTCACAGTTGATAGTTGGTATTGTTGATTTTAGGTACTGTTGATTGTTGGCACTGTTGATAGTTGGCGATGTTGATAGTTGGCGATGTTGATAGTTGGCGATGTTGATAGTTGGCATTGTTGATAGGTGGCACTGTTGATAGTTGGCACTTTTTATATTAATCACTGTTGATAGTTGCCACTGTTGATAGTTGGCGCTGTTGATAGTTGGCATTTATGATGGGCAGCGCTGTTGATGGCTAGCATGGTTGATAGTTGGCGCTGTTGATAGTTGACACTGTCACTGGTGATAGTTTGGACTCTTTATAGTTGGCAGTGTTGATGTTTTGCAATTTCGATTTTTGGCACTTTTGATAATTGGCATTGTTCATATTTGTCACTGTTGATAGTTGGTATTGTTGATAGTTGGCAGTGTTTATAGTTGGCACTGTTGATATTTTGCACTGTTGATAGTTGGCACTGATGATAGTAGGCATTGTTTATACTTGGCAGTGTTGATAGTAAGCATTGTCGATAGTTAACAATTTGGTAGTTGGCACTGTTGATAGTAGGTAATGTTGATAGTTGTCACTTTTGATAGTTGGCATTATATATAGTTGTACTGTTGATGTTTTGTTAGTTGGCAATGCTGATAGTTGGCTCTGTTGACAGGTGTCATTGGTAATAGTTGGCACTGTTGATAGTTGGCACTTTTTATAGTTAGCATTGTTAGTAGTTGGCACTGTTTATAGTTGGCATTGTTGATAGTTGGTATTGTTGATAATTCTCTTGGGTGAAGTATGATACTGCTCCTCTGCTCTGTGAATGCTGACAGCAGTCACTGCTCGTGACATTCATTGCTGTGTGAGATAACGCGAGGGGACCAGCTACCTATAACTGACCACTGGCATCTGCTCCCTCGCACTCTTTTTCAATTTTTTCTCTATTTTTACGATTTTTCTCTATTTTTCCGTCCTTGATTTTGTCTGAGGTCAACGTCAAGACAATGTAAATTTTGTATGTTTGTCGTGTCAAAATTGCATTATTCCCGATTTCTTGTGAAATTTCTTGATTCTGCAGTTTAAAGGCCATGCTAAGATCAACGTAAAGGTTACAGATATCCAATACGTTGGTTTTGTTGTATACTGTGTTTTTTCCCCCTGATTATTTACATTATTTTTGCCGTTTTTAAAATTTTTAATTTCAGGGTAATTTGGGGTCGAAGTCACGGAAAACCAACATGGCGGCAATGGTCATTAAGGTTGCCGTACCCTTATTGTTACTATATTTTTACTATAATTTGTAATTTTTCCCATTTTTCACCTTTAGGTGTCAAGGTCAAGGTAATGGAATTCCACGGTTATGGTCATGGTCCATAGTGTAAACAAATACAGCCAAAGTATTGTCTATTTCTTTTTGATATTTTTGGATTTAAGGCCATCCCTAAGTCAACGTTAAGCGGTCAAGATCATAGGGACAGGGTCGATGTTACCCGCATCCAAGACGGCAGCCGTGTGACGTCACAATACAGTCAGCATAACCATTCCAAATGCTGTTCAAATGAGCATTTTTAAAATTAACCTTAGGAAATAGTCACCGTCCCTGCAGGCATATATTTTAATAGCGTACTGAGTGACATTCGTCCAGTAAAGTTGGTAACAATGGATGGAATGTAATTCCATATCTGTCATTGACCCCGACCATGATTTTTGGCCAGTGACCTTGACCTTGAACCCGGTGACTTCTAACCCCAAAGCCCAATAATTGAGAAAAATTATAGAAAATTTACAAAAAATCCTGATAAATTATTATTAAATATAAATTATTTAAAAATTATTCAAAATACTATAAAAATATATTTTAATTTACATTTTCAAGGGTTCCTTCATCACCACACCCAGGAGACGACTGACTCCCTCACCCCCACTCCCCCCCCCCCATCAATACTCATTCCGCTATCTTGATTTTCTCCTTCGTCATTTGTTTACACATTACTAGAGGTCACCATCTTGGTAGGCGATTGCCATCTTGGTAGGCAACTACCATCTTGATAGACATCACCCATGCGCCATATTGGATGCCAATGAGTGACCTTGACCCCATGATCTTCATTGACCTTGAAAACAAAAACTCGAGAAAAATGCATAAAAGTCAGCATGTCACCTATAAATCATGGTCACACTTAACGTAGACAACTCACTGCTGTTATCGAACCTACCCCTCGCATTACTGAGCCATTGACCCATTGACCCATGACCCATAATGACCCCTGATTGCGGTGCTGATCCCTAATGACTCCAAAACGACCCCTAATGATGCCAAACGACCCCTAAATGACTCCTAACGACCTCAAAATGACATCTGATTGCGGAGGAGGAGGTGAATTTTTTGCAGGTGGAGGTGGATATGGACGCGGAGGTGGAGGTGGAACAAGTGGAGCAGGTGGAGCAGATGGTACTAGTAGAACAGGTGGAACAGGTAAACTTTGATGGAAAGATTCTTAAGATTAATCGAACGATTGGGATTGGGATTGGAGTTGCGGTGCTGATTGCAGTGCTGATTGTAATTATGGTGAAAATTGCGGTGCCGATTGTGATTATGGTGCTAAGTGCGGTGTGTGTGTGTGTGTGTGTGGGTCGCAAGTTAAAATAAATAGACTCTATTTTAAAATAAAAATGTATAGTCCTACCTCCAAAACCTGAAAGGCAAAAATTTTATTTAATAATCTCACTTTAAAAAGGATATATCAAAGTCCTTTTGTATATTTAATCGCTTCCTGGGTAAAATGTATTTTCACTTTGCAATTAAAGTGCCCAGAACTACAGCAGGCTCCCACCATTCCTCCTCATTGGTCGATGTGCAACATGGATTTTGTACTGAATAATGCCACACCACGAAAGGCCACCACCATGTCCTTCCCAATTGGTCGTCGGCACACGAAAAGGACTCTTTGTACTGACAGCGCTCTCATGTTGATATACATTTTCGAACATAGATGAAAACTCGATCGCAGAACCGACACTGGCGACAACAGTTAGCGATAATGAAGGTTTAAGGCTCCATGATTGTCATTCTCAAAAGGCAGCCCTTCATATTCGCAATTTATCTTCGCAGTAGCGGAGTACTCTGAGGAAACTCAAATGCTTGTTCAACCAAGAAAACACGCAGGTCCTATTATATATATATACATATATAAGATGCGACTGTATATTTATGTATAGGTATATACATATGTATAGTTATACAATAATGGGAATATAAATGCATGAAGTAATATGTGTTCAACTAAAATAGTACCGTGCCAAATACAGAAAATTCCCAACCGAGCCCCCCCCCCCTTTTTTTTCCATTTTAACAATGGGCTAGTGTTTTGTAGTTTGTTTAGTCAATAAGGCTGAATGATGTAGAGTTGACTAACTCAAAGCAATAGAGGTACAGGATGTCTTGACATGAGAGGGCGGTCCATATGAAGTGTTTTTCACGCGGCGACGACCAATTGGGAAGCATGGTGGTGGCCTGTCGTGGTACTACATTGTTCAGTACAAAGTCCGTGTTTCGCATCGACCAATGACGAAGCGTGGCGGGAGCCTGCTGTAGTTCTGGGCACTTTTATTGCAAAGTGTAAATAAAGTTTACCTAGGAAGCGATGAAATATTTCGAGGTACCTGGATATATACTTTTTAAAAGCGAGGTTACCAAATAAAATTTTGGCATTTAAGCTTTTGAGGGTAGGATTATATCATTCTTAATTAGTTTTTATAATTTATTAACTATCTATAATAATCAATTCTTATAATAAATTTTTTGGGAATTTTTAAAGAATTTTTTGTAGAATTTTTTAATTGTTTTAGATGTTTGCAAAGGTCAAAGGTCAATGTCAAAGATCTTGGGCCAAGGTCAAAGTTCATCTGCATGCAGTATGGATGCAAGAGGGCCGATGCTTAGATCTGACGCCTATCCTTTATTCCTTGTATCGAATTGGCATAAGGTATGGCTATAAAACCAATATGGCTGCCACTGTTCTGTTTCAGGGGCTTCTACTATTTTTGACGGGAAAATGGGTTATTTCTGAGAACCCTTTTAATATTAAAAAAAATATTTTTACGTAATTTTTTAATAATAATTTTTTTAAAAATTCTTTTAGAAATTTTTGGGAATTTTGGGATTTTTGAGGATTTTTTTGGAATTGATTTTTCTAGTGTTTTTTGGGGTCAAAATTCGTCAAGATCAAGGTCAAATGTTATATGAGTCAAGGGTAAAATGTCTATGACATCCAAGATGGCGGTCGGGTGACGTAACAACATGGCGGCTCTTCGCTCCTGCTCTCCTATCCTCCATCCTCTTGTTTTCATCTCATCCAAATTCTACTAGGTACTGCGACTAATCCTTTAGTCAGCTCGAACACAATTTGCTCCTAGTTACGTCATTGTTCACTGCTGGTAAATTGTGACAGAGAATATTGCAATTGCGTAAATTTGGTCATATGTTTGTGTCTGTAAAAATTTTATTGATTGTTGAAAGTGACTGCCAGGTTTTGAAGAACTTCTACTCCTGTGGTTGGGCAGTCTGTTTTCTGCTAGCTGAGCGGTCGAGGAAAATAGAAAACTGCACATGAAAATTAAGTTGCATGGTGACTTGTGCATTAGGTGCGGTAATCTGTACCCTTACTTCGTAGAGAGGGAGATTAAGGCGACTCTATAATCAAATACTGTTTGTTTGCGAAATCATTGTTTACACGTATATGCGTGTATAAGTAAATAAGTGATCTACGAACACGTTTTTATTTTTTTAAGTTAGGAAATAAAACTGCTGTATAAAGCCACCACTTGTTACTTGTACCCTATTACATATATATATATATATATATATTCTAGAAGAGAGAGAAATATTTAAACTGTTAAAAATAGCTTATTTAGTGTTTTATACATATTGTACAAAGTGGCATGTGAAGTTGCACCGTGTAAAATAGGATTTTACTGTCACATATAATTTGCGAGGAATTCAGCTTCCTAGGAGTTTTAAAATGTTTTACTAGCTATCGTGCTAAGGGGACCGCCTACCTTGTTATTTAACTGAGTTGCAGAGTGTTTGATACACACGTGTTCTACGAAACTATTGCACGCGCGTCCAATTTGCTGATAATAAAACACATTTCAGACGAGGCTTGTTGAATGCTTTCAAGACATCAAGCATATTAGAAACACTAACTAACAACCGCTTTTTCAAAACACTATACCTCAAAATATAGGTGATAGCAAAGAGGCTGCATAAACAAGTACTGAAGAGGCCTGCACATAACCTTCCTACATACTTCCCACCACTGCCTTCTCGTATGTGAACGCAGCACTACACACCAGCTTGCCCTTAGTGGCGATGGAGCACTTAATGCGAGTGGCAGTGTCGCCCTTATTACTCTCGCTTCTCGGCCTCTCCCGCGCCAGGTAGTAGGCCCTGCTCGGCAAGGCGAGGGTTTCCAGGAATGAATGGGGAGGTCTGGAACAAAGCAACTTGTCCAGCGCTGGAGCGAGCTGTTCCCTGAAGACCTCGCTGACCGCACTGGCCTTGACACACTTGCCGCTCCTTAGCCAGCCACGGCTATAAGGAGGGCGAGAGCCGCGCCCTTACCTGCCTCACGTACAAGGGCAGCCTCATGTCGCCCTTAAGAGACTCGTTTCCTGGCTTCCACCCACACTCATCTCCTTCACTTCATATTCAGGCGGCTGTCTACTACAGAGCAGAGCTAGGAGCAGGTCTCCAGCTTTCGTCGCTCCACACGCATTATAACACATCTATTAAAAAACCTGAGGTGACTGCCTGTGACCAAAGTGGCGTCATAGCCATCCTCGCATCTGATTGGCTGGCCGGCGCCTGCAGGAGCGTATCCTGAGAGCCACTCTTTCAAGTATTACAATTATCCTCGACCAGACACATTCTTCCACTTATGCTCAGAAGTCCTGTTTCATCACCGAACTTCGTGCAATTGCTCAGCGGGTTCTTGAAACACATAAACGAGACTTACTGCATCTGTTGCTCTTCCTATGATACGAGGCAATACTAGGCATATAAATTTAAAATGTCGTGCTGTACATAATCAGTTATCCTAAGGAAAGCTTAGATTATTTGGTTACGTAGTTTGAGATTATTTAACAAGCAACGTTGTTTAAAGAGTACGTTTCGAAAATAAGTGTCATCTAAAAAAAATCTTCTAGTAATGTTGCATGCTTTCAATAGCACTAGTATATCAGTTTTAGTAGGAAGTGACATCAAGGTCCCTGACCAATTATGTTTTATCTGCAACTGCCTCTGTACGTTTTCTGGAAGGAATCATTAATCAGCAGATAAAATGTATTTAATATTTATAGGCATTATTCCAAAAGTTGTTTAAATAGTTCTGATGGTTTCATCACCGTAAAAGATGATCATTACTATAGTCTTGGAAACCAGAAGATGATCCATTAAGATGTTATAAATGTTAGGAACCTTCCCTGAACCTCACACTTATATTTTATATGGCGTGAGTCAACGCTACAATTGCAAACATATAATGAACACCAGGTTTGTAAGTTATCTGGCACGGAGAAAGCACGGCATGTGAGGTGACACGCGCCTCTACGGCTGGTTGCATATCACAAGGCTGCATATCACGTGCGCCTCAAGAGAGGGAGAGATAAGGCGACACTGCCACGTTGATCAAGTGCGGCATCGCCTCTACGCTACAGGCTCTCAAATGACTTCCAGTGTTGTGGTTGTGCTGTGTCTTCACATGCAACTTCAAGCGGCCACCTCATTATTGTATTGCGGGGAAGCCTGTGGCAGGTCCAGGCCAATGCAACCGAGTATTTTGTAAGTCTCTTACACGTTTATTCTGAAATATAGCGCTTTGTCTTTAGCTGTGTTGGGCGGCTCTGAAATTGTGTTTCTAAGTTGCGTGGCATGTTGTAAAGGTGACGTGTGAAGTGTACAGCACACTGTACGCAAGTCTAATAGTTGCGAAAAAAAAACACGTGCACTTCAAGGGCCTGATTAGGCGGCATGGATAAAATGAATACAAAGGGTAAAAAATAAATTTAAAATTTTATAAAATTTTACAAAAATAAGTTTTCTCAAATCCATAGCGTCGTTAGGTCACCTTGAACAGGCAGTTTACCTACGTTTGGCAAAACTCATATTTACTAGTTAATGTTGTTTAAGAAAACTGCTTTTAATAACTTTAATTTTTTTGTGGTGGAAATAGTTGTGTATACGCGATGGACAGTATTGGAGAGACATATAAGAGAGTAAATATTTGACCATTCAATGTTTTTAGTATAACAAAACAGCTTCAATTTGCGGGTGGGAGTGGGGCCATCAATTAGAAGCCACACTATTTGTACATTTTTCGTTCCCTTACAAACTTATTTTGGTGCAATCAAATTATAAACGAAATATAGCAAAATACATAATTAAAGAGTAATATCTAATCTTGGAGGTGTAATGGAATTCACAAATAAAATGTTTCCCGTATTTGCTGCAAATATTTAATTTCAAAGTACAAATACTTCTTAAACACTCGAACTTATTAGTCATAATTTAGGCCGCTGTTGCGTCTTTTAGAAAATTCAGAGGAAAGAGACAAACCCGCCACTCACCCCCACATCCTCTCTAGTTCTTATAGAAACTTCTATAATTATTACGTAGCGTAAATAAACACACTCGTAACATATGTATTATACACTTAACTGCCCATAGCTTCTTCCCTTACAGTTGTATTAACGGATTTACACAATGAAAAACTTAAGCATTAAGCAGTAGAACTTGAAAAGAGTTTTCGATCGCTTGTCTGGGATCGAAGATTACACAATGGAGTTTCTTACCTCTCAATGTTTAAGTTTCATAGTAGAAATATTGCAAACTACAAATATTAGTTCGCAAGTATTAAGTTTAGCCAATTACAGAGAAGCATACATTTTAATGAACACATATTTGTATGTTGATTTCAAATAACGAACTTTCAAGATTTTTTTTTTCCAGTTGGCCAGCGTCTAAAATCAGTTTTCAACTGCAAAAATACAATTTAATAAAAACGATCTTCTGTTTTGATTTGAAATAACACACTGTGTAAATTACTTTCGTGTTGGCCGAAGTTAGCGTGTTGGATCGTTATTGTGTGAAATAAATTTACTGCATACTCCCTATATCTTAATGCTTAGTATTTATGTTGTGTAAACATCTTAAGTTTGTGTCGGAATTCTATCGAAGTATACACGTGTCCGTTCATGGCTCCATCAAGTGACGACACCCTCATAATACAAGCGTTATCTCTCTCAATTCCCAGTAGAGTACACCGAGACTACAGTATATACTTGGCATGTACAAGAAGTAGCTTACTTGGTGGCTGTGTTTGAGTACTCGCAGTGATCATAATATTTGTTTCCTTTGAGTCATAACATTTTCGTGAAGGCTGCATAGAAGTTAGGCTTTGAAAAGTTGAGGAATGCTGCATGCTCCTTGTCGCGACATGTGGTTTACTTATAAGAAAACTGTTATTTGTCGCCAGTTTCATTTTGTCACCTATATAGCTTTCATACATTAATTAAAATCAACAACAGAGTTTCCTATTATTTGATACTGTGAGGGTAATTTAAGTCCTGTATATCAACGATTTAAAAAAAATCATAGACCTACTAAAAAATCCAACTATGCATAAAAATGTGGGATGAGAATTTAAACGCGCCCGTTTCTCCATTCAGCGCGTTTAAATTTTTCTTGCAGTTATTGCTGTGGTTGCTGGAACTTGTGACGAAGGGTACAAAGAGATGTTCACCTGTCCCGGTAGTCTGGACACGTATATATACTTACGTACTTGAGATGTAAATACTGACAATTGCTGAATATAGACGGCCTCAGTCCCGGCCCTCCTGTGAGCTCTCGGTGCAGCGACGTGTGGCAAATGTCAAGGCGTAGCTCAAGGTCACACAACCCGTGAACCTTGCGTGTGGATCACACTAGTCACTCACCTTCGCCTCTCTTCTTCCTTGTTCTCCAGACGTAGTCGACTCACTCACGCATAGCAGCTCGATACAAGTACAATCAATACTTATGTTTAAACCCGTGTGCCACGATGCAAGTTTCTCTGCAAGAATAAATGCAAGTTTGCATGGTCGCTGATATGGTTCTTCTATGCGACGTTGAATCTTCTGCCTTCCGTTTTCATGCATGATTTCGTAATAGGCTTGAGACGCCATCTACCGGTGGGTATCGCGTTATTCCAACATGCCTCACTTTTACAACACATACGCTCATACTTATGCCCTAAGATAGCTGGGCCTCGTCTTAATGACTTTCAACCTTGGGTCTGAATGTAATAACTCCTTCTACTTAGATGGCAAGTTCATATTTGTATTCCTATTGCAAATGTTTAGGTTGTCACTTAGTAGGTTTACTCTCGTTAACTAACAAGTGCGCAGTTTACTTTTTTGGCCATTTATTGAATAGTTGCCACATGTCTGTAAGTACATTCAGTTTTGTACAAGATCTCCTTAAAATTAGCTTTAAAAAAATGTGCCATTAATTCTCTGCCCCAATTACATAACAAAGCACTTCAAAATAGTCGTCACAATAAATAATCAGCATTCTAATATGAGTATTAATAAAAAATACTCCACACTAATAAGCATATTACTGATATTACTGATAATACTATGAGATCCATCATCTAAATTATCTCTACGTGTGTCCAGGCCAATATTAGAAAAAAAGGTCAATTGGTCATGTGTCAATGGGGTCAGTCTTGCGAGGGGACTGTCCGACAACAGGAGTCAGCTGTCTACTTTAAGTGTGACCATGATTTATAGGTGAACTTGTATGGAACAAACTGTTGAAGATATAATTGCATGTTAATACGATTAAGGAACTAGCATCTAGAGCCTGCCTACCTGCCTGCGTGTGTGTGATGTCTCAATGCCTTCACGCGATTGGTCAGCTGCAATCACGTGGCAACTCAGTGATTTGCCGGTCGGTGTCTGAAAAGAGCATGCATGAATATCGTCCTAGCTGCCCTCGTACATTCAATGTCACCAGGGGCCTGGCAGTATTGAAATTTAAATAAACGCTAATTAAGCCTATAAAACGTCGAATAGCATACATATACCTACAAAACGGACGAGTAGTGAATAATGAGACTTAAAATGAGAGGAGGTGGGTAATTTAGTTGAGAGATTTTTGTATATTCCCGCAATACCCGATGTATAATTTCAGTACAACTATAAATAAATAAATAATAAAATAAATTTTAAATAAAAATAAATTTTAAAATCGAATAATAAATATAGATTTCCGACCAACAGCCAAACACGTGCGAGCAATGTCACGTGACCACCATATGATATACTTAAAAATGTTATACAACGAACGAGCAAGGACACATAACCACCATATGACAATGCTATACACATGCATACTGTGACCAACGACAGTTAAACCCGTTTACGTGTAAGGTGAACTGTAGGAACAATACACCCTTGCGGCGTGTTGCGGTTGTAATTTAATTGTCGAACACCTTCGGGTACGTTCGACAAACCCGAGCCGAAGACTGCCGAGCCCACCCTGAGTCGTGTCGAAGATAGCCGAGCTCGCCCGAGTCGAGCCGAAGACTGGTAGCCGCTGAGCCGAACAAGCCGCTGCGGCTGCCATTTAAAATACATTGTCCTAGACTTCCCTAAATTACACTACTCTTGAATGACCTTCAGAACTAAAAATCGTGAAAAACACATAAAAGTGTGAAGACTCTGTCTTCTCAGCGATTTGTATGTCTGGTGTAAATTTCTCGAGGTTGGCAGTAACTTTATTTACTGGTGCTTGGAGACGATCTTTTATTATATTTCTGTTTTTAATAGACCGGCTTATAATTTGTTATTGCTTTAAATGACATTTTTATTTATTAGTTATGCTTTTATGAATATTCTATTGTATTAATTCATTTAAAGGCCGTTCACAATAAAGTGAGCATTTCTGAAATCAACCTTAGAAAAAAGACACTGCTCCTACCTGCTTATATATGAGCGGGCGCACTGAGTGACTTGCGCCCAGTAAAGACACTGCTCCTACCTACTTATATATGAGCGGGCGCACTGAGTGACTTGCGCCCAGTAAAGACACTGCTCCTACGTGCTTATATATGAGCGGGCGCACTGAGTGACTTGCGCCCAGTAAAGACACTGCTCCTACCTGCTTATATATGAGCGGGCGCACTGAGTGACTTGCGCCCAGTAAAGACACTGCTCCTACCTGCTTATATATGAGCGGGCGCACTGAGTGAATTGCGCCCAGTAAAGACACTGCTCCTACCTACTTATATATGAGCGGGCGCACTGAGTGACTTGCGCCCAGTAAAGACACTGCTCCTACCTGCTTATATATGAGCGGGCGCACTGAGTGACTTGCGCCCAGTAAAGACACTGCTCCTACCTGCTTATATATGAGCGGGCGCACTGAGTGAATTGCGCCCAGTAAATGCACTGCTCCTACCTACTTATATATGAGCGGGCGCACTGAGTGAATTGCGCCCAGTAAAGACACTGCTCCTACCTACTTATATATGAGCGGGCGCACTGAGTGACTTGCGCCCAGTAAAGACACTGCTCCTACGTGCTTATATATGAGCGGGCGCACTGAGTGACTTGCGCCCAGTAAAGACACTGCTCCTACCTACTTATATATGAGCGGGCGCACTGAGTGAATTGCGCCCAGTAAAGACACTGCTCCTACCTACTTATATATGAGCGGGCGCACTGAGTGACTTGCGCCCAGTAAAGACACTGCTCCTACCTGCTTATATATGAGCGGGCGCACTGAGTGAATTGCGCCCAGTAAAGACACTGCTCCTACCTACTTATATATGAGCGGGCGCACTGAGTGACTTGCGCCCAGTAAAGACACTGCTCCTACCTGCTTATATATGAGCGGGCGCACTGAGTGACTTGCGCCCAGTAAAGACACTGCTCCTACCTGCTTATATATGAGCGGGCGCACTGAGTGAATTGCGCCCAGTAAATGCACTGCTCCTACCTACTTATATATGAGCGGGCGCACTGAGTGACTTGCGCCCAGTAAAGACACTGCTCCTACCTACTTATATATGAGCGGACGCACTGAGTGACTTGCGCCCAGTAAAGACACTGCTCCTACCTGCTTATATATGAGCGGGCGCACTGAGTGACTTGCGCCCAGTAAAGACACTGCTCCTACCTGCTTATATATGAGCGGGCGCACTGAGTGACTTGCGCCCAGTAAATGCACTGCTCCTACTTACTTATATATGAGCGGGCGCACTGAGTGACTTGCGCCCAGTAAAGACACTGCTCCTACCTACTTATATATGAGCGGGCGCACTGAGTGACTTGCGCCCAGTAAAGACACTGCTCCTACGTGCTTATATATGAGCGGGCGCACTGAGTGACTTGCGCTCAGTAAAGTTGGTTACGATAAAGGGAACGTAGTTCCATATCTTAAAATCGAATAAAAAATGTTGGGTAACCATTTGTGATAACTTAAATTTTTATTTCGCTTTCTGTTTTTTTTAATTCATCGAAGCGTAAAAATGAGCAGATTTGTAAAGTATTAACTTTTTTAAAAATTTAAAAAATTAATTTGACCGAAGTATGAATAAAGCGAAGAGGTACATGGTAATGCTAATTTTTTATAAGGCGGAAGAATTCGCGACGGGCATACAAGTAGATCTTAAGCAGGACTTTCAAAAGTGCTCACTTTACCGTGAACAGGCTATAGCTTTGACGATTATGAATACTTTATACCATGTACAGATATATAAAAAAAATTGTTAGAGGAGTTGCCGATTGGTGCGCAGTGGGCCGTTTGTGATGATGCAGCGGGGAGGAGTCGTTGGTTACACAAGGTCCGCCATATAGGGGCAGTCAGCTGTGTGGTATTGCCCCAGTGCGTTGTCGGTTAAACGCGGTGGCGAGAAGTGTGTTCGGCACTTGTGGCAGACTATGATTAGGCGCTTGCCTTTAGCGATATGTGTGTAAGACTGTTAGTTATTAAAGTAAGCGGACCATGTACTAAGTTTGCAGAAAGTAACACGATATTTTAACTGTAGCTTTAAACCGCCCAAATCCGCCACTGCGGTACTCGTAAAATATTTTGTGTGGTAACTTGTTTGTTGGGCAATCTACGTGTATCAGATAAAAACCTGTGTTTTGTTTATCATCGATGCTAACCATAGGCGGAAAAGGGTGTGCCATTCTTGAAGCAAGTGTTTGTGCGACGCGAAGTACAGACTCGCCGAGCTCCGATCAGCTGCGTCTTCTGGGTTGGTACGTCGCGGCCGACTAGCAGCGGAATAGCTTCACTACTGCTTGGGCAGGGTCCTAGTGTGTCTGCTGGGTTAGTACGGCGCGGCCAACTAGCAGCGTACTAGCTTCACTACTGCTTGGGCAGGGTCCTAGTGTGTCTGCTGGTATGGTACGTCGCGGCCGACTAGCAGCGGAATAGCTTCACTACTGCTTGGGCAGGGTCCTAGTGTGTCTGCTGGTATGGTACGTCGCGGCCGACTAGCAGCGGAATAGCTTCACTACTGCTTGGGCAGGGTCCTAGTGTGTCTGCTGGGTTAGTACGGCGCGGCCAACTAGCAGCGTACTAGCTTCACTACTGCTTGGGCAGGGTCCTAGTGTGTCTGCTGGTATGGTATGTCGCGGCCGACTAGCAGCGGAATAGCTTCACTACTGCTTGGGCAGGGTCCTAGTGTGTCTGCTGGGTTAGTACGGCGCGGCCAACTAGCAGCGTACTAGCTTCACTACTGCTTGGGCAGGGTCCTAGTGTGTCTGCTGGTATGGTACGTCGCGGCCGACTAGCAGCGGAATAGCTTCACTACTGCTTGGGCAGGGTCCTAGTGTGTCTGCTGGGTTAGTACGGCGCGGCCAACTAGCAGCGTACTAGCTTCACTACTGCTTGGGCAGGGTCCTAGTGTGTCTGCTGGTATGGTACGTCGTGGCCTAATAGCAGCGCAACAGATGCTCACCTGCTGAAACAGAGCCCTAGTGTCTGCTGGGTTGGTACGTCGTAGCCGACTACCAGCGGACTAGATGCGCTCCTGCTGGGGCGGGGCCCTAGTGTGTATCCTTGTTTGGTACGCCATGGCCAAATAGCAGCGGAATAGCTGTTCTCCTGCTGACGCGGGGCCGTAGTGTGTTTGCTGGGTTCATACGTCGCGGCCGACTATCAGAGGTATAGCTGCACTCGGGCTCGAGTTCCAGGGGGTTGCCCCACCAACCCCCTCCCCCATTGGGGTTAACAACCGTAATGGTCCATGGGAACACTTCCCGCGGACCCCCCTCCAGGACTGAAGCAGAAGGCAAAAGGGAACTAGAGCTGCCCAGGTCTATAACGAGAATTATAGACCTAGAACCTTTCAAGACAAGTCGCCAAGGTCTTGGAGACCAAACAACACCTGGATGGCCGTGTACTTGGAATCCAGTGGTGTTCGTGTGGGAGGGCTTTGCTCGTGTTACTTGTAACAAGAGCAGGCTCAAACGTGACAACTGACGACGAACAATCTGTTCCATGTCCCGAGCCAGATAAGTATGGTCGACGCCAGTACCAATGGAGGAGGTACGGACCGATCAGCCACGGGATACCGAGGTTGAGAGGGAAGTCTTCCTCCACAAGGTCGTCACCAGGAAATATGAGGCAACACCTGAGGAGACGAAAACTATTGATATTGACTGGCCGGATGACAGAAACATGGTTGATGTCGTAGTACATGCATGCCCTTCACAAGCTGACCCGGACGACACACAGTGGTTGTACAACGAGCTCATCAGTTGAGGAATGTTGACTATATTGGAGTACCCAACTACGTTGACATCTGCTCTGACCCTTGTAATATAAATATGGAGGAGGAGGGGGGACAGGGTCCTGCTCCCGATAATGGAAACTATTGACAGGCTTGTCGTCGCTCAGGCAGGCCTGCCGACCAAACCCTCAGAGTTGGTAACTCTGTTAAAGGAATGTTATTGGCGTAGAGGCGAAAGATTCAACGAATCTGACGTCCTCCAGGATGCCATCCGTACATACGGGAGGCATACTTTCTACTACAGTTAGCCCTTCAATGGGTACACTGTGGTCCGGTTCTAGTCCTCCAATTCCGGATGGCACTCTTCCAAGAGCTTTGGTAACGCCACACAGAATGTGACATGCCCCTCCCTCGGGTGGGGCCTGGTCGGGTGGGGGGGGGGGGGGGAGGATCTCGGGGAGAAAAGGTCTGTGAGACAAAATCTCGTGACCTTGAAAGAAGCAAATATGGGAAAAGGAAAACAAGGACTCTTCCCCACTGAGCCCCCAGCCACCTGGCCAGATAAAATTACCGGCTAAGACAACCCTACTCAGACCTAATGCCATTGAGCAACGCTCAGGCATTTTTACATGATTTGTCAATGATGTTTGTACCTGTTTACAGTATTATAGTTGGTTAAAATGCAAAGCGAATGAGCGCAGCGTTGTATATATACGAGTGTGTGTGTTCTGCATAAGTGCCGTATCGAGCAGCAGTTTTTTAGTTTAGACACAAGCTCTTTGCGCCCGGTGGCGAGGTGGCGGGGAATGTTTCTGGTTACCAGAAATCCCCCAACATTAAGTCCTGCACAACCCGAGCGCGCTGAGCCGAGATGGCAGTTATGGGAATACCGTCATGCTTAAATTCAATCGAGGAAGGATATGCGCAGTTGCGGAATGTAGTTAGTCAGTTTGAGTGAGTAGATTAGTGTAGTTTTCATTTTTCAATTTCGGACAGCATAGCGGTGTCGAAATTGCAAAGTTCCTGGTAGTACCTGTGATCAAAAGAGCCGATTTTAGCTTTTGTATGTGGGGGCTAAAGTAGTCTGGATAGAAAGTAGAGCTCCAGGTATGACCTTTTAGTAGGTATCGGCCACCTGGAGGGGAGGTTTGGAGAGGACAGCGCCGGTTCCACTGGGAACTTTGCACTCCAGCTGGGTTGAAGCCCTAGCGTGTATGCTCGCTTGATACGTCGCGGCCGACTAGCAGCGGACTAGTTGCACTACTGCTTGGGGAAGGTGCTAGTATGTATGCTGGTTTGGCACGTCGTTGCCGACTAGCAGCGCAACAGATGCTCGACGGCTGAGGCATGGCCCTAGTGTGACTTCTGGGTTGGTACGTCACGGCGGACTTGTAGCGGACTAGCTGTAATCCTGCTGAGGTAGAGCCTAAAATGCATGCTTGTTTGGTACGTCTCGGCCGACTAGAAGCGGACTAGCTGCGCATCTGCTGAAGCAGGACCCTAGCGTGTACGCTTGGTTGGCACACCGCGGCCGACTAGCAGCGGACTAGCTGCACTCCTGCCCTACCGTGAATGCTGGGTTGGTACGTAGAGGCCAACTAGCAGCGGACTAGCTGCACGCCTGCTGGGACAAGGCTCTAGTGTGTCTGCTGGGTTAGTACGTCGTGGCCGACTAGCAGCAGTCCAGCTGCTTTCCTACTGAGGTAGGGCCGTTGTGTGAATGCTTGGTTGATACGTTTCGGCCGACTAGCAGTGGACTACCTGCGCTTCTGCTGAGGCAGGGGCATAGTGTGTATGGTGGGTTGGTATGTCTCGGCCGACTGGCTGTGGACTAGCTGCTCTTCTGCGGGGCAGGGCCCTAGTTTGTATGCTTGTTTGGTACTCCGCGGCCAAATAACAGCGGAATAGCTGCGCTCCTTTGAGGCGAGGAGCTAGTGTGTATGCTGGGTTGGTATGTCGCGGCCGACAGAAGCGGACTAGCTGCGCTCCTGCTGGGGCAGGGCCCTAGTGTGTATGCTTGTTTGGTGCGCCTCGGCCAAATAGCAGCGTACCAACTGTACTCCTGCTGAGGAGGGGCCGTAGTGTGTCTGCTGGGTTCATACGTCGCGACCGACTATCAGATTACTAGCTGCACTCCTGCTGGGGTAGTGTCCTAGTGTGTATGCTTGGTTCCTACGTAACGGCCAACTAGCAGAGAAACTATCTGCAAGCCTGCTGGGGTTAGGGCCCTAGTGTGTATGCTTTGTTGGTACGTCGCGTCGACTATCGGCGGACTAGCTGCGCCGGGACGGGACTCTAGTGTGTATGCTGGGTTGGTACACCGCGGCCAAATAGCAGCGTACCAACCCAGCATACAGCGTATTAATTGCGTTCCTGCTGGTGCAGGGCTATAGTGTGTATGCAGGCTTGGTACGCCGTGGACAACTAGCAGCAGACTAGCTGCTCTCCTGCTGGGACATGGTCCTATTGTGTTTGCAGGGTGCGTACGCCGCGGCCATCTAGCAGTGTACTAACTGCAGTCTTGATGGGGCAGTGCCTTAATGGTTATGCAGGGTTAGTACGCTGCGGTCGACTATCAACGGACTAACTGTGCTCCTGCTGGTGTGGGGCCCTAGTTTGTATGCTGGGTTGGTATGTGGCGGCTGACTAGCAGCGGACAAGCTGCGCTCTTGCTGAGGCACGGTCCCGATGTTTCTGCTGGCTTAGTACATCGCGGCCGACTAGCAGCCTACTAGCTGCTCTCCTGCTGGGGTAGGGCTCTAGTGTGTATGCTTGGTTGGTACGTCGCTGTCCGACTAGCAGCGGACTAGCTGCGCTCCTGCTGGGGTTGGATCCTAGTGTGTATGCTTGGTTACTATGTGACGGCCAACTAGCAGCGGACTAGCTGCACTCCTGCTGGGGAAGAGCTCTAGTGTGTATGCTTGGTTGGTACGTCGCGGTCGACTCTCGACGGACTAGCTGCGCTCCTGCTCAGGTGGGGCCCTATTGTGTATGTTGGGTTGGTATGCCGCGGCCAAATAGCAGCGAACTAACTGCTCTCCTGCTGCGGCAGGGTCCTATAGTGTATGCAGGGTGTGTACGCCGCGGCCATATAGCAGTGTAGTAACTGGGGTTTTGATGGGGCAGGGCCTTAGTGTATATGCAGGGTTGGTATACCGCGGTTGGCTATCAACGGACTAACTGTGCTCCTGCTGGTGGTTTTCTCAGGGTACCACCCAAATGCGATTGGAGGTGAATAATCAAGCCTGAGAAAACTCAAACTGTTCTGCTGACAGTAGAGATTGTTCGAAGAACATCTCCTCTCCTTATCACAGAGTCAGCTATCCGGTCCATCAAAGAATGATTGCGCTGGAGCTTGACAGGACCCAGTATGACTATTAGTCATGCGCCACTATGGCTAGGGTAGATAAACCTGCAAAGAGCTGCAGTTCCAACCATGGAACTACATAAAGTTGCGATGGTTCACAAACTGGATATGATACTGATGCAGAAGCCATACCTGCTCAGAGGGAAAGTACCAACTCTTCGAGGCCGGTTCGCTCTTTTTGGGGAAAATCCACTGGCGGGAATCTGGATATGTAACCCTGAGATAAATTACATTCTACTAGAGGCTCTCTCGAACACGCATCATGCGTGTGTTCGTTTGGAGATTGGGGGAGGAAGCATGACGATAGTCTCGTCGTACTTTCAACCTCAGGACCCAATCGACCCACTCTTAAGTAAGTGGGAGAACATTCTGACGAGAGCCAATGACACAAAAGTCATACTTGGTGCGGTCATCAACGCCAAGTCGGAATTGTGGAATTCCCTGAGGACGGACGGCCGCAGAGAGGAGGTAATAAGATAACTAATGGAGAAAGACCTGCAAGTAGTCAACAGTTCGGGACACATGGCCACCTATGTGTCGCATGCCCATGATACGGAATCGTATCTAGACATTACCGTGGCAACGACACAAGCCGCTGGCTGTATTGGGGACTGGAGAGTTTCAGATGAGGTCGAGTCTGATCACAAGATGATCCTGTTTACCATCCAGATGAATGGAATCTGCCAAACCAGACTAGAGCATCCCCATTATGTTACTGCCAAGACGGACTGGCCTCTGTTTGACAGAGTGCTGTTGAGGTACCTAAATGAGTACAGACCTGAAAAACTGCTTCTGTCTGAGGATCAATGGGCTGAAAAGATGGGGGAAATGGTGATGTCCGCCTGTGATTGGGCCATACCCAAAACCCCAAGGAAGGTTTCTCACCATCCCTGGTGGGATGATGAGTTAGAGACCAACCGGAAACAAGCCAAGTACTTGCATAAGCGATTTAATTGAACGTATTGCCCAGACCAGAGACAGCAAGCGGTCCAACAGTACAATGTTGCCAGAGAGCAGTACCAGAGAATACTAAGGAAGAAAAGACAAACAGCTTGGAGAGAGCTTGTAACAGATAGGGAAAAACAAGAGTCCTGGGGACTGGTTTATCGGATGATAAAGGGAACGATCAGAAGCTCAGAGGTGCTTTCTGCCCTTGAGTCAGATGACCATCCCTTGCAGACATCCGAAGAGATCACATGGCATTTGCTTGCAAAGCTCTTGCAAGATGATACTGTGGTGGGGGAAGCCAAGTATCACGAGAGGATCAGGGCAGCACAGCTAAGCCCTATAATGACAGAGAACACTGCGACATTCTCTCTCAAAGATCTTGACAAGATAGTCAGGAAGACGAAGCAAAGGAAAGCATCAGGATTGGATGGGCTGACTGGAGAAATGCTCCTCCATGCATACACTCGGATACGCCATGACATGTTGGACCTGTTCAGCGATTGACTCTCTGAAGGAAGATTCCCCTTAGGGTGGAAGAAGGGTCTCCTGATTGTAATCTACAAGGGAGCTGGGAAGAACCCAAGAAAGGCAAATGCGTATAGGCCATTAATGCTTCTCCCAGTAATGGGGAAGATGTTGTAGCACCTCATAAACCAGAGGCTGATGCAATACATGGACATGGTCCATGGTATTCATCCTCGCCAATACGGGTTTATGAAGGGCAAGAGTACTGAGATGGCAATCTTTGACATGGTCGATCAGGTGAAAACCTACGACCACACATATGTTATGGCTATATCTATGGATATATCGGGGGCTTTTGACAATACGTGGTGGCCGTAGATTCTGTGGCAACTATGCTTGTTGAAGTGCCCCAAGAACATTTATGAATTGATAAAGGGCTTCTTGACTGATCGTAAATGCGCCATGGAAATGGGAATGCATAGAGAGGAAAAGGGGCTGACCAAGGGCTGTCCGCATGGGTCGGTCCTTGGTCCGATCCTATGGAACATGATCTTTGAGGGTCTGCTCCAGGTGGAATTCTCACAGGGCTGCAAGGTCTATGGCTATATGGACGACGGTTTGCTCCTTGTCCCTGCCTGGACACATAAAGAACTTGAGGAGAAAACCGACCAAGCATTGAAAAAGGTTGAAGGATGGGCTGAGAGGTTCAAAATTGACCTGTTAGTCGAAAAGATCAATGCAATTCTGCATAAGGGAAACCTTAAGCGGAATCCCATGATCAGGTTCAAAGGCAGAGTGATCAGGATGGTCACTGCAATGCCTGGAAATTCGTTTGGAATTCCATTACCACGTTCGCTATGCAGTGAACAAAGCCGTCACAATGTTTCATCGGCTCAGGACAGTGGCACCAGCGAACTGGGGGTTAGGCTATCGGACGTTGAAACAAATGTATAAGTCCGTGTTCCTGCCCATCCTCACGTATGTGTGTGGGGTGTGGTACCCGGAGGCGGACAGAGAACATGGTTAAAAAGTAATAATTAGTGCCCAAAGAGCAGCACTAATGGGGATAACCAAGACCTATAGGACAACCTCAAGCGATGCTCTCCAGCTGATAGCTGGGTAGATCTCTCTGGATCTGCTAGTCGCGCAGGTGGGTGAAATTTCTCGTAGGAGAAGACGGGGAGTAATATCCTCGGCTGACCTGAGAGAAATAAAGGAAGCCACACTAACAGCATGGCAGAGCAGATGGGACCTTAGCAATAAGGTTCGCCAAACACATGGTTTGTTACCTTGTGGTCGGGAGAGACAGCGATTGGAGAAGTGGCTTGAAGTGGATCACTACTCCATCCAGTACTTGACTGGACACGGTATATTCCGTGCGAAGCTGTCCTCACTGGGCCTGGTGGAAGACCCCATGTGCATGGTGGGTGGGGTGGAGGACACCTCTACCCACACGCTGGAGTGCCCCAAAGTCAAAGACCTGACGAATTAATTCGAGGGGATCCATGGGCCTCTCCATCTCGGGGACATGCTCCGGGACAGGTACACAATAAGGAAGGTGTTACAACACCTTACCAAAGTTGGTAATAGAAGAAGGGAGTTCGACATCTGGTGGTCTGGCCCTCGGCTGAGCAAGGACCTGGACATGTCGGAGGTACAGGATAATGAGGATGAGACTGGGATAGGTGCTGTGAACCAAAATGGGTGAACACATCTTCCCAGCCGTCATTTTGGATAAAGGGGGTGGCCCTTGCAACCCCCCTTCCCAATCGGGAATAACAACCACAATGGTCCATGGGAGCACTCTCCATGCACCTCCCTCCAGGAATGAAGCAAAAGGGGAAAGGGAACTAGAGCTGCCCATGTCTACGTCTATAACGGAAGTTATAGGACTAGAACCTTACAAGACAAGTGGCCATGGTCTTGAAGAGAAAACAACACCTGGATGGCTGTGTACCTGGAATCCTGTGGTGTTCGTGCAGAGGGCTTTGCTCGTGTTACTAGTAGCATGAGCAAGCTCAAACGCGACAACAGACGACGTACAGTCTGTGTCATAGCCCGAGCCAGAGAGGTATGGTCGACGGAAGTACCAATGGAGCAGGTACGGAGCGATCAGTCACGTGATACCGAGATTGAGAGGGAAGTCTTCCTCCATAAGGTGTTCACCAGGAAATCTGAGGCAACACCTAAGGAGACGAAAACTGTTGAAATTGACTGGCCGGATGACAAAAACATGGTTGATGTCGCAGTACAGTCATCGCCTGCACAAGCTGACCCGGAGGACCCGCAGTGGTTGTACAACGAGCTCATAGAGGAGCAATGTTAACTGAACTGGAGGACCCAGCTACACTGACAACTGCTCTGGCCCTTGTGATAAGATATATTAATGGAGGGGACAGGGTCCTGCTCCCAAGAATGGAAACAATAGACTGGCTTGTCGTCGCCCAGGCTAGCCTGCCCACCAAACCTTCAGAGTTAATCACTCTGCTGAAGGAATGATATTGGCGTAGGGGCGAAAGATTCAACGAATCTGACGTCCTTCAGGATGCCATCCGTATATATGTGACGCGTACTTCCGACTACAGTAAGCCCCTCAATGGGTAAAATGTGGTCCGGTACTAGTCCTCCAATCCCGGAGGGCACTCTACCAACAGCTTTGGAAACGCCACACAGAATGTGACATGCCCCTCCCTTGGGAGGTGCCTGGCCGGGTGGGGGGAGGATCCGGGGGAGAAATGGTCTAGGAGTTAAAAGACTTGTGGCCTTGGATGTAGAAAATTTGGGAAAGGAGAAAAGGGACTCTTCAGCTTTGAGCGTCCAGTCACCTGGCCAGACAAAAATACCGGATGTCATTTAAGAAAAGCTCAGGCATTTTTTCACGAATTGACAAAGGAGATTTAAACCAGTATGTAGTATGCAGTTGGATAACAAGCTAAGCGATTGATCGCAGCGTTGGTTATGTATGAGTGTGTGTGCATGAGTGCCGTATCGAGCAGCAGTTTTGAGTGTAGACACAAGCTCTTTACGCCCGGGGGCGAGGTGGCGGGGAATGTTTCTGGATAGTGGACATCCCCCAAAAATAATTTCTGCCCAATCCAAGCGCACTGAGCCAAGATGGCAGTTATGGGAATACCATCATGCTTAAATTCAATCGAGGAAGGATATGCGATGTCGCGGAGTGTAGTTAGTCCGTTTGAGTGAGCAGATAGGTGTAGTTATCATTTTTCAATTTCGGACAGCATGGTGGTGTCAAAATTGCAAAGTTCCCGGTAGTACCTGAGATCAAAAGAGCCTATTTTAGCTTTTGTTTATGGGGTCTGGATAGAAAGTAGAGCTCCAGGTATGACCTTATAATAGGTATCGACCACCTGGAGGGGAGGTTTGGAGAGGACAACGCCGGTTCCACCGGGAAATTATCTCTCCTGCTGGGGCAGGGCCATAGTGTGAAGGCTGGGAAGGTACGCCACGGCCGTCTATCAGCGAACAAACTGCGCTCCTGCTGGGGCAGGGCCCTAATGTGTATGCTGGCTTGGTACGTCGCGGTCTAATACCAGCGAACTAACTGTGCTCGTGCTGCGGCGGGGCACTAATGTATATACTGGGTTGGTACGTCTCTGCAAACTAACATGTGAATAACTGTGCTCCGGCTGGGGCGGGGCCATAGTGGGTGTGTTGGGAAGGTACATCACCACCAACTTGCAGCGGACTAACTGTACTCCTGCTGGGGCATAGCGCTAGTGTATCTGCTGGTTTGGTATGCCGCGGTCAACTAACAGCAGACTAGATGCACTCATGCGGAGATAGGGCCCTAGTGTGAATGCTGCGTTGGTACATCACGGCTGACTATCAGCGGACTAACTGCGAACCTGTTGGGGCAGGGCCCTAGTGTGTATTCTGGGCTGGTATGCACGACCGACTATTAGCGGACTAACTGAGCTCCAGCTGATGTGGGGCACTAGTATGTATGCTAGCTTGGTAAGTCGCGGTCGACTACCAGTGGACTTACTGTGCTCCTGCTGGGGTGGGGCCCTAGTTAGTATGATTGGTAGGTACATCACAGCCAACTAGCAGCTGACTAGCTACGCTCCTGCATGGGCAGGGCACTAGGGAGTATACTTGGTTGGTATGTCACGGCCAACTACCAGCGGACTAGCTGCACTTCTGCTGAGGTAGGGCCCTAGTGTGTATGCAGAGTAGGTACGTCACGGCCAACTAGCAGCGGACTAACTGTATTCATGTTCGGTAGGTACGTCGCGGCCAACTATCAGCTGACTGGGTGTGCTCCTGCTGGGGCGGGATCCTAATGTGTATGCTGGGTAGGTACATCGTGGCCAACTACCAGCAGAATAACTGTGCTCCTTCTGGGGCAGGGCCCAAGTGTGTATGTTGGGTAGGTACGTCACGGCCGACTATCAGTGGACTATCTGTGCTCCTGCTGGGGCAGGGCCCAAGTGTGTATGCTGGTAGGTACGTCGCGGCCAACTACCAGCGGACTGACTGTGCTCCTGGTGGGCCAGGGCCCAAGTGTGTATGATGGGTATGTACGTCGCGGCCAACTAGCAGCTGAGTGACTGTGCTCCGGTTTGGGCGGGGCCCTAGTATGTATGCTGGGTTGCTACACCACGGCCAACTACCAACGGCCTAACTGTGCTCATGTTGGGGTGGGGCCCTATTGCGTATGCTCGGTTGGTACATCGCGACTAACTACCAGCGGTCTAAATGTGTTCCTGCTGGGGCAGGGCCCTAGTATATATGCTGGGTTGGAACTTCGTGGCCAACTAGCAGCGGTCTATCTGTTCTCCTGCTGGGGCGGGTCCCCAGTGTGTATGCTGGGTTATTACACCACGGCCAACAAACACCGGACTAACTGTGCTCCTGCTGGCCCAGAGCCCTAGAGTGTATGCTGGGTTGGTATGTCGTTGCCAACTACCAGCAGACTAACTGTGCGCCTGCTGGGGCGGGGCTCTAGTATGTATGCTGGGTTATTACATTACGGCCAACTACCAGCGGACTATATGTGCTCCTGCTGGGGCAGGGCCGTAATGTATTGGTTGAGTTGGTACGTCGCAGCCGACTACCAGCGGACTAGCAGCGCTCCTGCTTTGGTAGGGCCCTAGTGTGTATACTTGGTTAGTATGTCGCGGACAAATACCAGCGGACAAACTTTCCACCTTCTTGGGCTAGCCTTAGTGTGTATGCTGAGGAGGTACGTCACTGCCAACTACCAGCGGACTAACTGTGCTCCTTCTAGGGCGGGGCCCTAGTGTGTATGCTGGATTCGTACGCTACGGCCGACTTCCAGCAAACTTATTGTGCACCTGCTGGGGCGGCGCCCTAGTATGTATGCTGGCTTGTTACATCGCGGCCAACTTCCATCGTTCGAACAGTGCAGGAATCTTGGGCAGGGTGTGCCAGTGTGTATGCCAGGTTGGTACGTCGCGGCCGACTTCAAGCAGAATAACTGTGCTCCTCCTGGGCAGGGCCCTTGGTGTGTAAGCTGGGTTGGTACGTTGTGGCCAACTTCAAGCGGACTAACTGCGCTCCTGAGGCCGGGTCCTATTGTTTATGCTGGGTAGGTACGCCGCGGCCTACTATCAGCGGACCAACTGTGCTCCTGCAGGGAAGGGCCCTTGTGTGTATACGGGGGAGTTATGCCGCAGCCAACTTCCAGCGGACTAACTGCGCTCCTGCTGGGGCGGGGCCATAGTGTGTATGCTTTTTTTGGTACGCCACAGCCGACTATCAGCGGACTATCTGTGCTCCTGCTGGTGTGGGGCCCTAGTTTATATGCTGGGTTAGTATGTCGTGGCCAACTATCAGCTGACTGACTGTTGGTTTTCTCAGGGTGCCACACTTTATGAGACTGGATGAAATTTAAAAAACCTGAGAAAACTCAAGACTGTTCGTGGTAACAGTAGAGTTTAAGAACATCTCATCTCCCTATTGCAGAATCTGCTAAATTCTGCGAGGTGAGAAAATAGCAAATCCCTATTTCTACTAAGTTACTGAGCGCTGTCCTCCCTCAACGTGGGCCGGTGGTGGCAACGAGTGTGGGCAAATATGTCAACCGGTAGCCTACCCCTACTGTGTGTTATCATAAGGCCTATACCGGCAAAGTGGTCAGCGCATAGACAAGGGTAAAGATAAGTACCAGGGTGGGGCGGTGGTTACCGACCACTAGCCCCAGCCAGAGGCCTAGAGCCTCGAGGTTAAAAACCTCTCAAACTACCTAGTAAAGATGACCACAGAAGGGCTAGTGGCTGGCAGGGAGCACTGATACTCAGTGTTTCAGGAGCCTCCCTCCAAGCCTTATAAAGGCTCATTAAATGAAAGGGGTGGGTTTTTCCAGGCTATCACCCCACTTAAGAATATGGAAATGGGAAAGGCGTTGTACTACGTACAGCGCCTCATTGATGACGACACAGCATGGTCCCTGGTCATGAGTCCCTCAAAGGAGGAATTGACCTGATGTAGGAAAGTATTTCCTTTGATTTGGGTACAAGAAGTTGGAACAATCGAGAAGTGATTACAGAAAAGTTTCGCCAAACGCGAGCACCTGAAAACCTACCTAATGGCGGCTGCCGAGGGCGAAAGCAGCCGGCCCCAGGGAACTCCTCTGTCTCAGCCAACAGCTGAGACAGAAAAAGAAAAGGAACCTGTTCAGGGTCCAATAGTAAAGTGGCCACCCCCGGGTTCGACAGCGCAAATGAGGGGCAGACAGCCACAAAGCAGATGACAGCTGAGTGCGTCCAAGGGGAGGCGTCACTCACTGTCGAGGAAATCATTGAGTATGCCACCTGCGAAAAGAGAAAGGTTAATAAAGAGTGGGCAAACTTCCTCCTGCCTTGAGTAATGAGACTAATGGCTTTGCTGGACCTCCAGATTGTGCGTTCTGCACAATTGGAAGGTGAGGCAAATGCCTTTAAGAATATGTGTCACACCACCTTAGGATCCGCAGTGAAGACTGCTGTCAAGGTCAATAAATCTCAGTCTTTTGCTGATATAGTAAAAGAACAGAGACAAGCGAAAGATAAGCCACAGGAGAACCAGTGGCCGGAGATAAGGGGACGGAGGCAACCTCCCAAGAGAACTGTTCTGGTGTACCCGAAGGAGTGGGAGTGCCGTTCCGAGGAGACAAGAGCCAAATTAAAGTCCCTTAACCCAGTTAAGGAGCAGCTGCACACAAAGAATGTGCGGCAGGTTTCGAAGGCAGGAGTTCTCCTCGAAGCTGAGGACGAGGAAAATCTCCTCAAGCTTAGGAACTTGCTAAGGATAGAAGAACTGGGATTACGGGTAGCAGACCCTAAAAAGCACGGGCCCAAGGTCATAATTTATGATGTACTGAGAGAGTACGACGGTCCCTAGTTCATATAGACTTTACGTCTCCAGGACATTATGGCAGCTCAAATCTCCGACGAGGAGGTGCAGAAAAACGCCACAGTGCGTTTCCGCAGCGGGCCTAGGGACAAGGAAGTAGTGAACCTGGTCCTAGAGGTTAGTCCCCCTTTAAGAAAGCTCCTAGTTGACTGTGGAACCCTATTTATAGTGTTCCAAAGATGCAAGGTAAGGGACTACGTGATGCCTACCCGGTGCTATAAGTACCAGGGGTATGGCCACATTAAAGAAAGATGCAAGAGTGAGCTTGTCTGCCCCCACTGTTCTGAGAAAGGGCATAAATTCTCAGAATGTAAAACTAAGGATGTTAAATCCCAAGTGCGCCAACTGTCTTGAAGACAAGCGCCATGATTGCTTCCACCTGGTTGGTTCCTTCGACTGTCCGGTCCATCAGAGAATGATGGCGCTGGAGCTTGACAGGACCCAGTATGACTAGTAGTCATGCGCCACTATGGTTAGGGCATATAAACCTGTAGAGAGCTGCGGTTCCTGCCATGGAACTGCACAATATAGTGATGGAGCAACATCTGGATATGTTACTGATGCAGGAACCTTACCTGCTCAGAGGGAAAGTGCCGACTCTTCAAGGCCGGTTCGCTCTTTTTGGGGAAAATCCACTAGCATGAATCTGGGTGTGTAATCCCGAGATAAATTACATTCCGCTAGAGGCTCTCTCTAACACGCATCATGCGTGTATTAGTTTGGTGATTTTTCTGGTGCGGGAGGGGGGGGGGGTGACGATAGTCTCGTCGTACTTCCAACCTCAGGATCCAATCGAACAACATTTAGATCAGTGGGAGAACATACTGACGAGAGCCAACCATTCTAAGATCGATTTTGGTGCGGACATCAACGCCAATTCGGAATTGTGGAACTCCCCGAGGACGGACTGCCACAGAGAGGAGGTGATAAGATACCTTTAGGAGAAAGACCTGCAGGTGGTCAATAGACTTGGACACGAGGCAACCTACGTGTCCCCTGCCCATGATACTGAATCGTATATCGATTTTCCGTGGCGATGGCGCATGTTGCTGGCTGTGTTGGGGACTGGAGAGTTTCAGACGAGGATGACTCTGATTATAAAATGATACTGTTTACCATCCAGGTGAACAGAGTTCGCCAGACCAGGTTTGAACATCCCCGGTATGCCACAGCTAAGGCGAACTGGCCTCTGTTTGACAGAGTACTGTTGAAAGACCTTAACAAATATAGAGCTGAAAAGCTGTTCATGTCTATAGATCAACAGGCTGATAAGATAGGGGAAATGGTAATGGCCGCCTGTGATCGGGCCATCCCCAAAACCCAAAGGAAGGTTCTTCATCACCCATGGTGGGATGATGAACTGGAACAGAATCTAAGACAAGTGAAATACTTGCGGAAATGTTTTAAGAGAACGTACCACCCAGATCTGAGACAGCAGGCAGTCCAACAGTACAATGTAGCCAGAGCGAGGTACTGAAGAATCCTTAGGAAGAAACGACAAATAGCTTGGAGAGAGCTTGCTTCAGATAGGGGTGACCAAGATCTTTGGGGACTAGTCTATCGGATACTGACAGGTAAGATCAGAGGCTCAGAGGTGTTTTCTGGCATTGAGTCAGATGATCATCTTTTGCAGACACCTGAGGAGATCACATGGCATCTGCTCGAAAAGCTTTTGCCAGATGATACTGCGGTAGGGGAGACCGAGTATCACGAGAGGAGCAGGGCAGTACAGCTAAGCCCAATATACACCGAGAACACGGCACATTGCTCTCTCAAGGATCTTGATGCGATAGTCAGGAGGACTAAACTGAGAAAAGCACCTTGCTGTGATGGAATGACTGGGGAAATGCTTCTTCGCGCATATCCTCGAATATGCCATGATATGTTGAACTTGTTTAATGTTTGCCTCTCGGAAGGGAAATTTCCATCAGGGTGCTAGGAAGGGTCTCCTTATAGTCATCTATAAGGGTGCCGGGAAGAACCCGAGAAAGGCAAACTCTTACATTCCAATAACGCTTCTTCCAGTAATGGGGAACATGTTGGAGCGCCTCATAAACCAGAGGCTGATGCAATATCTGGACACCATCCATGGTATTCATCCTCGCCAGTATGGGTTTACGAAAGGGAAGAGCATCGAGATGGCAATCATTAACATGGTCGAACAGGTGAAAACCTACGTCCAACCCTATGTCATGGCGATATCCCTGGATATCGCGGCAGCGTTTGACAATGCTTGGTGGCCACAGATTCTGTGGTAACTTCGCTTTTTAGAGTGCCCCAGGAACATGTATGGATTGATAAAGTTCTTCTTGACTGATCGTAAAAGCACCATGGAAATGGGCTCCCATACCGAAGAGAAGGTGCTGACCAAGGGCTGTCCGTAAGGCTCGGTCCTTGGTCCCATATTGTGGAATGTTATCTTCGAGGGGCTTCTTCGGCTGGACTTCCCGCAGGTCTGCGAGATCTATGGATATGCGGATGGCGGTTTGCTCCTTGTTCCTGCATGGTCACAGAATGAACTTGAAGAGATGATGGATCTGGCTTTGACAATGGTTGAGGAGTGGGCTAGGAGGTTCAAATTGGACCTCTCAGTTGACAAAAACAATGCCATTTTGCTTAAGGGCAACCTAAAGCGAAAACCTGTAATCAGGTTTGGGGGTAGAGTGATCAGGATGGTCACTGAGATGAAATATTTTGGTGTCATCCTGGAAAGTCGTCTGGCATTCCATGCCCACGTCCACTATGCGGCGAACAAGGACTTCACGATGTTTCCACGGTTAAGGGTTGTGGCGCCTGCAAACTGGGGGCTCGGATACCAGACGTTAAATTTGATATACAAGTCTGTCTTCCTGCCCATCCTCGCGTACGCGTGTGGGGTGTGGTACCTGGAGGTGGAGCGAGTCCATGGCAAGAGAGCTATCAACAGTGCTCAAAGAGTGCCATAGTGTGTGTGCTGGTTTGGTTCGCCGTGGCCAACTATCAGCGGACTAACTGTGCTCCTACTGGGGCAGGGCCCTATTGTGAATGCTAGTTTATTAAATCGCGGCCAATTACCACCAGACTAACTGTACTCCTACTAGGGCAGGGCCCTAGTATGTATGCTGGGTTGGTACCCCGTGGCAAACTAGCAGCGGGCTAACTGTGCTCCTGATGGGGCAGGGCCATAGTGTGTATGCTGGATAGGTACATCGCGGCTAACTACCAGTGGACAAACTGTGCTCCTGCTGGGAACTCCGGAAGGCATCCTACCAGGAGGGGGCTGGCCGGGTGGAGGGATGATCTGGGGAAGAAAAGATCGGTGAGACAAGAGACTCGTGATCTTGGATGAAGTAAATAAAGGAAAGGAAATAAGGATTCTTCCCCATTGAGCCCCCAGCCACCTAGCCAGTGTACAATTTACCGGATTAGACAACCCTGTCCAGACTTGATGCCACTGAGCAAGGCTCAGGCATTTTTTACGTAATATGACAAAGAGGTTTGTACCTGTTTAAAGTATTATTGTTGGACCAAATACAATTCGAATGAGCGCAGCGATGGACATGTATGAGTGTGTGTATGCATGAGTGTCGTAACGAGGAGCAGTTTTGAGTATAGACACAAGCTCTTTGTGCCCGGGGGCGAGGTGGCAGGGAATGTTTATTGTTATCGGGTATCCCCGACAACTAAGTAATGCACAACCTGGGCCCACTGAGCCGAGATGGCAGTTATGGGAATACCGTTATGCTTACATTCAACCGAGGACGGATATGCGCAGTCGCGGAATATAGTTAGTCTGTTTGAATAACTATATTAGTGTAGTAATCATTTTCAATTTTGGACAGCATGGCGGTGTCAAAATTGTGAAGTTCCCGGTGGTGTCTGAGATCATAATAGCCGATTTTAGCTTACATTTGTGAGGTTAAAGTAGTTTGCATAGAGAGTAGCGCTCCTGGTATGATATTTTAATAGGTATCGGCTACCTGGAGGGGAGGTTTGGAGAGGCCAGCACCGGTTCCACCGGGACATTTGTGCTCCTGCTGGGGCGGGGCCCTAGTTTGTATGATGGGTTCGTACATCATTGTAAAGTACCAGTGGACTAATTGTGCTACTGCTGGGCAGGGCCCTAGTGTGTATTCTGGGTTGGTAAGGCTCAGCCGACTAGCTGCGGACTAACCATGTTACAGCTGAGGTGGGGCCCAAGTGTGTATGCTGGGTTGGTACGCCATGGCCGACTTTCAGCTGACTAATTGTGCTCATGCTGGGGCAGGACACTAGTGTGCATGCTGGGTTGGTACGTTCCAGCCGAATATCAGCGGGCTACTGTTCACCTGCTGGGGCGAATTCCTAGTGTGTATACTGGGTTGGTTCGTCTAACTGCGCTTCTGCTGGGGCAGGGCTCTAGTATGTATGGTGGCTTGGTATGTCGCGGCTGACACCAGAGTACTAACTGTGCTCCTCCTGGGGCAGGGCCCTTAGTGCATATGCTAGGTTGGTACATCGCGGCCTTCTTCAAGCGGGCTAACTGTGCTCCTCCTGGGGCAGGTCCCTTAGTTGAATGCTGGGTTGATACTTCACGGCTGACTATGAGCGGACTAATTGTGCTCCTGCTGGGGCAGTGCCCTAGTGTATCGGTAGGGTAGGTACATCGCGGCCGACTAGCAGCGGACCAGCTGTGCTCCTGCTGGGGCGGGGCCCTAGTGTGTATGATGGGTAGGTACGTCTCGGCCAACTAGCAGCTGAATAACTGCGCTCCTGATGGGGCAGGGCCCTAGTGTGCATGCTTGGTTGGTACGGTGCGGCCAACTAGCACAGGACTAGCTGCGCTCCTGCTGAGTTGGGCTTTAGGGTGTCTGCTGGGTTGGTACGTCGCGGCCTACTAACAGCGGACTATCTGCGCTCATGTTGGAGCAGAGCTGTAGTTTCTCTGCAGGGTTTGTACATCACGGGCGACTAGCTGCGGACCATCTGTGCTCCTGCGGGGGCTAAGCTTTAGTGTGTATGCTGAGTAGATACGGCATGGCCGACTATCAGCGGAATAACTGTGCTTCTGCTGGGGCTGGGCCCTAGTGTGTATACTGGGTTGGTAAATCACAGCCGACCATCAGCGGACTAACTGTGCTCCTGCTGGGCAGGGCTCTAGATTGTATACTAAGTCTGTACGTCATGGCCGACTATCAGCGGACTATCTGTGCTCCTGCTGGTGCAGAGCTTTAGTGTTTATGCTGGTTTGGTAAGTCACAGCCGACTATAAGCGGATTAACTGTGCTCGTGCTGGGGCGGGGCCCTTGTGTGTATATTGATAATGGTATAAAACGGCCAACTATCAGCCAACTATCTGTGCTCCTGCTGGGGCAGAGCCCTTAATGTGTATGTTGGTTGGTACGTCGCGGCTAACTACCAGTATACTAAATATGCTCCTCCTGAGGAAGGGTCTAAGTGTGTCTGCTGGGTTGGTACGCCGTTGCCAACTTCCAGCAGACTAGCTGCGCAACTAGAACGGTGCTACAACACCTTAAAAATTGGTAGACGAAGATACGAGTTTGACGTCTAGTTGTCTGGCTCACAGCTGAGCAGGGAGCTGGACATTTCGGAGGTGTACAACAGTGAGTACGAGACTGGGATAGATGTTGTGATCCAAAATGGGTGATCACATCATCCCAGTCGTAATCTTGGATGAAGGGGGTGGCCCCACTAACCCCCCGCCCCCTTTTGGGACAATCATCTGCAATGGTACATGGGAGCACTCCCCGTGCACCTTTCTCCAGGACTGAAGCAAAAAAAGGTACCTAGAGCTGCCCTGGTCTACGTCTATAACCAGAGTTATAGACCTAGAACCTTACAAAACAAGTGGCCAAGGTCCTCAAGACCAAGTAACACCTGGATGGCCGTGTTCTTGGAACCATGTGGTGTTCGTGCGGGAGGGCTTTGCTCGTGTTACTTGTAACAAGAGCAGGCTCAAACGCGACAACAGACGACGAACAGTCTGTGCCTTGTCCAGAGCCATATATGTATGGTCTACGGGAGTACCAATAGAGGAGGTACGGACCGATCAGCCACGGAACACTGAGGTTGAGAGGGAAGTCTTCCTCCATAAGGTCCTCACCAGAAAATCTGTAGCAACACCTGAAGAAATGAAAACTGTGGAAATTGATTGGCCAGATGACAAAAACATGGTAGACGTCGCAGTACAGGCTTGACCTGCAAAGGCTGACCAGAGCGACCCACAGTGGTTTTATAACGCGCTTATCAGGGGAGCAATGTTGACTAAATTGGAAGACACAACAACGTTGACATCTGCTCTAGCCCTTGTAATAAGGAACTAGATTGTTGGGGGGGTTGGGGGGTTTACAGGGTCCTTCTCCTAAGAATGGAGACCATTGACAGGCTTGTCGTCGCCCAGGCAGGCCTGCCGACCAAACCCTCAGAGGTGGTCACTCTTTTGAGGGAGTGTTATTGGCGTAGAGGCGAAAGATTCAATAAATCTGACGTCCTTAAGGATGCCATCGTACATACGAAAGGCGTACTTTTGACTACAGCAAGACCTTCAATGGGTAGACTGTGGTCCGGTACTAGTCTTCCAACTCCGGATAGCATCTTACCAACAGCTTTGGTAACGCCACACAGAACGTGACATGCCCCTCCCTCGGGAGGGGCCTGGCCGGGTGGAAGGAGGATCTGGGGAAGAAAAGGTCTATGAGACAAGAGACTCGCGATCTGGAATTAAGGAAACAAGGGAAAAAGGAAAGAAGGACTCTTCCCCATTGAATCCCCAGCCTCCTGGCCAGAGAACAATTACCAGATTAGACAACTCTGCTCAGACTTGATGGCACTGAGCAACGCTCAGGCATTTTTACGTGACATGACCTAGATGATTGTACCTGTTTGTAGTATTGTAGTTGGTCAAAATACAAAGCGAATGAGCGCAGCGTTGAATATGTATGTGTGTGTGTGCATGAGAGCTGTGGAGCAATTTTGAGTATAGAAACAAGATCTTTGCGCCCGGGGGGCGAGGTGGCGGGAAATGTTACTGGTTAACGGACAACCCCCAAAACTTATATCCTGCACGACCCGGGCGCACTGATCCGAGAGGGCAGTTATGGGAATACCGTTATTCTTAAATTCAATCGAAGAGGAAATGCGCAGTCCCGGAATGTAGTTAGTCCGTTTGAGTGAGCAGATAGGTGTAGTTATCATTTTTCAATTTCGGACAGCATGGTGGTGTCAAAATTGCAAAGTTACCGGTGGTACCTGAGATCAAAAGAGCTGATTTTAGCCTTTGTTTGTGGGGGTTAAAGTAGTCTGGATAGAAAGTAGATATCCAGGTATGACTTTTTAACAGGTATCGGCCACCTGGAGGGGAGGTTTTTGAGAGGCCAGCGCCGGTACCACTGGGAACTTTGGACTAGTTGGCGCTCCTGCTGAGGCAGGGTCCTAGTGTGTAGGCTGGGTTGGTATGTCGCGGTCGACTACCAGCGGAATAACTGTGCTCCTGCTGGGGCAGGGTCCCGAGTGTGTGCTTTGGGTAAGTACGTCGTGGACGACTACCATCGGACTAGCTGCGCTCCTGCTGGGGGAAGGGCCCTAGTGTGTATACTTGGTTGGTACGTCTCTACGAACTAGCAGCGGACTAACTGTGCTCCTGCTGAGACAGGGCCCTTGTGTGTATGCTGGGTGGGTACGCCGCGGCCGACTACTAGCGGACTAACCGTGTTACTGCTGGGGTGGGGCCCTTGTGTGTATGCTCGGTTGGTGCATCGTGGCCAACTACAAGCGGACTAACTGTGCTCCTGCTAGTGAGGGGCCTTACTGTGTATGTTGGGTATTTACGTCACGACCGAATAGCAGCTGACTGACTGTGCTCCTGCTGGGACAGGGCCCTAGCGTGTATGCTGGGTTTGGAACGGCGCGACCAACTAGTAGCGGAGTAACTACGCTCCTACTGGGGCAGGGCACAAGTGTTAATGCTTGGTTGGTACGTCGCGGCCAACTATCAGCTGACTAATTATGATCCGGCTGGAGCGGTGCCCTAGTGTGTCTGCTGGGTATGTACGTCGCGGCCTATAACGCTGCAGACTATCTATGCTCCTGCTGGGGCAGGGACCCAGTGAGTATACTTGGTTGGTAAGTCGCTGCCAACTACCAGCAGACTAGCTGCGCTCCTGCTGGTGCAGAGCCCTAGTGTGTTTATTGGGTTGGTATGCAACGGACATCTATCAGCGAACTAACTGTGATCCTGATGGGGTGGGGCCCTGGAGTGTATGCTGGGTTGGTACATCGCGGTCGATTACCAATGGACTAACTTTCTTCCTGCTGGGGTAGGGCTTTAGTGTGTTTGCTGGGTAAGTACGTCGCGGCCAACTAGAAGCTTACTGACTGTGCTCATACTGGGGCCGGGCCTTAGTGTGTATGCTGGTTTGATATGTCACGGCCAAATATCAGCTTACTAAATGTGATTCTGCTGGGGCGGGGCCCTATTGTGTATGCTGGGTTCGTACATCGCGGCCTACTACCAGCGGACTAACTGTGCTCCGGCTGGGGCAGGGCCAAAGTGTGTATTCTGGGTTGGTATGTCACGGCCAAATATCAGCATACTAAATGTTCTCCTGTTGGGGCGGGGCTCTAGTGTCTATGCTGGGATGGTACATCACAGCCTACCACCAGCGGACTAACTGTTCTCAAGCTGGGGCTGGCCTCTAGTGTGCATGCTAAGTTGGTACGACACGGCCAACTACCAACGGACTAACTCTGCTCCTGCTGGGGCAGTGCTCTAGTGTGTATGCTTGATAGGTTAGTCACGGCGGACTCTCAGCGGACTAACTGTGCTCCTGATGGGCCCAGTGCCATATTGT
Source organism: Dryococelus australis (assembly GCA_029891345.1). Taxonomy (NCBI): domain Eukaryota; kingdom Metazoa; phylum Arthropoda; class Insecta; order Phasmatodea; family Phasmatidae; genus Dryococelus; species Dryococelus australis. The sequence continues at coordinate 110,723,782 of CM057002.1, read as the reverse complement.
GCATACTGGCTTGGTACGTCGCGTCCAACTTGCAGCTGCAGTTTTCTCAGGTTACCACCCGTTAATGCGACAGGATACGAATTAAAGAACCTGAGAAAACTCAAACTGTTTAACTGTCAGTTGTGGTAGATCTGCGGACACCTCCTCTCTAAGTTAAAATACTACCTAGAGAGTAAAACAGTAATTCCTTATATTGACATTGGTACTGTTCACTGTCCTCCCTCAATGCAGACGGGTGGTGGCAACGAGTTCATGGCAGTTAGTCAACCAGTAGCCTACCCCCTACTGTGTGTTGCCATAAGGCCTGAACCGGCTAAGTGGTCGGTGCAGAAAGGGTAAAGACAGTACCAGGGTGGGGAGGTGGTTTTCGACCACTAGCCCCAGCCAGAGGCCTTGCCTCGAGGATTAATACCTCACTTTACAAGAAGAACAAAGAGAACAAACTATGACTGTGGAAATACAAGCGACTGGCAGGGAGCCCTGGTACCATGTGATCCAGGAGCCTCGCTCCAAGCCTTACAAGGGTTCAAGTAATGAGAGACGTGGCTTCCTCCAGGCGGTCACACCGCCTAAGAATATGGAGGAGTCTAAGGCGTTGTATTACATACAATGCCTTATTGATGACGATATGTCATGGGCCCAGGTCATGACCCCCTACCAAAGAGGAAATGGCCTGATGCCGAAAGGTGTTCCCACTAGTCAGAGACCAAGACCTAAGCCTAATTGAAAAGTGGATTAAGGAGAGCTATGTGAAGAGGGACAAGCTAATAACTGACTTATTGGCAACTGCCGAGGGCGAAGGCAGCCTGTCGCAGGAAACTCCCCTGTATCAGATCTCTGAAACAGGTAACACCAAAGAAACTACTCAGAGTCCGGTGCACCCCCGGGATTTGACAAGACAGTAACTGGCACAAAGACAGCACAACTAACTGCTGAAACAGTCCAGGGAGAGGCCTCCACAACAGTGGAGGAAATAATTCAGTATGCTACCTGCGAGCACAGGAAAGTTAACAAAGAGTCGGCCAATTTCCTCCTCCCGAGGGTGATGAGGCTCAAGGCACTACTCGACCTTCAGATTGAGCGATCCGCACAACTGGAGGGACAGACCAGAGCCTACAAGACGTTGGAGCGAACCTCCTCCGTTCCTGCTGAGAGAGTAACAGTCAAAGCCAAATCTCAGTCCTTTGCTGAGATTGTGAAAGAGCAAAGGATGGCTAAGGAAATGCCACAGGAGAACCAGTGGCAGGAGGTGAGGGGACGAGGGCAACCTCCGAAAAGGACTGTGTTGGTATAACCAAAGGAGGGGGAATGCCGCTCTGAGGAAACGAAACTAAAGTTAAAATCACTTGATCCGGTGAAGGAGCAGCTCCGGAACAAGAATGTCAGACAAGTGTCCAAGGGAGGCGTGCTTTTAAAGGCTGAGGACGAGCAGACGCTCCTGAAACTAAAGAATGCGCAAAGGATGGAAGAGCTAGGATTAAGGGTGGCTGACCCCAAAAAGCACGGGCCCAAGGTCATCACCTATGATGAGTCGAGGGAATATGATGGCCCCAAGTTCATGGAGATGCCTTCGGCTCCAGAATTTCAGGGCTGCTCAGCTCTCAGATGAGGAACTGAGGAAGAATGCCTCTGTGCAATTTCGCACAGGTCCTCGAGATAAGGAAGTCGTGAACCTGTTCCTGGAAGTCGCACCTCCCTTAAGAATGGTTATTGGTGGACTGTGGAACCCTATTTATAGGGTTCGAAAGATGTAACATAAGAGATTATGTGGTGCCTACCCGGTGCTACAAGTACCAGGGGTATGACCACATAAAAGAGAAGTGTAAAGGAGAGCTTGTCTGCCCCCACTGCTCTGAAAAGGGGCACAAGTTCTCCGAGTGCAAAGTTAAGACAGCTAAACCTAAATGTGGCAATTGTGTGAGAGATAAATACAAAGATTCCTCCCACTCGGTTGGTTCCTCCGACTGTCCAGTTCATCAGAGGATGATGGCGTTGGAGCTCGACAGGACACAGTATGACTAGTAGTCATGCGCTGCTATGGTTCGGGCAGATCAACCTGCAGAGAGCCGCAGTTCCAACAATGTAACTGCACAAGATAGTGAAGGAGCAAAATCTGGACCTGATCTTAGACAGTGAGCGGTGTAGCAGTACAAAGTTGCCAGATCCCAGTACCGATGCCTCTTAAGGAAGAAAAGGCAAATAGCTTGGAGAGAGCTAGTAACGGATAGGGGAAACCAAGATCCCTGGGGACTGGTTTACCGGATGGTGATGGGAAAGGTCAGGATGCAGGATCCCTACCTGCTTAGAGGGAAAGTGCCAACTATTCCTGGTCGATTCGCTCTTTTTGGGGAAAATCCACTAGTAGGAATCTGGGTGTGTAACCCCGAGATTAATTATGTGCCGTTGGAGGCTCTCTCGAACACACATCACACGTGAATTCGTTTGTTGGCTGGGGGGGGGGGAGGGCGTGACAATTGTCTCGTCGTATTTCCTGGCCCAGGATCCAATCGAATTACATCTAAGTCAGTGGGAGAACATATTGACGAGAGCCAATCATCCCAGGATCATACTTGGTGCGGATATCAATGCCAAGTCGGAACTGTGGAATTCCCCGAGGACAGACGACCGGGGGAGGAGGTAATAAGATATCTGCTAGAGGAAGACCTGCAGGTGGTCAATAGATCGGGACACGAGGCAACCTATGTGTCCCCTGCCCATGATACGGAATTGTATCTGGATGTGACCGTGGCGACAGCGCGTGCTGCTGGGAGTTTTGGGGACTGGAGAGTCTCGGACGAGGTAGATTCCGAACATAAAATGATCCTGTTCACTATCCGGATTGATGGATTCAGACAAACCAGAATAGAACGTCCCCGTTATGTTATGGCTAAAGCGGACTGGCCTCTGTTTGTCAGAGTGCTGCTGAATTACCTGAAACTGTACAGAGCAGAAAAGCAGCTCATGACTATGGATCAGCAGACCGATAGGATAGGGGAAATGGTAATGGCTGCCTGTGATCGGGCCATCCCCAAGGCCCAGAGAAAGGTCCCTCACCATCCTTGGTGGGATGATGAATTGGAGCGTAATCGCAGGCAGGTTAAATGTCTGCGAAAGCGCTTCAAACGAACATATTGCCCTGATCTTAGACAGTGAGCGGTGTAGCAGTACAAAGTTGCCAGATCCCAGTACCGATGCCTCTTAAGGAAGAAAAGGCAAATAGCTTGGAGAGAGCTAGTAACGGATAGGGGAAACCAAGATCCCTGGGGACTGGTTTACCGGATGGTGACGGGAAAGGTCAGAGGTAACGAGGTGCTTCCCGCCCTTGAGTCCGGTGAGCATCTTTTGCAGACTCCTGAGTAGATCACAAGGTATTTGCTTGAAAAGCTCTTACCCGATGATACTGCAGTAGGGGGACCTGGTATCACGAGAGAGTCAGGGCAGAACAGCTATGCCCAATAGAAACGGAACATACCGCACCATTCTCTCTTAAATATTTGGATGCGACTGTCAGAAAGTCAAAATTGAGAAAGGCACCGGGATATGATGGGATGATGGGGAAATGCTCCTTCGTGCATATCCTCGTATACATCATGATATGTTGGATTTGTTTAATGATATACTCTCGGAAGGGAAATTTCCATCAGGGTGGAAGAAAGGCTACCTTATAGTCATCTATAAGGGTGCCAGGAGGAACCCGAGAAAGGCGAACTCGTACAGGCCAATAACGCTTCTCCCAGTAATGGGGAAGATGTTGGAGTGCCTCGTAAACCAGAGGCTGATGCATTATATGGAAATCGTCCATGGTATTCATCCTCGTCAGTATGGGTTTACTAAAGGGAAGAGCACCGAAATGGTAATCATTGACATGGTCGAACAGGTGAAAACCTACAACCAAACCTATGTCATGGCGATATCCTTGGAAATCGCAGAAGTGTTTGACAATGCTTGGTGGCCACAGATTCTGTGGCAACTTCGCTTGTTGGAGTGCCCTGGGAACATCTATGGTTTGATTGAGTCCTTCTTGATGGATCGCAAGTGTACCCTGGAAATGGGCTCACATAAAGAAGAGAAGGTGCTGACCAAGGGCTGTCCGCAAGGCTCGATCCTTGATCCTATATTGTGAAATGTGATCTTTGAGGGGCTGCGATGGCTGGACTTCCCGCATAGCTGCATGGTCTATGGGTATGCGGACGACGGTTTGCTTCTTATCCCTGCCTGGTCACGGAAAGAGCTTGAAGAGAAGACGGATCTGGCTTTAACAATGGTTGAGGAGTGGGCTGGGAGGTTCAAATTGGACCTATCAGTTGACAAAATCAATGCCATTTTGCTTAAGGGCAACCTTAAGCTAAATTCCGTGATGAGTTTTGGGGGCAGGGTGATCAGGATGGTCACTGAGATTATATATCTTGGTGTCATCCTGGAAAGTCGCCTGGCATTCCATGCTCATGTGCACTATGAGGTGAACAAGGCTGTTACGATCTTTCCCGGGTTGAGGGTGGGGGCGCCTGCAAACTGGGGGCTCGGATACCGGATGTTAAAGCTTATGCACAAGTCTGTCTTCCTGCCCATCCTCACGTACGCGTGTGGGGTGTGGTACCGGGAGGCGGAGCGAGTCCATGGTAAGAGGGTAACAGTGCTCAAAAAGCTGCACTTTTAGGGATCACAAAGGCTTGCAGGACAACTTCTAGCGACGCTCTCCAGCTTATTGCTGGGGAGATCCCTCTGGATTTGTTGGTGGTTCAAATGGGCACGATCTCTTGTAGGAGAAAACAGGGAGAAATTCCCACAGCGGAACTGAGATGAATGAAAGAGGCCACCCTAACAGCTTGGCAGACCAGATGGGACCTTAGTGTTAAGGGTCGTCTGACGTACGGTTTGTTTCCCAGTGTAAGTGAGAGACTTAGATTGGAGAAGTGGCTCGAAGTGGGACACTACTCTGCTCAGTTCTTGACCGGACATGGAAACTTCCGTGCTAAGTTGTCCTCCCTGGGCCTTGTGGAGGACCTCCTGTGTGTGGTTTGTGGTGTGGAAGATACCTACACCCATGCTCTTGATTGCCCTAAAATTGAGGACATGAATATGGACTTTGAGGGAACTCATGGACCCCTGCGTCTCGGGCCCATGCTTCCGGACAGGGACAAGACAAGTAGCTTGTTACAATATCAAACAAAAGTTGGAAAGATAAGGGAGGAGATTGACGTCTGATGGTCTGGCCCTCGGTTGTGTAGGGACCTGGACATGTCGGAGGTGGACAGCGAGAGGGAAGAGACTTGGACAGATGTCGAAATCCTCAATGGGTGACCACATCTTCCCAGTCGTACTCTTGGATGATGGGGGTGGCCCTGTGAACCCTCCACTTATTCTGGATAATACCGAACAACAGCCTGTAAGGGCGCATGGGATGAACCCCTGTGTCCCCCCTCCAGGACAGAAGCAAGACCGAAAAGGAAAAACAAACTACCCCAGGTTTACGTCTATAACACGAGTTATAGACCTAGAACCGCACATGTCAAGTGGACAAGGCTCTCAAGAGGGGGAGCCACCTGGTTGACCGTGTACATGGAGCCCTGTGGTTTTTGTGCGAGAGGGCTTTGCTCGTGTTACTTGTAATATGAGCAAGCTTAAGCGCTATAGCAGACGGAGAACAGTCTGCGCCATGTCCCGTGCCAGAGAGGTATGGTCAACGGGAGTACCCTTGGAGAAGGTACGGACCGAACAGCCACGAAATATCGAAGCTGAGAGGGAAGTCTTTCTCCACAAAGTACTAACGAGGAAATCGTTGGCAACACCAGAAGAAGCCAAAACGATCGAAATTGACTGGCCAGATGAACAGAACATGGTGGATGTCGCTGTACAGGCTTGGCCTGCTCAGTCGGATTCAAGTGACCCACAATGGATATACAACGAGCTGATCGGGGGAGCGATGCTAACGAAGTTGGAAGATCCGACAATTGTGACATCTGCTCTTGCCTTTGTCATAAGGAACATGGCTGGGGAGACAGGGTTCTATTCCCTAGGATGGAGACCATGGATAGGCTTGTCGTCGCCCAGGCAGGCCTGCCAACCAAATCTACAGAGCTGGTCACTCTGATTAAAGAATGTTTTTGGCATAGGGGCGAAAGATTCGTTGATTCTGACGCCCTTCAGGATGCCATCCGTACATACGGGAGGCGTACCTTTTATTACAGTAAGCCTTTCAACGAGTACACTGTGGTCAGGTACTAGACCTTCATTTTCGGAGGGCATTCTACCACCAGTATGGTTACGCCACATAGATGTGACAAGCCCCTCCCCTGGGAGGGGCCTGCCCGGGTGGGGGAAGGATCTGAGAGGAATGTTCGGAGAGTTCGGAAATCTCTCGAACAGGATAAAGCAACATAAGGTATTGACGAACTGAATTCCTTCCTATTGAGCCTTCAACCACCTGGCCAGTAGCAAATTCAACCGATTAAGTCTAACCTGATCATGACGACATGCCGCTGAGCAATGCTCAGGCATATTTTATTGAATTGACAAAGCTGTTTGTACCTTCATGTGTTTATTGAGCTGGACGATTGCAAAGAGGAAAAGAGCGCAACGATGGTTTTGTATGTGTCTGTGTGTGCATGAGTGCCGCTACGGAGTGCAGTTTTTGGGTTTTCGATACAAATTCTGTGCATCAGGGGGCGAGGTGGAGGGAGATGTTACTGGTTACCGGATATCACCCGAAACTTAGCCCGTCACAACCCAGATGCACTGAGTCGAGAAGGCAGATATGGGGATACCGTCATGCTTAAATTCAATCGATGTAAGGATTAGCGCAGTCACGAATTGTAGTTGGTGTGGGAGTGTGTAGTTTAGTAGTAGTGTTCTTCTTCAATTTTCGGACAGCATGGCGGTTTCAAAACTGCAAAGTTCCCGATGGTTACCTGATATCAAAAGAGCCTATTTAGCTTTTTGTTTGTGGGGGCTAAAGTAGCTTGGTTAGAAAGAAGCGCTCCAGGTATGACCTTTTAGTAGGTATCGGCCACCTGGAAGGGAGGTTTGGTGAGGCCATCGCCGGTTCCACCGGGAACTTTCACTATCTGTACTCTTGCTGGGGCGGGGCCCTAGTGTGTCTGCTGGGTTGGTACGTCGCGGATAAATATCAGCGGACTAATTGTGCTACTTCTGGGGTGGGGCCCAAGTGTCTATGCTATGTTAGTACGCTGCGGCCAACTACAAGCCGACTAATTGTGCTCTTGCTGGTGCGGGGCCCTAGTGTGTATGCGGGGGAGGTACGCCCCGGCCATTCTTCCAGTGGACTAACTTTGCTCCTGCTAGGGCGTGGTCTTAGCGTGTAAGCTGGGTTGGTACACTACGACCAAAAACCAGCGGACTATCTGAGCTCCTGCTGGGCAGTGCCCTAGTGTGTATGCTGGTTTAGTACGACGCAGCCAACTACCAGTGGACTAACTGTGCTCCTGCTAGGGCGGGGCCCTAGTATGTATTCTGGGTAGGTACAATACAGCCAACTAGCAGCGGACTATCTGTGCTCCTGCTGGGGCAGGACCCTTGTGTGAATGCTGGTTTGGTACGTCGCGGTCAACTACCAGCGGACTAACTGTGCTCCTGCTGAGGTGTGGGACTAGTGTGTATGCTGGGTTAGTACGTCGTGGCCAACTACCGGCATTCTAACTATGCTCCTGCTGGGGAGTGGCCCTAGTTTGTATGCTGGGTTGGTATGCCGTGGCCGACTAGCAGCGGACTAACTGCGCTCCTGCTGGGTCAGGGCCCAAGTGAGTATACTTGGTTGGTATGGTGCTGCTAACTACCAGCAGACTAGCTACGCTCGTGCTGTGCCAGGCCCTAATTTGTCTACTGGGTTTGTACGTCACGGCCTATTAGTAGCGGACTAGCTGCGCTCCTGCAGGGGCGGGGCCGTAGTGTGTATGCTGGGTAGGTACGTCACGGCTGACTAGCAGCGGACTACTTGATCTCCTGCAGGGCAGGGACCTTGTTTGTCTGCTGCGTTGGTAAGTCGCGTGCGACTAGCAGAGGACTATCTGCGCTCCTGCTGGAGCAGGGCCCTATTGTGTCTGCTGGGTTGGTACGTCGCGGCCGACTAGCTGTGGACTAGCTGTGCTTCTGCTGGGGCGGGGCCCTAGTGTGTATGCGGGGTATGTACGTCATGGCCGACTAGCAGCGGACTACCTGCGCTCCTGCAAGGGGTGGGCCTTTGTGTGTATGGTGGCGTGGTGAGTCAGTTTCCTCACCTTCCTTCGTTTTTGAAAGAAGGTTCGTGGTGATGATTTTTTGAAAACGCCGATATCTGTGTGTGGTTACGACTAAGGCCAGGAGCTGTTCCAGTGTTTGATTATTTCTCTAGAGCATGTCGCACATGCACAGCTACAATTACTTCACTTGTTGTGAAACTCTATTTTTAATTTTACGGTATTATACTATTCGAGCCTGTAGAATATTTATGCATATTTTACATGGGCGTGGTATTTTATGCTGAAAAGTCGACAATCATATGACATTACAGTCTACTACCACCATATTAGATGCAGACTACTACAACGCATGATCCTACGATGACATTGAATGACCTTGAAAACAAATACTTGAGTGAAATATATAAAAATCAACATAAATATTACATTAAAGACTACTTCCACCATTTTATAATCAGACTACTATGGCATTGCCTTCAAGAACTTGAATGAACATGAAAACAAAACTCGAGAAAAATACACAATACTCAGCAAGCATATGATGTTACAGACTACTACGACAACATTGGGTGCAGGTAACCTTGACCTTGACCGAATGACCTTGATTGACCTAAAAATCTCGAAGAAAATACATAAAAGTCATCATGCACGTTTTTCCACCCTATTATATAAATGTTTCCAATCGGCGTTATACCTACAAGCATTATGCGGGACTTTGAAAACTTGCATAATTTATTAAATATATATTTGTTATTGAAATTTTAAGTTGTACAGTTTAAAAAGTATTTTTTAATTAAATATATGTAAATGTACTTATAGTACAATAGTGTTTTACAATAATTGTTAAATTAAATTGATTTTATATATGTACATTTTTAATTTTAGTTTTATTCTAGCAAATTAGGTACACATGAAATAAAACGCACTTTATTTTTCACACGCATTTTTTTTAACAATTAATTTATTACAGTCACTCATGTACTCTAAAAATATTACAATATTCGTCAACACATAGGCACCTCAATACATGCAACATTTTTGTAGGTTACAGTCTTTTTATGCATATTTATATTCATACTCGTGTTGTCCTTGTGCGACAATATCGTGCCATTTATTAAACCAACATATTTTGCAGGACACGCTAAGTAGGTTATTACTATTTTGAGGGCAAGTTCCGAAGTTACAAGATACCTGTTTTCAGCAAACCAGATACCGGGGTACTGATGAAAGAATGCACTTCGCCTTTACAGGCATTTGCATGTCTAAGTAAATTGTCGCTACGTCTGAACTGCGTACTGCACCTGTCACACAAATATGTCCTGTAACAAATATTCTTGGCACAAATAAAGCGCCCATGTCGTCGTACATTGCGGTCGACAGTAAACGTATTATCACAAAAGTGACACTGATAAAGACGTAAAGGCTCGGGCAGACCTGATGGAGATGAAGATGCTGGAGCTAAAGAAGCAGGTTATGTCAGCAATGGTGTTCTCGATACCTCAGCCGAAAACTTCGATATCTCCATTGAAGATTTCGTAGATGTTACAGCTGAAGAAGGTGTTGGTACTGTAGCATCTGTACATGTTCGTGCTGCTGGTAGTAATGTAGATGTCACAGAGGAAGAAGTCAAGCACGATACCAATATGAGACGATGGAACTTCACTGGTGAAAGTAGAGACTGCTAGTAACGTAGCCATCGCGAGTCGATGGCGAGAAAACATTGTTGGGCAATATTCACTTCATTTTACCTAACTAGCCATGGATGGCCTGATTTATAAGCTAGCCGAGACGATCTGCATTTCACGGGAGATGCTGTCAAACTAAGCATCTCAGCTTACCAACCTACAGCTTATAGTATACGAGTATGCAAGCCCTAAGACGTCATATTGATGTTGAAGCAATTGTATTGCACCATTAATACATTGTGCGAACACCGACCAGCCAATCACCGAGTTGCCACGTGATTGCAGCTGACCAATAACGTGCACGCACTGAGACATCACATTGGCGAGTCAGTCTCTGACCCACACTCACACACTTACACACTTATACACACCCACCTACACACACTCAAATACCCCTATGCATGTGTGCACACCTATACACGCCTACACACTAATGCACACACGCCTACACATATGTGCACACACATTCACACACACCTATACATCACACAACACACTTACGCATATTTACAACACACCTACACATACATACAACACACCTACACACATATACACACTCACACACACCTACACACAACCACAAATACACTAACACACCAAACATGGCTACACACACCTACACACATACACAACCCAAAGAGTCCGAAATATTCCAATGTGCAGACTATCTCCAAAATCACTCCCCCACCAACACCACAGCAATCCCCACCACAACCACCAACAACAGCACCACCATCATCACTACCACGACCACCAACACCACAGCAATCCCCACCACAACCACCAACAACAGCACCACCATCATCACTACCACGACCACCAACACCACCACTAAAAGTTGCGAAATGACTTCACCACCACCGCCACTTCACGTGATTGGCCAGCTGCAATCACATGGCAACTCGGTGATTGGCTGGTCGGTGTTCGCATAATGTATAAATGGTGCAATACGATTGGTTCAACGTCAATACGATGCCATAGGGCTTGCACACTCGTATACTATAAGCAGTAGGGTAGTAAGCTGAGAGGTTTGGTTTGATAGCATCTCCAGTGAAAAGTGGATCGTCTCGGCTAGCTTATACGTCAGGTTATTTTGAGGGGAAAAAGAGAAAAAAGGGAATTCTCAACATGGCGGCTGACCGAATCCGATGCCCGATGCCCGATGCCCTTGCGCGTCAACCTACCAACCCCTACTACTACCCTCGCACATGACTGAGCTAGCGACTGCATGTGAAGCCAGCGCTGCCAATATCCTTCCCTCCAGAAGTGGACAGCAAGGTGACATACTTTCGAAATTAATATATTTTAAATGAATCAACAACCCTACAGTTTTTAATAACTCGCATTTTCTAACGAAACATTTATCAAGTAATGCAGCCATAATAATTTTTATGGCTATATCTAAGAAAATATTTTGGTGAAAATGTTTGAAAATATTTTTAGCAATTGATTCTTTATATATTAATTTCAGTTGCAAAAATGATAAAATTCGTGACTGAAATAGATATGTATTAAATCAATGACTAAAAATATTTGTAATCTTTATAGCCATAGTTTTATTACACACAAATGAAGTAATTATGTTAATAGTGCTGCTTGTTGAGAAAAGGAAGTGGGGTTGGAAAATGGTTTTACAAAAGCAAAATAAGCTGAAATGTTAATGAAAAATTCAAATAAATATTTTGTTCTAAAACATTTTAATGCTACCAAATATATACGTTATTTCAAAAGAAGAACAAATCGTACATTACTGTGAGTGTACTAGTTTAAAATGTGTTGTGTAATTTGAAGAGTATTATAGAGTGTTACAATGAGAGTCTCTCGTTCGAGCTCGGGACATAGAACTACTTGAATGTCGTTTGATGCTGAGTTGTCGCCGTGTCACTCCCAGGCTGTTCCGAGGACTGCAGTCTCCATCTCCATGGTAAAGTAGCTGCTATAACGGTTACTTACTCATCAATAACAGTTCCTCCAGCTGACTTTACACGACTACTTGGCGTGCTTGGTCGCCAAGCTGACTGTCAGCTGCAGTACACGCTCATACAGGTGTTCACGATCAACTGAGCTCTTCTCAAAGACCTGCTTAAGATATACTTATACGCATCTTTGTATTCTTCCGCCATTTGTAGTAGAATCGCTATTGCAATGGGCTGGTCACATTACTCGTGAGTCGGTCAAGTGAAACTGTGAAATGATTAATAACGGAAACGTTTGTAGATTTGATTATTCTTACATTTACATGCTTTACAAAAACATTCAGACATGGAACTTCTTTTCGTCCGTCGTTACCGTCTTTACCATGCTATTATCGTCCCGCGTGTAGGGACAGTAACACATGTCAGAGGTTGGATTGAGAACTGCTGAGTTGACTGTCCGTGAACGTAATATCACATCTTGGTCAACAGAGAGAAGCAAGTTACCCACAGCGATGTAGGGAAACCATTGTAAGCCGAGATGAGGCTGGTGGGATTGGGATGCGAACCCAGGACCTCGAGGGATGTGAGTGCGATGTGTAGAGGCGCGGTCTCGGTAAGCGAGGTCATGTGTTTGTGGGTGAAGGCAAACAACATACAAGGATACGTCTGCCTGTGGCGGGACACAAGGACATAGCGGAAGTGAACCACACGTCACCTTCACTTCCGCCGCCTAATTCGCACTCTGCCTCCGTACTAGTGGCGATAAAAACTATCGATAAATATCGTTAAACACTCAAAAATTAATTTTCGAATGGTGGAATTTATTTCAACTAGTGAATGTTAGATAACGTCACACAGCACAACAGCACCATCGTAAATCACAGCATACCATTGTCAATGTCATTAGTTATCATGAGGCTATTGAAAGCAATGTTTACGCACAATACTTAACCAAACCACCTACAAAACTCCAAAAAAAAAAATTACATTCGTAACATTACCACATTGAAATAGTGCAAACTGCGACATTTATGCATCACATACTTATATTCGGCACTTCTAAATAATTTATTGTAGTTCATGAAATAATTTCAAATACGTTCAGTAACAGCAGAACTAATATATATTCATTTATATTCCTTCTGATAGTTATATTTTGCCCAATAAATCAGAATTAAGTACTACCGAAAACTATCAATTAGAACATACTATCGATAACAAGCGATAGTCGTCGTGACTACCGATAGTTAACGATAGCACGATCGATAGTTAACAGTAGCACTGTCGATAGCTCTCTGCGCCCAACCTCGTACACAATCGACTTTTCCAGCATGAAAAATGGTGCGCTGCTATGTCCGTGTTTTCTTCCAGACTTTTTCAGGTTTAGGCGTTATAAAGCGGAAGAATACGCCGTGAGTAGCCCGAAAGTAGAACTTCGGTAGGTCTGCAGACATGAACAGACATTAGCCGTGAACAGACATTCCACAAACTTATTTGGTAATTTAGGATACTGACAATTTAGGGTGCAGAATTTGAACGGCCCTGAACAGCGCTGCTAGTGTTCAGTTTAGGAACTGCATGATGTGTCGTTGGATCTTTGTTACTCGGGCAGTGAAAAAAAATTAACTAATTGTAAATAATTTCATTCAGAAAATTATAAAATCGTTTTATTTACTCGCTCCGTTAAGATAAACGTTTTTAAAATTAATTTTTGTAATTTATATTTTTGTTCCTAAAATTTTATGAAGCATGCCTTGGTCGATGCAAATAACACGAGCAGGTATAAAACAAAAAAATCACGCACCAACAAACCAATTTTAGATTTCCCCTCGTCGTTGTTGGTTTTAATTTCGTTGTGAGTTTAACTTTTTGATGTGTTGCATGGCATGAAATAATATGTTCACAATAGCAGATGACTGAGAGCAGATCTGTGGGAACTTGGCGTACACTAGTTCAGTAAACGTGAACACACTGCACAGGCTCCTGTCTGAGTGTACACTTGATCACTCTACGTAAGTATGCACACTCGACAACTTGGTAGCAGAAGCCCTCCCCACTTCTCGCACTGCTGAAAGGAATCTTCTTTAGATCTAAGATGCAAACGAGTTGTAACAATAATCGTGACATATGTTGTTCATAATTCGGAAGCCTGGCTAAGGTTCTACTTTCTTCTCATTTACGCCTTATACAGTAAAAACACTGCCATGGCCAATATTCGTACTTCATCTTTGTGCGAACTGTTATACTTTTTAGGAAAGTAAATGTATTAGTATCTTGCGAAATGGAACAACTATAATACACAACATTAGACCTTGACTTCAGTAGCAATAAATATACATAACTCACTCTCAATACAAGTCAAGTCTCAAAAATATTTTAATTAATTCACTGCAACTTGACTTACATCCTGCATGCCAGAGAGTACTGGATCATACGCGTGGTTATGGTCAGCGAACATCTTGAAAGGTTATTTCTAAAGGGCTCATTTTACAGCGAACTGCCACTATCAGAACAGCATACTATTAAGGATTTGAACGTCCATAAAGTAGCCCATTAATTAATATCCTCAAAGTGCCCTCGGGAGTTGGTAAAAACCGTAGCAACCACTAGAGATCTAGATGAAGGGCTTATCAAGATAGGATACTTTCTCGGAATCTTCAGCTCGAAAGTAACTAAGCAGGCGAGATGTGAAAATGTGTCCTATAAGTGATCACACTTGTTGAAAATGCAGATATGAGCAGTTTCAGTCGCTTAATGTCCAAACAGATGACCAGAATGACAAATACATGCCAGTCCCTTCGTCGAGACTGTGTTACCAAACTACTAAACAGAATAACGGCTACATGCCTGTCCCTGCGTGAAACCCGTGCTACCAAGCTACTGACCAGAATGACGGCTACATGCCAGTCCCTACGTCAAGACTGTTTTACCTACCTCCTGACTAGAATGACGGCTATATGCCAGTCCCTGCGTCGAGATTGTGTAACAAACCTACAGACCAGAATGACCGACTACATGTCAGTCCCTGCGTTAAGACTATTTTACCAAACAAATGACCAGAATGACGGCTAAATGACAGTCTCTGCGATGAGACTGTGTAACAAAACCCACTGACCAGAATGTCCGATTACATTCCAGTCCCTGCGTCCAGACTGTGTTAACAACCTACTGACCAGAATGACCGACTACATGCCAGTACCTGTATCGAGACTGAGTACCCAAACTACTGACCAGAATGACTGACTACATGTCAGTACCTGCGCCTACACAGTGTTACAAACCTACTGACCAGAATGACCGACTACATGCCAGTTCCTGTGTCGAGACTGTGTTACCAACCAACTGACCACAATGACCGACTACATGCCAGGCCCAGCGTCGAGACTATGATACCAACCTACTGACCAGAATAACGGATAAATGCAAGTCCATGCGTCAAACCTGTGTTACCAATCTACTGACCAGAATGAAGCCAACATGCCAGTCCCTGAGCCGAGATTGTGTTACTTAACTACAAATCAGAATGACGACTAAATGCCAGTACCTGCGTCGAGACTGTGTAGCAAACCTACTGACCAGAATGAAAGAATACATGCCAGTTACTGTGTCGAGACTGTGTTACCAAACTACTAACTAGAATGACGACTACATGCCAGATCCTGCGTCGAGATTGTGTAACAAAAAAAACCGACCAGAATGAAAGACTACATGCCAGTCCCGGCGTCGAGAGTGTGTTACCAAACTACTAACTAGAATGACGGCTACATGCCAGAACCTGCGTCGAGATTGTGTAACAAAAAAACCGACCAGAATGAAAGACTACATGCCAGTCCCGGCGTCGAGAGTGTGTTACCAAACTACTAACTAGAATGACGGTTACATACCAATCATTGCGTCATATCTGTGTTACCAAATTACAAACCAGAATGACGGCTACATGCAAGTCCTTGCTTCGATACTGTGCCACCAACCTACTCAACAGAATGACGGCTACATGCCAGCCCTGCGCCGTTACTTTGTTACCAAACTACTAACCATAATGACGGCTTCATGCCAGTTCCTGCGTCGAGGCAGTGTTACGAATATACTGACCAGAATGACAACTAAATGCCAGTACCTGTGTCAAACCTGTGTTACCAACCTACTAACCAGAAGGACGGCGAAATGTCAGTCCTTATGTCGACACTGTGTTACCAACCTACTGACCAGAATGACGGCTACATGTCAGTACCTGCGTCGAAACTGTATAACCTACTTACTGACAAGATAATGGCTATATGCCAGTCCCTGTACGACACTGTGATACCAACCTACTGACCAGAAAGACGGCTACATGCCAGTCCCTGCATCGTATCTATGTTACCAAACTACTAAGAAGAATGACGGCTTCATGCAAGTACCTGCATTGCGACCGTGTAACAAACCTACTGACAAAAACGACCGACTATGTGCCAGTCCCTTTGTCGAGACTATGTTACCAGCCTACTGACTTGAATGACGGCAAAAATTCCAGTAAGTGGGTTGAGACTGTCATACAAACCTACTGACCAGAATGACGGGAAGTTGCCGGTCATTGCTTCGAGACTGTGTTACCAACCTACTGACCATAATGACGGATATAAGACAGTCCTGCGTAGAAAGGGTGTTATCAACCTACTGACCAGGATGATGGCTAAATGTCTGTCCCTGCGTACAGACTGTGTTACCAAACTACTGACCAGAATGACGGCTACAAGTTTGTTCCGGTATCGAGACTGTGTAACCCACCTACTGACAAGAATGTCGGCTATATGTAAGTCCCTGCGTCGAGACTTTGTAAAAAACTACTGACCAGATTGACGGCTACATGCGGTCTCTGCGTCGAGACTGTGTTATCAACCATTGACCTGAAAAACGGTTACATGCTAATCCCAGCATCGAGACAGTGTTACCAACATACCAGAATGACCGACTACATGCCAGTCCCTGCGTAGAGACTGCGAAACTAACCTACATACCAAAATGACAGCTGCATGCCAGTCCCTGATTCGAGACTGTGTTATCAAGCTAGTTACCAGAATGACGGCTTAATGCTAGTTCTTACGTCGAGTCTTTGTAACCAACCTACTAACTAGAATGACCGACTGCATGCCAGTCCCTGCATCGAGACTGTGTTACCAAACTTCTGATCAGAATGACGGCTACGTGCAAGTCCCTGCTTCGAGACTGTGTAACTAACCCATGGCCAGTATAACGGCTACATACGGCTACATGTTAGTCGCTGCATCGAAACTGTTTAACCAATATACCGACCAGAATGACGGCTACATGCCGCTCCCTACGTTGAGACTGGGTATTCAATCTACTGACCAGAATGACCGATACATGCTATCCCCTGCGTCGAGACTGTGTTACCAACCTACTGACCAGGATGACGGCTTCATGCAACTCTTCGTGTCGAGACTGTGTTACCAAACTACTAAACAGATTGACGGCTTCATGCCAGTCACTGCTGCGAGATTGGTTTTCCAAACAACTAACAAGAATGGCGGCTACATGCAGTCCATTCATCAAACCGGTGTAACC
The DNA here is from genome assembly GCA_029891345.1 of Dryococelus australis. Lineage (NCBI taxonomy): Eukaryota > Metazoa > Arthropoda > Insecta > Phasmatodea > Phasmatidae > Dryococelus > Dryococelus australis. The sequence continues at coordinate 110,706,421 of CM057002.1, read as the reverse complement.
AACCTACTGACCATAAAGACGGCTACATGTAAGCACCTGCATCGGGACTGTGTTACTAATATACGGACAAGAATGACAACTACATACCAGTCCCTGCGTTGAGACTATGTTACCAAACTACTAACCAGAATGAAGGCTTCATACCAGTTCCTTCGTCGAGACTGTGTTACCCTCCTACTGACCAGAATGACGGCTTCATCAGCTACCTGTGACGAGACTGTGGTACCATCCTACTGACCATAATTAACGGATACATGTCGGTCCCTGCGTCGATAATTTGTTACCAACCTACTGATCAGAATGACCTACTATATGCCACTCCTTTCGTCGTGACTATGTTACCAACCTACTAACCAGATTGACGGCTACATTGAAGTCCCTGCATCGAGACGTTTTTATCAACCTACTGACCAATATGACGGCTACATTCCAGTACCTGCGTCGAGACTGTGAAACATACCTACTGACTAGAATGACCGACCACATCCCAGTACCTGCGTCGAGAGTGTGTAATCAAACTACTAACCAGAATTACGGCTACATGCCAGTACCTGCGTCAAACCAGTTTGCCCAACATACTGACCAGAATGACGGCTACATACTAGTCCCCGCGTCGAGACTGTGTTACCAACTGACTGACCAAAATGACGGGATCATGCCACTCCCTGCATCGAGACTGTGTCATCAACTTCTGACCAGATTGACGGCTACTTGCAAGTCGCTGTGTTGAGACTGTGTTACCAACCTACTGACTAGAGTGACCGACTACTTGCAGGTCGTTGCATCGAGACTGTGTAAATAACCTACCGACAAGAATGACGGCTTCATGGCAATCCCTTCGTCGATACTGTGGTACCAAGCTACTGACTATAATGGCATCTACATGCCAGTTCCTGCGTCGAGACACTGTTACCAATCTACTGACCAGAATGACGACTTCATGCTTTTTTATGCATAAAGACTGTGTAACCAACCAACAGACTAACATGACCGACTACATGACAGTTCCTGCGTCGAGACTGTTTTGCCAACCTTCTGACCAGAATGACGGCTAAATTTCAGTCCTTGCGTCGAGACTTGTGTTACCAACCTACTGACCAGAATGACGGTTACATGCCAGCCTTGAGTCGAAACTGTGTAACCAACCAACTGATCAGATTGACCGACTACAAGCCAGTCCCTGCGTCGAGACTGTGTTACCAAACTTCTGATCAGAATGACGGCTACGTGCAAGTCCCTACGTCGAGATGTGTAACTAACCCATGACCAGTATAACGGCTACATACCAGTCCCTGGCTGGAGACTGTGTAACCATCCTCCTGACCGGAATGACGTCTAGATGGCAGTCCCTGCCTCCAGACAATGTTACAAAACTACGGACCATAATGACGGCTACATACCAGTACCTGGATGAATCCTGTGATACCAATCTACTGACCAGAATGACGTCTAAATGCCAGTCCCTTCATCAAACCTGTTTTACTAACCTACTAAGCAAAATTACGTCTACATGCCAGTCCCTGCGTCGAGTCTGTATTACCAACCTACTGACCAGAATAACGGTTTTATGCAAGACTCAGTGTCGAGGTTGTGTTACCAACAAACTGACCACAGTGACGGCTACATGGTAGTCACTGCGCCGTGACTCTGTTACCAGCCTACCGACTAGGATGACCGACCAATTGCCAGTCTTTGCGTCGAGCCATTTTTATTATCCAACTTACCAGAATAACCGACTACATGCCACTACATGCATAGAGACTCTGCTAGCTACAAATTTCTGACAAGAATGACGCCTTCATGCCAGTCCCAGTATCGATACTATTTTACCAACAACCTGACCTGAATGACGGTTAAATGCCAGTCCCAGCATCAAGCCTGTATTACCAACCTACTGACCCGAATGATGGTTCATGCCATTCCCTGCGTCGAGACTGTGTTACCAACCAACTTACTAGAATGACCGACTACATTGCAGTCGCTGCTTCGAGACTGTTTTACCAACCTACTGAACTGAATAATGGCTACATGCCAGTCCCTCCGTCAAGAAAGAGTAACCAAACTACTTACCAGATTGACGGCTACATTCAACTCCCTGCATCAAGTCATTTTTATCAACCTACTGACCAAAATGACTGCTTCATGCCAGTCCCTGCGTCGAGAGTGTGTAACAAAACTACTTTCCAGAATGACCGACTATTTCTAGACCCTATTTCTAGACTGTGTTACCAAACTACTGACCTGAATAACGGCTACATGCCAGTCCCGGTGTCAAGACAATGTTATCAATCTACTGACCAGAATGACGTCTACATGCCAGTCCCAGCGTCAAGACTGTGTTACCAAACTACTGACCATGAATGACGGCTACATGCCAGTCCCTTAGTCGATACTATGTTACCAGCCTACTGACCAGAATGACGGCTTCATACCATTCTCTGCGTCGAGACTGTATTACCAACCAACTCACTAAAACGACCGACTACATGACAGTCCCTGCGTCGAGAGTGTTACCAACCTACTGACCAGAATGACGGTTTCATGCCAGTCCGTGCGTCGAAACTGTGTAACCAACCAACTCACCAGAATGACCGACTACATGCCAGTCCCTGCGTCGAGATGTGATACCTAACTTGTGACCAGAATCACAGCTACATGCCAGTAACTTCGTCGAGTCTCTCTTACCAACCTACTGACCAGGATGACAGCTACGTGCCAGTCTCTGTGTCGAGACTGTGTTACCATCCTACTGACAAGAATGACGGCATCATCCCTGTACCTGTGTCGAGACCGTGTAACAAACCTTCTGACCAGAATGACTGACCTCACGCCAGTCCCTGCGTCGAGACTGTGTAAGCAACCTACTGACCAGTATGACGGATATCATGGCAGTCACTGCATCGAGTCTGTATCACCAACCTACTGACTAGAGCGACCGGCTACCTGCCAGTCGCTTCATCGAGACTGTGTTAATAACCTACTGACAAGAATGACGGCTACATGCCAGTAGCTTCGTCGAGACTGTGTTTCCATCCTTCTGACCAGAATGACGGATACATGACAGTCCCGGCGTTGAGACAGTGTTACCAACCTACTGACCAGAATGACGACTACTTGCGTTTGAAAATTTGTCTACTAATTATAAAACAGAGCTACTCTACAAACCTGATAATTCTGTACTATACTACTCATAATTCGAAAGTAATAAATCCTATTATTTAAGTACATTTTTTCTCATTTTAAACACTTCTTTGTGCGTTGAAAATAAGTCACATACGAAAGATTTTCAAGTTTTGTTCAAAACGTGCTATTTTACCACCATGCGACAACCATCTTCCTGAGTAATAAACAAATGAAACATGTTAATTATCACATATGGAGTACATTCGAGTACATGTGTTACGAAAAAAAATATTTTTACTACAGCGAATGCTAAATTGACTACGTTTTGACATTCTGCTACTCCTATATTGATACGAGCTTCCACCTAATATTAGGCTACGTGTAGCCGATGTCGACTACTGGTGGTTGACGCTCGTCATGAGGGGGTGTAGGGAAGTAGTCTGCTTGTGCTGTTCGTGGAAGGATACGCAGTGAAATTAGTCCCCCGGAACCCGACTCATCAGAAGTCGAGGGGAGAGAGCAGCAGGGACAGGCAGTAGTGTGAGTAGATGCTGATAGCGATGTCTGCAAATGGCTCTCCAGGTACACCTGCGTGGGGAAAATAATAATTAAGAGAAGAGATTATGAGTCCGCACGATCGAAGATAAAAACCACTGGAAAAGACAGCTGCAAAAAAAGGAAGAACACAAACAAGTAAGAAACGTTAGATTTGGCTAAATTTTTCAGTTTAATATAATATACAGTGACACTGGATAAAATGTAAATGCCATGATTAAGGTTTAAATTCGAAATTTCCGTAATATTACATACCCTCAGCAATCTTAGAATCTCCCTTCCTCCCTCTTTTTCACCGCTAAGACAGAGAGTATTGTGGATCCAAGACTGTTTCCAACTGAGACCCCTTCCTCCCTCCTTCACCCTTGTCAAGTGTATCATTATGTTTCACAATGGTGTAAAAATACTTGCATGAAATGCAGAATGTTCACCATTACATTTGCAATTTTAACTAGGCATATTCCATTAAACACAGTTTAATTATCTCAGCAGGTCACAGTTTATCAGATACAGTTCATTCCATGTAGTAAATGACAAACATGTCTGCATCTTCGAAAAATATTTCGACAGTTTTGTTGAGTCGGATCAGATTGTGCCGCACATGCACCGATGGAGTCGAACATTGCTACATCATGTCCTTCTGTACTACACAGTGATTAGTTCTTGCTGTGGGCGTGAGAGAGCATTATGTGTTCAGTATTCAACAGCGACGGTATACACACGGCTACTGTACCTGCGTCCTAAATACCGGTTAGAAAAATGCGAAAGAAGGAACTCCATTCAGCACCCAATACTGCTAATGCAGTATGCGGAATGGAACATTTTATACCTTCTTTATAAAACGATGTGTTCATGATGACAAGATCCGCAACTACTTCACAACGAGCACAACAACTTATGATTTGATTCTAAGAGAGAGTAACTGTGACCACACAGGTGATGGATTTCACTTCCTCGACGCCATTCTTCGATATGTATTATGTCACGGCTAAGGTCAAACGTAATGACAACACAGCTGGCTTTCCTGTCCTCATGAGGATTCTGATTACAGGAACATCTGCTCGCTTTCATTAGCGAACATTATTCCCATCATACGGACCAATAAAGTGTCGTCCCGATTTCATAGAATGATCAAACTGCCCGGTAATAGACCGATACCGGGACAAAATTCTATCTGAACGAAAGGCATGTGCGCACGTACATTTGAATCATATTGGTTGGTTTAGTGTCCGACATCAATGTGGAAACGCATCTGATTTTCTCGACTCGTGAGCGGCGAGTCCAACCCAGGGTTCCCTCTGAACCGGCGACAGTTGCCTTGTGGTGTGTGGGTGAAAAGGGGGGGGGGGGGGAAGGACGACCCCTGGCGAGGACGGGCAAGCCGGAAGGTCAGCTCCGCCTACAGGAAGTTCCGGCTTTGCGTCCTTCTTCACCAGGAGTGCCCCCCCCCCCCCTCCTTCATAAGGTATGACTCTTATCTACCTCACAGCCTTCGCTCTAGCCGCTACTTCTTACAGTGAACTGCCCATGGTAAACCGAGTTCTTGCGAACTAACCTTCGAAAAAAGAAAGTGACTGCCTGTTAACTGAGCATGTGCTAACACACAGTCTGTCACTTCAGTTGGCAGTGAAATAATATAAATAGAGCTACGGTCAGTAAGTCGAGTGGTTACCGGGTGTAGGCAGCCACACACCAGAGTTCCCACTGACTTAGCTGCGTAGTTCCCAGACACAGTGTCTTGTTACGAGTCTACTTGTTACGAGGCAATTGTCTGTTTTATACACTTTATAGTAAGAATATATTACTTTTATAATTCAAGTTATATAGGCGTATTTTTCTTTCAATATTGATGTGGCAACAACATTTTACAAAAGTATGGCATTCGTGATTCATACTAACTCTGAAAACAGCTCGGACATCGTCATAACCTGAACCACAAAATGTTTCAAAGATGTGTGGTAAATACTAGCGAAAAATCTAGTTTCCCAGAAATTTAAAGTTTCTACTGGACTGACGCAGCAATAAAGTGGACGGTCGATCACAACGCACACTTACCACATGGTGGATGATACAAAGCGCTGAGACAGGGAGGTACATGCTAAGCACGACTTTGAAAATTACTTAATTAAAAGTGAACGGGTTACGCCTTTATATTACGTCATTTGTAAACTGAAATTATTTCAAATGAGTTTTTTTTTTCTCGTAAAAAGTTTTCAAAATAAGACCGACATATGAGGCACTAGGAAGGAATAGACCCTGTCAAGTTTGCAAAGTAATCAATTCATACACTACAATATCATGACAAATAACACACTTGAAATAAATATGTTCTTGTTGGATCAAGTATACGACTAGGATGCGGGCGCAACCTTGATTTGGCGTTGCGCGTAAGCGAGGCGTGGGTGGGGCCCACTGCGACTTGCTAGCTGGCGCCAAAAAGTAACATATCGTCTAGGTGTGTGTATTCAAGTGTTACAAGTCATATATACTTGCGTCACGCATAACTGAAATGTTTCTTAATTAATGACCAATCATTATTCATTTTAATTAATTTAGCATCAAACTAATATTGCTGCCGAAACTAAAATGACAAGTTTGCACTGGGGTTCACCCTACCACAATCCTCGTGTATTTGAAGTAAGCGCGTGGAATCGCCCGGCAATAAACATATCCATGACATATGACGCGGCTGTGCGCAGTAACATTGTGTGGAGAGAACGTCAGTGAGGTGATAGCAAGCCTTGGCGACACAATATGTACAACCAGCGGAGTTTGAGAGACGGCGAATGTTCGTAGCTCGTGTGACCGATGTAGAAGGGTGGGGGGAGGGGTACAGATACGCAGGGATTGCGACAACCAGAGTGAACTCCAGAAGAGAGGAACTTCTCTTCGCCTGACAGTCTCTCTTCTTGCACCACAGCAACATGCCCCGTCCTCACTATTGAGTGAGTGAGTGAGTGAGTGAGTGTTACTGTGGGGTCGCTCGACAGCGAGGTCATTAGCGTTCACAGTAACATTAAAAGTAAAACGCCGTACAAACTTCCACAGGAGACAATAACAAAGTAACAAAGGCTAAAATAGGGTAAAAACCTCAACAGGAGGCTAGAGGACAGTCACAAAAATAACAAACAAAACAGGATAAAATACTCCAGAGGAGCAAAAACAAAAGAACGAAATAACAAATCACAACACATGAAAACGACTCGTCGCACGTAAAAATGGGAATACGCCACTCACAGACGTGCTGCCATCACACAGCATTCGCTGAGGGTCGTCAGGGAGATTAAAAGAGCGACGAGTCTAGCCATACTCTCCAACAAAATGTGTCGCACAGTCAAGGAAGTGCCGGAGGTATGACACTCAGGAGGAGGTTCAACACGAAGGAAATACTCGGGTGTCATGGCTAACAGCGGAGTGGTGATGAACCTAGTTTAGTTTTGAATCCAGGTTATGTCTGGATATGAAGGACAACCAGGTTTATTGCATAGCTTACGAGTATGGACTTATTTGTTGAGAAATTCAGGGCCAGAGCTGGTGATAACATAGTGTGTGGAAAAATGTCCTATGTTTCTTGACTGGCAGTGGTCACGAGGCACTGACGTCACAGCGGCACTTTCACCATATTCTGCGGTCTCTCGTGCAAAGTGAAGCTTCTACAGACAATTATCCAGGAGGGTAGATAACCCCACCTACCCCCCGCACACACACACACGCACAGTGTGCGTATCCCAGGACTGCCTCCGAGCCGCCGATACACTTCCCTGGCCAGCCAGTTCCCCAGACCTATTGCCTGTACAATATGCGTGCATCCAGTTGCGACAGCAGCTCCAGCCATATCGAGTGGCAGGTGCGACAACCACAACACTATCCTCTATACTATCGTTGGCTGTATCTGTAAGTGCCATGGCTAGTGTATCAATGTACCAAACGTGCTTCTCAACTACACAAGTTTACTCAGATAATTCTTCACAGTGTTATTAGTAGATTGCACCATCGTTTTCACTGCATGTGGCAAGTTTCATTCCTGGAAGTGGTAGTTTCCATGTCAATGAGTGTAAGAGTTGTTCGAACGTGACCCGAATGTTTACGACCAGCTATCAGCTGAAAAATCAGGGCGCTATCTAGTTGGCCGGAAATAACAACTGACTGATCCTCCAGAGTCGATACGCTTGCCACTAGGAAGACACGCCCCCTGGCCACAACAAGAGTAAGTGTTCTTCTTCACCGAGATATTTCAAATGTTCCATACAATCTTAAATATATTGTTATAATGTATTTCTGAAGCCTATATACATATACTCAAACTAAAAAAATATTTATGCAAAAAGCGGCAAACAAAATTTTTAACACTTATGTTAGAATATTAACAAAATTTCCAGTAAAAATTGGCCTCCTTTTGTGCATTGATACCGCATTTTTTGGAATGTTTTTTTAAATTATTATTTTGTCTATAAGTTGTTTTTTATTTGAATATTTTTTGCAGATTTCCTGAGTTTTGCTATCGCATTTTTTGTTTATACTTCAACACGTTTTACGTAGAAATTATTTTACCTTTGGTTGTTTTCCCCCTGTAATGACTGCACCAAATTTTCAGAACAATAATTATATGATCGATCAGAAAACTGAACCACGTTACTCACCGAAATGTGGATTTATTTTGCCTCCATATGGCACCTTGCTGTTATGTTTGCGAAGCGAGGCTGACTTTCTAACTGCTGTCTACTAGTAGGGCGTACAACAAGTCTGCTTACTTTAAAATATACTATATTAGTTCTTATAGTTATAACATGTTGCTTCCTGAAGCATACATTAATTTGAAGTTGCAATGATTAATTGCAGATTACAATAAAAACAAATGTTAATGTTACTTGTGCGCGCCAGTTTGTATGTAACATGCAGTATCCGGTATTGTTGTGAGGCTGTGTTGTTACCAGCACACACAGTGTTATGAGCGTGGTGAGGTAACCACGCTACCTCGAACTCGGCCACTGTCAGTGTGGTGTGACCTGGTCAGCTTGGTGACAAAGCGTGTATGTGCTTGTCTAATGTCCACTTCTCGCTCAGTTTCAGTGCTGTGTCTTTCACGTCCTTTCATGTACACCAACTTCACTTTTTAACCATTGTAGAGTGCGTGCGACATAAATTAACGCTGTAGGGAGGTCGATGGTATTTTGAAATTCTACAGAAGCGAATACAGAAAAAGAAGTTACGTATATGACTACTTCTCTGTATGTAATGAAGTTGTTAAAACTGCAAATGTCCGGTAGGACCTGGCATCTCATTGGCAGCAATATTACAAGAGATGGAGCCAGGAACATGTACAAGATTAGTGAGACAACTCAAATACACAAGTGTCTTACCCGGGACTCGAACACAGAGAACCTTGTACCACAATTTGGCGTGCAATAAACTGCATTACGGAGATAAGATCAATTTCCGATATAATCAGTCTAATGTTTTTGCAGATAGAGTTTACTAAACTGAAATATTGATAGGGCCGTCATTTTGATAATAAGTGTCTGCGTGAGCTAAATCACAGAAGTCTACACTGCATATCGTAGCTCTACTTGTGTAACGAGATTAGTGCAAATAGATTTATTGTTTCCCGAGCTATGACATTAAAACTTTATTTTCCATTTGGTTCTATTATACAAGAATGCCTAAAAAAGACGTTCGCTACACGGTATTTCTAACAGATGCTCTCAGCATGCATACTTCGGATGAATTTGATTAAACTGTATAACAAATATGACAAACTTATATAAACTAATTATGAACGCCATTTTGAAATCGCGTAAGTTTGCATTGCCTTCTCTCTCTCTCTACCTCAACTGACGAGCAAAATTTCGTGGAGATAAGTTTAATGTTTTCAGAAAAGTGATAATATATTCAATTATCCCATCTGACACTATTTTACCAAAAGATGGCAGAAAGTATCTCTGTACGCATAATCTATGCTTCTAATGTACACTGTTAGTGTACAATATATAGTGGATTTTTGTTGAGTGATTAAATAGCTAAACATTCTTATTTAAACATATTTATAATACAGCATTTAAAATAAAGACCTATCGCACCTAAAATAAACGTAAGTTTAAGTGCAATAATGAAGCAGTGTTGGGTGTAGAATTTAGTGTTTCCCGAGATACGACATGAAAACTGCATCTTTTATGTGATGCTATAAAATAAGATGGCGGAGAAATGAGGCTCTGTATATATATATTTAATTATTGTAATATCTATTGCCAGCATGCAAAGTTAAATTGCAGCTGATTACAAGGTTTCGACGATATAGTATACTAAGCTTCAATTGTTATATGGTCGCCATTTTGAAAATGTGTTTCTGGCCCATTTAAAACATACATATTTACATTCCCTGCCTCAGTGCCTCAGTGCCAAATTTTGTAGAAATCAGTCAATTGTTCCTCAGACGAGAAATAAATATTAATGTGGCGCTATCTAACAAAATGGTTGACAAAAGTACCATTATTTTAGCTGATGTGATGCGTAAAACAGATAATTTCAGCATTAAAGTATTTGGTCGGAATTAGTTAAACTGTATGGTAGATATACAAAAAAAATGTAACATATCAGTATAGCCATCATTTTGAAATAAGACTGTAATAAATTTAAATCGCATGTTTTTAAATTACCTACCATAATATTACTTGCGTGTAAATTTTGGTGCTAATCAGTTCAGAAGTTTTTGAGATATAGAGCGAGAAAAAAAAGGGTTTAATTTTTAATGGGGTGCTGTCTTCCAAAATGTCTGACGATCAACAATATTTATATCAATGCTTATCTGTAAATACACAAAAATTGGTGTAAATAGTTTGAATTTTTTCCAAGATATGATAAAGCACCAAAAGTTTTAAAATGGCGACAATTTTGGAAATAACCTCCTGGCGTGGTAGAAAACTAAAAAAGTCTAATGTCCTTAATAAGTACTATATTTGTACCACATTTGGTGAAATTCGGGTTCACGCGTTCAAAATATTTTAGGGCTCACAGTATACATACCCCGCACATAGTCTACACACAGGATGAATATATACACACACAGGAACACAGCCAGGAAAGTGATGTCATAAGCCTATTTTTCCTTCGAAAAGTAGGCTGGAAACCAAGAAAGGAAATCCCACCTAAGATCTTACTAACTTTGTGAGAAAAGGTTTCCTCACAGAGATGTGTTTCTGAGCAAGTAATTCTTGTGCACTAAATTTGCACATGTCATCGTGACGCCGGGTATGACACTAAATTAATGTACCTATGTAGCAAAATATTAGCTCACAAAGTTGGCAAAAGTTGTTATTTAGGATTTGCCCAGTTTTCCTGTGTCGCCTTTAAAAACCTGCGGCCTTCAGTTGACGTGTTTTGTGTTGAACCACTACCTCTTAACACATTTTTTTCTCTCTAGAGTTTGAAGTATTTTTGATAATACATTTTTATATCTTGGTTTTGTTCCGAATGTTATATTGTCGAAACAGCCCACGAACTATAGGCTATTCACGGTCAAGCGAGCACTTTTGAAAGACGTCTCATTTTTAATAAAAGACAATAAATATGTTTCATTTTAGTAATGGACGTTAACTTCCGAGTTCGGTAAAATAAACACACTGCGTTTATTACTAACAGGGCAGTATTTATTTTAATAGGTGGTTAAAGAAAAAGTAGTGACAAGGGAAAAAGTAACTAGGGCCTCGGAAGTGCTCACTTGACCATGAACAGCCTATACCAAGCCTGCAGTAACTGTTTCGCATGTAGATGACACACGCATCTCTATCAACGCACACAGCTATCACACCACAAGAGAGGCGAGTATACGCTAGCAATAGGGCGAGAGGTTTCTTTTCGTGTAAGCACACTCACTCGTTTGCTGGCCACTATATGGTTTGTAGTTGAGTTGACAGGTCGCTCAAAAATGACGTCATGAGCTTCGACGATAGTGAAATGAGGTGGGGATGGAGCATCGGTGGAATGAAAGTATGGTAGTGTCGATAGATAAACCGGCCAAGCGATAGCAATGTCCGCCAAAACACACACTTGTGACAGTAGGCTGTTCGCCCTAGGTGGCAGGCGAATAGCGTCAGTGAGAAGGTGGGATTAGTGTCTCATTGGCTACTGCGTGCTGGGGAACGTTGTCTATTGGCCGGGATGCTGTGAGATCTCTGCACCGTGTTGCTGGTGTGTGTGGCTGCACATAGCGACATCCACTGCTTCTCCACATCTGCGTCGTAACCAACTCTATATCCGTCTGTACTGTGTGCACTATAACCCACGCAGGGAACTATATCACCCTTCTATTTCTTACACTCAACCAGCAAGAGTCACAATCTCCGGTTTTAGCTTACTTTCCACTTCTGCGTCGTTACCAACTCTATGTCCGTCTGTACTGTGTGCACTATAACCCCGCAGGAACTATATCACCCTTCTATTTCTTACACTCAACCAGCAAGAGTCACAATCTCCGGTTTTAGCCTACTTCTCCACTTCTGCGATGTTACCAACTCTATGTTCGTCTGCACTGTATGCACTATAACCCACGCAGGGAACTATATCACCCTTCTATTTCTTACACTCAACCAGCAGATCACAATCTCGTTTTAGCCTACTTCTCCACTTCTGCGTCGTTACCAACTCTATGTCCATCTGCACTATGTGCACTATAACCCACGGCAGGGAAATATATCACCACTTCTCTTTCCTACACTCAACCAGCAAGTGTCATATTCTCCGGTTTTACCTATTTCTCCACTTCTGCGTCGTTGCCAACTCTATTCCGTCTGCACTATGCGAACTATAACCCACGCAGGGAACTATATCACCCTTCTCTTTCCTACACTCAACCAGCAAGAGTCACAATATCCGGTTTTAGCGTAATTCTCCACTTCTGCGTCGTTACCAACTCTATGTCCGTCTGCACTGTGTGCATTAAAACAAACTCAGGGAACTATATCACCCTTCTCTTTCCTACACTCAACAGCAAGAGCACAATCTACTGTTTATAGCCTACTTCTCCACTTCTGCGTCGTTACCAACTCTATGTCCGTCTGTACTGTGTGCACTATAACCCACGCAGGGAACTATTTCACAATACTCTTTCCTACACTCAACCAGCAAGAGTCACAATCTCCGGTTTTAGCCTACTTCTCCACTTCTGCGGTGTTACCAACTCTATGTCCGTCTGAAGTGTGTGCACTTAAACCCACGCAGGGAACTATATCACACTTCTCTTTCTACACTCAACCAGCAAGAGTCACAATCTCCGGTTTTAGCCTACTTCTCCACTTCTGCATCTTTATTAACTCTTATATCCGTCTGCACTGTATGCACTATAACCCATCGCAGGAACTATATCACCCTTCTCTATCCTACACTCATCCAGCAAATGTCACAATCTCCGGTTTTAGCCTACTTCTCCACTTCTGCTCGTTATCAACTCTTATAGGTCCTCTCACTGTGTGTACTATAACCCACGCAGGGAACTATATCACCCTTCTCTTTCCTACACTCAACCAGCAAGAGTCACAATCTCCGGTTTAAGATTACTTCTCCACTTCTGCCTCGTTACCAACTCTTTATCCGTCTGCACTGTGTGCTCTATAACCACGCATGGCACTATATCACCCTTCTCTTCCTACACTCATCCAGCAAAGTCACAATCTCCGGTTTTAGCCTACTTCTCCAATATGCTTTTTACCAACTCTATATCCGGCTGTACTGTGTGCACTATAACCTACGCAGGGAACTATATCACCCTTCTCTTTCCTACACACTACCAGCAAGAGTCAAATCTCCGGTTTTAGCCTACTTCTCCAATAATGCGTTGTTACCAACTCTATATCCGTCTGTACTGTGTGCACTATAACCTACACAGGGAACTATATCACCCTTTTCTTTCCTACACTCAACCAGCAAGAGTCACAATCTCCGGTTTTAGCCTACTTCTACATAATGCGTTGTTACCAACTCGTATGATCCGTCTGCACAGTAGTGCACTATAACCCACGCAGGGAACTATATCACCCTTCTCCTTCCTACACTCAACCAGCAACAGTCACAATCTCCGGTTTTAGCCCACTTCTCCACTTCTCGTCGTTACCAATCTTATATCCGTCTGCACTGTGTGCACTATAACCCACGCAGGGAACTATATCACCCTTCTCTTTCCTACACTCAACAAGCAAGAGTCACAATCTCCGGTTTTAGCCAAACTTCTCCACTTCTGCGTCGTTACCAACTCTATATCCGTCTGCACTGTGTGCACTATAACCCACGCAGGGAACTATTTCACCCTACTCTTTCCTACACTCAACCAGCAAGAGTCACAATCTCCGGTTTTAGCCTACTTCTCCACTTCTGCGTTGTTACCAACTCTATGTCCGTCTGAGTGTGTGCACTTAAACCCACGCAGGGGAACTATATCACACTTCTCTTTCCTACACTCAACCAGCAAGAGTCACAATCTCCGGTTTTAGCCTACTTCTCCACTTCTGCGTCTTTACTAACTCTATATCCGTCTGCACTGTATGCACTATAACCCAGCAGGGAACTATATCACCCTTCTCTTTCCTACACTCAACCAGCAAATGTCACAATCTCCGGTTTTAGCCTACTTCTCCACTTCTGCGTGTTACCAACTCTATGTCCGTCTGAACTGTGTGCACTTAAACCCACGCAGGGAACTATATCACACTTCTCTTTCCTACCTCAACCAGCAAGAGTCACAATCTCCGGTTTTACTTACTTCTCCACTTCTGCGTCGTTACCAACTCTATGTCCGTCTGCAGTGAGTCCACTAAAACCCACGCAGGGAACTATATCACCCTTCTCTTTCCTACACTCAACCAGCAAGTGTCACATCTCCGGTTTTAGCCTTCATCTTCACTTCTGCGTCGTTTCCAATTCTATAACCGTCTGCACTGTGTGCACTATAAACCACGCAGGGAACTATAACACCCTTCTCTTTCCTACACTCAACCAGCAAGAGTCACAATCTCCGGTATTTAGCCTACTTCTCCAATACTGCTTTTTACCAACTCTATATCCGTCTGCACTGTGTGCACTATAACCCACGCAAGGAACTATATCACCCTTCTCTTTCCTACACTCAACCAGCAAGAGTCACAATCTCCGGTTTTAGCCTACTTCTCCATTTCTGCGGTGTTACCAACTCTATGTCCGTCTGCAGTGAGTCCACTAAAACACACGCAGGGAACTATATCACCCTTCTCTTTCGTACACTCAAACAGCAAGTGTCACAATCTCCGGTTTTAGCCTTCATCTTCACTTCTGCGTCGTTTCCAATTCTATAACCGTCTGCACTGTGTGCACTATAACCCACGCAGGGACGTATAACACCCTTCTCTTTCCTACACTCAACCAGCACGAGTCACAATCTCCGGTATTGGTTTTATCCTACTTCTCCACTTCTGCTTCTTACCAACTCTTGTCCGTCTGCACTGTGTGCACTATAACCCACGCAGGAACTTATATCACCCTTCTCTTTCCTACACTCAACCAGCAAGAGTCACAATCTCCGGTTTTAGCCTACTTCTCCACTTCTGCTCGTTACCAACTCTTAGTTCGTCTGCACTGTGTGCACTATAACCCACGCAGGGAACTATATACCCTTCTCTTTCCTACACTCAACCAGCAAGAGTCACAATCTCCGGTTTTACCTACTTCTCCACTTCTGCTCTTTACCAACTCTTGTCCGTCTGCACTGTGTGCACTATAACCCACGCAGGGAACTATATCACCTTCTCTTTCCTACACTCAACCAGCAAGAGTCACAATCTCCGGTTTTAGCCTACTTCTCCACTTCTGCGTCGTTACCAACTCTATTTCCGTCTGCACTGTGTGCACTATAACCCACGCAGGGAACTATATCACCCTTCTCTTTCCTACACTCAACCAGCAAGAGTCACAATCTCCGGTTTTACCTACTTCTCCACTTCTGCTCATTACCAACTCTTTTTCCGTCTGCACTGTGTGCACTATAACCCACGCATGAACTATATCACCCTTCTCTTTCCTACACTCAACCAGCAAGAGTCACAATCTCCGGTTTTAGTCTACTTCTCCACTTCTGCTCGTTACCAACTCTTGTCCGTCTGCACTGTGTGCCTATAACCACGCAGGGAACTATATCACCCTTCTCTTTCCTACACTCAACCAGCAAGAGTCACAATCTCCGGTTTTAGCCTACTTCTCACTTCTGCGTCGTTACCAACTCCTTGTCTCTGCACTGTGTGCACTATATACCCACGCAGGGAACTATATCACCCTCCTTTCCTACACTCAACCAGCAAGAGTCACAATCTCCGGTTTTAGCCTACTTCTCCACTTCTGCGTCTTACCAAACTCTTGTCGTCTGCACTGTGTGCACTATAACCCACGCAGGAACTATATCACCCTTTCTTCTACACTCAACGCAAGAGTCACAATTCCGTTTTAGCCTACTTCTCCACTCTGCGTCTTACCAACTCTTGTCCGTCTGCACGTGTCACTATACCACGCAGGGAACTATTCACCCTTCTCTTTCTACACTCAACCAGCAAGATCACAATCTCCGGTTTAGCCTACTTCTCCACTTCTGCGTCTTACCAACTCTATTCCGTCTCACTGTGTGACTATAACCACGAGGAACTATCACCTTCTCTTTCTACACTCAACCAGCAGAGTCACAATCTCGGTTTTAGCTACTTCTCCACTTCTGCTCGTTACCAACTCTTTCGTCTGCACTGTGTGCACTATAACCAGCAGGAACTATTCACCTCCTTTCTACACTCAAACAGCAAGTGTCACAATCTCCGGTTTTATGCCTACTTCTCACACTTCTGCGTCGTTACCAACTCTATGTTCGTCTGCACTGTGTGCACTATAACCCACGCAGGGAACATATATAACCTATCTCTTTCCTACACTCAACCAGCAAGAGTCACAATCTCCGGTTTTAGCCTACTTCTCCACTTTCTGCGTGTTACCAACTCTATGTTCCGTCTGCACTGTGTGCACTATAACCCACGCAGGGAACTATATCACCCTTCTCTTTCCTACACTCAAACCAGCAAGAGTCACAATCTCCGGTTTTAGCCTACTTCTCCACTTCTGCGTCGTTACCAACTCTTTCGTCTGCACTGTGTGCACTATAACCCACGCAGGGAACTATATCACCCTTCTCTATCCTACACTCAACCAGCAAGAGTCACAATCTCCGGTTTTAGCCTACTTCTCCACTTGCTGCTCTTTACCAACTCTTGTCCGTCTGCACTGTGTGCACTATAATCCCACGCAGGGAACTATATCACCCTTCTCTTTCCTACACTCAAACACAAGGTCACAATCTCCGGTTTTTAGCCTACTTCTCCACTTCTGCGTCGTTACCAACTCTATGTTCGTCTGCACTGTGTGCACTATAACCACGCAGGGAACTATATACCCATTCTCTTTCCTACACTCAACCAGCAAGTGTCACAATCTCCGGTTTTAGCCTACTTCTCCACTTCTGCGTCGTTACCAACTCTATGTCGTCTGCACTGTGTGCACTATACCCACGCAGGGAACTATATTCACCCTTCTCTTTCCTACACTCAAACCAGCAAGTGTCACAATCTCCGGTTTTAGCCTACTTCTCCACTTCTGCATCTTACCAACTCTGTTCCGTCTGCACTGTGTGCACTATAACCCACGCAGGGAACTATATCACCCTTCTCAATCCTACACTCAACCAGCAAGAGTCACAATCTCCGGTTTTAGCCTACTTCTCCACTGCTGCTCATTAACAACTCTTGTCCGTCGCACTGTGTGCACTATATCCCACGCAGGGAACTATATCACCCTTCTCTTTCCTACACTCAAACCAGCAAGAGTCACAATCTCCGGTTTTAGCCTACTTCTCCACTTCTGCGTCGTTACCAAACTCAATGTCCGTCTGCACTGTGTGCACTATAACCCACGCAGGGAATTATATCACCCTTCTCTTTCCTACACTCAACCAGCAAGAGTCACAATCTCCGGTTTTAGCCTACTTCTCCACTTCTGCGTCGTTACCAACTCTATATCGTCTGCACTGTGTGCACTATAACCCACGCAGGAACTATATCACCCTTCTCATCCTACACTCAACCAGCAAGAGTCACAATCTCCGGTTTTAGCCTACTTCTCCACTTCTGCTCGTTACCAACTCTATTCCGTCTGCACTGTGTGCACTATAACCCACGCAGGGAACTATATACACCTTCTCTTTCCTACACTCAACAGCAAGAGTCACAATCTCCGGTTTTAGCCTACTTCTCCACTTCTGCGTCGTTACCAACTCTATATCGTCTGCACTGTGTGCACTATAACCCACGCAGGGAACTATATCACCCTTCTCTTTTCCTACACTCAACCAGCAAGAGTCACAATCTCCGGTTTTAGCCTACTTCTCCACTTCTGCGTCGTTACCAACTCTATGTCCGTCTGCACTGTGTGCACTATAACCACGCAGGGAACTATATCACCCTTCTCTTTCCTACACTCAACCAGCAAGAGTCACAATCTCCGGTTTTAGCCTACTTCTCCACTTCTGCTTCGTTACCAACTCTATTCGTCTGCACTGTGTGCACTATAACCCACGCAGGAACTATATCACCCTTCTTTCCTACACTCAACCAGCAAGAGTCACAATCTCCGGTTTTAGCCTACTTCTCCACTTCTGCGTCGTTACCAACTCTTATCCGTCTGCACTGTGTGCACTATAACCCACGCAGGGAACTATATCACCTTCTCTATTCCTACACTCAACCAGCAAGAGTCACAATCTCCGGTTTTAGCCTACTTCTCCACTTCTGCGTCGTTACCAACTCTATTCGTCTGCACTGTGTGCACTATAACCCACGCAGGGAACTATATCACCCTTCTCTTTCCTACACTCAACCAGCAAGAGTCACAATCTCCGGTTTTTAGCTACTTCTCCACTTCTGCTCGTTACCAACTCTATATCCGTCTGCACTGTGTGCACTATAACCCACGCAGGAACTATTATCACCCTTCTCATTTCCTACACTCAACCAGAAGAGTCACAATCTCCGGTTTTAGCCTACTTCTCCTACTTCTGCGTCGTTACCAACTCTATATCCGTCTGCACTGTGTGCACTATAACCCACGCAGGGAACTATATCACCCTTCTCATCCTACACTCAACCAGCAAGAGTCACAATCTCCGGTTTTAGCCTACTTCTCCACTTCTGCGTCGTTACCATCTTACATCTCATGTCGTCGCACTGTGTGCACATAACCCACGCAGGGAACTATATCACCTTCTCTTTCCTACACTCAACCAGCAAGAGTCACAATCTCCGGTTTTAGCCTACTTCTCCACTTCTGCGTCGTTACTAACTCTATATCGTCTGCACTGTGTGCACTATAACCCACGCAGGGAACTATATCACCCTTCTATTTCCTACACTCAACCAGCAAGAGTCACAATCTCCGGTTTTAGCCTACTTCTCCACTTCTGCGTCGTTACCAACTCTATATCCGTCTGCACTGTGTGCACTATAACCCACGCAAGGAACTATTTCACCCTTCTCAATCCTACACTCAACCAGAAGAGTCACAATCTCCGGTTTTAGCCTACTTCTCTACTTCTGCGTCGTTACCAAACTCTATATCCGTCTGCACTGTGTGCACTATAACCCACGCAGGGAATCTATAACCCTTCTCTTTCCTACACTCAACCAGCAAGAGCACAATCTCCGGTTTTAGCTACTTCTCCACTTCTGCGTCGTTACCAACTCTATATCCGTCTGCACATGTGTGCACTATAACCCACGCAGGGAACTATATCACCCTTCTCTTTCTTACACTCAACCAGCAAGATCACAATCTCCGGTTTTAGCCATTACTTCTCCACTTCTGCCTCGTTACCAAACTCTTTCCGTCTGCACTGTGTGCCTATAACCCACGCAGGGAACTATATCACCCTTCTCTTTCCTACACTCAACCAGCAAGAGTCACAATCTCCGGTTTTAGCTACTTCTCACACTTCTGCCTCGTTACCAACTTTTATCCGTCTGCACTGGTGTGCACTATAACCACGCAGGGAACTATATCACCCTTCTCTTTCCTACACCAACCAGCAAGAGTCACAATCTCCGGTTTATAGACTACTCTCCACTTCTGCTCGTTACTAACTCTAATTCCGTCTGTACTGTGTGCACTATAACCCACGCAGGGAACTATATACCCTTCTCTTTCCTACACTCAACCAACAAGAGTCACAATCTCCGTTATTAGATTACTTCTCCACTTCTGCCTCGTTACAAACTCTTTATCCGTCTGCACTATGTGCTCTATAATCCACGCAAGGAACTATATCACCCTTCTCTTTCCTACACTCAAACCAGCAAGAGTCACAATCTCCGGTTTATAGACTACTTCTCCACTTCTGCCTCGTTACTTACTCTATTCCGTCTGCACTGTGTGCACTATACCACGCAGGGAACTATATCACCCTTCTCTTTCCTACACTCAACCACAAGAGTCACAATCTCCGAGTTATAGACTACTTCTCCACTTCTGCCTCGTTACCAACTCTTGTCCGTCTGCACTGTGTGCACTATAACCCACGCAGGGAACTAAATCACCCTTCTCTTCCTACACTCAACCAGCAAGAGTCACAATCTCCGGTTTTAGCCTACTTCTCCACTTCTGGTCGTTTACCAACTCTTGTCCGTCTGCACTGTGTGCACTATACCCACGCAGGGAACTATATCACCCTTCTCTTTCCTACACTCAACCAGCAAGAGTCACAATCTCCGGTTTTAGCCTACTTCTCCACTTCTGCGTCGTTACCAACTCTTTGTCCGTCTGCACTGTGTGCACTATAACCCACGCAGGGAACTATATCACCCTTCTCTTTCCTACACTCAACCAAGCAAGAGTCACAATCTCCAGTTTATAGATTACTTCTCCACTTCTGCTCGTTACCAACTCTATGTCCGTCTCACTGTGTGCACTATAACCCACGCAGGGAACTATATCACCCTTCTCTTTCCTACACTCAACCAGCAAGAGTCACAATCTCCGGTTTTAGCCTACTTCTCCACTACTGCGTCGTTACCAACTCTATGTCCGTCTGCACTGTGTGCACTATAACCCACGGCAGGGAACTATATCACCCTTCTCTTTCCTACACTCAACCAGCAAGAGTCACAATCTCCAGTTTAGCATACTTCTCCACTTCTGCCGTCGTTACCAACTCTATATCCGTCTGCACTATGTGCACTATAATCCACGCAGGGAACTATATCACCCTTCTCTTTCCTACACTCAACCAGCAAGAGTCACAATCTCCGGTTTTAGCTATCTCTCCCTTCTGCTCGTTATCAACTCTATGTTCCGTCTGCACTGTGTGCACTATAACCCACGCGGGAACTATATCACCCTTCTCTTTCCTACACTCAACCAGAAGAGTCACAATCTCCGGTTTTAGCCTACCTTCCTCTTCTGCTCGTTATCAACTCTATATCCGTCTGCACTGTGTGCACTATAACCACAGCAGGGAACTATATCACCCTTCTCTTTCCTACACTCAACCAGCAAGAGTCACAATCTCCGGTTTTAGCCTACTTCTCCACTTCTGCTCGTTACCAACTCTATGTCCGTCTGCATGTGTGCACATATACCCACGCAGGGAACTATATCACCCTTCTCTTTCTTACACTCAACCAGCAAGAGTCACAATCTCCGGTATTAGACTACTTCTCCACTTCTGCTCGTTACCAACTCTATTATCCGTCTGCACTGTGTGCACTATAACCCACGCAGGGAACTATATCACCCTTCTCTTCCTACACTCAACCAGCAAGAGTCACAATCTCCGGTTTTAGCCTACTCTCCACTTCTGCGTCGTTACCAACTCTATGTCCGTCTGCACTGTGTGCACTATAACCCACGCAGGGAACTATATCACCCTTCTCTTTCCTACACTCAACCAGCAAGAGTCACAATCTCCGGTTTTAGCCTACTCTCCACTTCTGCGTCGTTACCAACTCTATGTCCGTCTGCACTGTGTGCACTATAACCCTCGCAGGGAACTATATCACAATTTTCTTTCCTACACTCAACCAGGAAGAGTCAAAATCTCCGGTTTTAGTCTACCTCTCCTCTTCTGCATCGTTTATCAACTCTATATCCGTCTGCACTGTGTGCACTATAACCCACGCAGGGAACTATATCACCCTTCTCTTTCCTACACTCAACCAACAAGAGTCACAATCTCCAGTATATAGATTACTTCTCCACTTCTGCCTCGTTACCAACTCTTTATCCGTCTGCACTATGTGCTCTATATCCACGCAGGGAACTATATCACCCTTCTCTTTCCTACACTCAACCAGCAAGAGTCACAATCACCGGTTTTAGCCTACTTCTCCGCTTCTGCTTCATTACCAACTCCTTGTCCGTCTGCACTGTGTGCACTATATCCCACGCAGAGAACTATATCACCCTTCTCTTTCCTACACTCAACCAGGAAGAGTCACAATCTCCGGTTTTAGCCTACCTCTTCTCTTCTGCATCGTTATCAACTTTATATCCGTCTGCACTGTGTGCACTATATCCCACGCAGAGAACTATATCACCCTTCTCTTTCCTACACTCAACCAGGAAGAGTCACAATCTCCGGTTTTAGCCTACCTCTCCTCTTCTGCGTCGTTACCAACTCTATGTCCGTCTGCACAGTGTGGACTATAACCCACGCAGGGAACTATATCACCCTTCTTTTCTTACACTCAACCAGCAAGAGTCACAATCACCGGTTTTAGCCTACCTCTCCCTTCTGCGTCGTTATCAACTCTATATCCGTCTGTACTGTGTGCACTATAACCCATGCAGGGAACTATATCACCCTTCTCTTTCTTACACTCAACCAGCAAGAGTCACAATCTCCGGTTTTAGCCTACCTCTCCTCTTCTGCGTCGTTAACCAACTCTATGTCCGTCTGCACTGTGTGCACTATAACCCACGCAGGGAACTATATCACCCTTCTCTTTCCTTCACTCAACCAGCAAGAGTCACAATCTCCGGTTTTAGCCTACCTCCTCTTCTGCGTCGTTATCAATTCTATATCCGTCTGTACTGTGTGCACTATAACCCATGCAGGGAACTATATCACCCTTCTCTTTCCTTCACTCAACCAGCAAGAGTCACAATCTCCGGTTTTAGTATTACTCTCCACTTCTGCGTCGTTACCAACTCTATGTCCGTCTGCACTGTGTGCACTATAACCCACGCAGGGAACTATATCACCCTTCTCTTTCCTTCACTCAACCAGCAAGAGTCACAATCTCCGGTTTTAGCCTACCTCCTCTTCTGCGTCGTTATCAACTCTATATCCGTCTGTACTGTGTGCACTATAACCCATGCAGGGAAATATATCACCCTTCTCTTTCTTACACTCAACCAGCAAGAGTCACAATCTCCGGTTTTAGCCTACCTCTCCTCTTCTGCGTCGTTACCAACTCTATGTCCGTCTGCACTGTGTGCACTATAACCCACGCAGGGAACTATATCACCCTTCTCTTTCCTTCACTCAACCAGCAAGAGTCACAATCTCCGGTTTTAGCCTACCTCCTCTTCTGCGTCGTTACAATTCTATATCCGTCTGTACTGTGTGCACTATAATCCATGCAGGGAACTATATCACCCTTCTCTTTCCTTCACTCAACCAGCAAGAGTCACAATCTCCGGTTTTAGCCTTACACTCCACTTCTGCGTCGTTACCAACTCTATGTCCGTCTGCACTGTGTGCACTATAACCCACGCAGGGAACTATATCACCCTT
This sequence comes from Dryococelus australis, assembly GCA_029891345.1. Taxonomy (NCBI): domain Eukaryota; kingdom Metazoa; phylum Arthropoda; class Insecta; order Phasmatodea; family Phasmatidae; genus Dryococelus; species Dryococelus australis. The sequence goes on along the minus strand of CM057002.1, from coordinate 110,682,909 downwards.
CTCTTTCCTTCACTCAACCAGCAAGAGTCACAATCTCCGGTTTTAGCCTACCTCCTCTTCTGCGTCGTTATCAACTCTATATCCGTCTGTACTGTGTGCACTATAACCCATGCAGGGAACTATATCACCCTTCTCTTTCTTACACTCAACCAGCAAGAGTCACAATCTCCGGTTTTAGCCTACTTCTCCACTTCTGCGTCGCTACCAACTTCATATCCGTCTGCACAGTGTGCTCTATAACCACGCAGGGAACTATATGACCCTTCTCTTTCCTACACTCAACCAGCAAGAGTCACAATCTCCGGTTTTAGCCTACTTCTACACTTCTGCGTCGTTAATAACTCTTTATCCGTCTGCACAGTGTGCTCTATAACCACGCAGGGAACTATATCACCCTTCTCTTTCCTACACTCAACCAGCAAGAGTCACAATCTCCGGTTTTAGCCTACTTCTCCACTTCTGCTTCATTACCAACTCCTTGTCCGTCTGCACTGTGTGCCATATATCCCACGCAGGGAACTATATCACCCTTCTCTTTCCTACACTCAACCAGCAAGTGTCACAATCTCCGGTTTTAGCCTACTTCTCCACTTCTGCTTCATTACCAACTACTTGTCCGGCTGCACTGTGTGCACTATAACCCACGCAGGGAACTATATCACCCTTCTCTTTCTTACACTCAACCAGCAAGAATCACAATCTCCGGTTTTAGACTACTTCTCCACTTCTGCATCGTTATCAACTGTATATCCGTATGCACAGTGTGCTCTATAACCCACGCAGGGAACTATATCACCCTTCTCTTTCCTACACTCAACCAGCAAGTGTCACAATCTCCGGTTTTAACCTACTTTCCAAACGAAAGAAAGACTTGGGAGATCACTTTCCTGTTTCTGTGAACGCGTGAACAGAATTCTACTTTGTAAGGAAATCCGACTTTTATAGTTTTCGACCACGCTAGGCTCTTATTTTCAAAATGACGACAGTTGTAAAATTTAAGGTTCCATGTACTATCTCGGGAAAATAGCTACCGATTCCTAACAAATTTGGCAAATAGGATAAGTACGTTGGGTCATATAAAGATACGTGTTTTAAGTAGGCTGCTTATTTTCAGAATGGTGATCATATAAACACTGTTATAGACTATGCTAAATTTACAAAACTATGAAACTAACTTCAAGTCACATCAAATGTGGCTACACGAAACTTCCTTTGTCAGCCTTTTGGTAAGATAGCGCCACATGAATAAATAAAATTTTATGTAATATCTCTGGAAAAATATTGACCGACAACTACAAAATTTCGTATATAAGTAGTACTACAGCAGATGATTAAAACTGGTATCTTTTAAGTGGGTGAGTTGCTTATTATCAAAATGGCGGCCATATAACTATTTTATTTTAGTGTGTTATTTTGACGAAACCTTGGAATCAATTTCAACCCAACTTTGTATGCTGGCAGTATATAACAGAAGCATCATATGCAGAACCTCCTCCTTTGAAAAATTTGCACGATAACAGCAAAGAGAAAATATAATAATGTTGTGCCATGTCTTGTAAACCAATCTACCGTTTGCTATCACAATCATAACAAAGCAACACCACGTAAACTTGTTTTAAGTGGCTTAGTCACGTTTCATCGAAATGAAGGCTTTGTCAGTAAACCCTACCTACCGCAACGCAGTTGATAGCGCGGTAGCTTATTGTACGAGGTCGAGTCTCAAGTAAGGCCCGTTTGTATTTGTAATTGTCTCACTACTGTTGATTATGTTTTTTGTTCGAGGTCTTTAATCATGGAGAATGAAGTAGTAAACGTAATATAATCATGGTGACTAATGGTAAGACAAATCCCTGAAAATGGGGCATTATAAACAATATTTTTTGCAAATTGTAAGAAAGTGCTACTCCACCTGGGGATCCGTCCGCCTGAGATGGCTCACACAGCTGACGTTGTGCGTTTCTATTGCGTACACATTATTACAGCCATGAGCAACAGACACACCCTTGTTGATTATGACACACCACTCCTTTATTTCATTATCACCCGTCGAATCTGAATCACGCTAACACTATTTTAGATATAAGTTATCTTAATTCAAGGTTTTTAAGTGCGTCCGTCGCGTGAGATCCTAGACCTAGGTCACGGTGCGTTGCTACATCACTCTTTATAGCGAATATTACTTGAGAGCATGTATGTACATGGAGTTTACGATCACTCTGTATTGTATATGTTTGTTCATATTGACATATGTATATACAAACACACCCAGAGCTGTCGCAGTGGTGTAGTTGTCAGAAGACTCCGCCCCCCCCCTCCCCCAAAGAAACCAACCGGGATCGTTCCCGCATTTCCGCACATGGCAATCGGCCACTGGTCGGCGGATTTTCTCGGGCATATCCCGTCCCCACTGCCCATGTATTCCGGCGCTGCTCCATACTCGCCTCGTGTTTCACCCTCAACGACGGGTGTAAAGACCCCGATGTTAAGATGTTACATATATGTATATATAAATATAAGTATAAATATATATATCTATACTTGTGGATTTATTTGGCTATATAAGGAAAAATTAATTTAAATTCTTTTTTTTTTATTGTCCCACTTTTTCATGTAATGTTTTTGCGAAAAGTGCTATACACATACACTAAATATATGTGGTGAGCTATGAGGTTTTGAAATAGCCTGACAACGTGAGCATTGTTCCAGTAGGTGATGTGTGTAATAGAGGTCACGACTAGAGGTCAGCAGTTGACCCTGGGTCGAACACGCACACAGCCACAACATTGCTCTTGGCAGTTAACAGCGGGATGGACCCCTGCGGGTTTTGTGAAATAGCTGTTTCCGCGAATACGCATATTTCGATAAATAAATGTTCTGCAAATAAAATTTTTTGACAGAAAAGTTAAAAAACAGTTATCTATTCTCGTATTTTTTAGTTTTGTCATTCTCCAAGAAGACACTTGTCTTCAAATTATTCGTGAAAATGGTCAAATATCGCACTTTTAAAACTTGCCTATGCAGTTTCCTTTCGTGACAAGTCAAGAGAAAAGTACCAATATAAGGGGGGGAGTTTCATTAATGGACTTTCATCGCGTGTAATAAAACCCGTCATGTAACAGATCTAGTGTGCACAGTACAGCGTCACGACGGAAACACTGCACGCCCTACGCGTAGGAACGATGAGGCGCTAGAAGTGGGTGTTTCTGTTGCTCCCTCGCTTCTTGACCTTGGACGCGCTGCCCTGTCCCACTCTTAAGGGCGCCGCCTACTCGTAGCTTTTTAGCGCGTTTGAGGCAGGTCAGGGAAGCGGGGGAGCTATAAGGGTGATACTGACACGCGTACCTAGAGCACCATCGCACCTACGCGCAAGACGTTCAATTGGCGTGCAGTGTTCCCGTCGTTCGTGCTGCCTGCGTCAACCTATGAGACTTACTTCAAGCAGTCACCCTAACATTTGATTGGTGGAGTGTCTGAATCAAAGTTCAATGCAGGTTCCATAGTACACTATCTACCAAAAAGTAATTGAGCACCTGTCCACAATGTTTGCTCGGTGGTTGTCACCCTGTTAGAATCTCGTAGGGCCACCTCTTGCGGCTATAACAGCAGCCATCCTGTCTGGCATGCTCTCTACGAGTGTTTGCAGGACATCCACGGGGATTCGTCGCCATTCCTCTTGCAACCATTTCATGAGTTGAGTAATGGATTTTGGCCGTTCCTGACGAGCCTCACTCAGAGCTCCAATTCGTTCCAAATATGTTCTTTAGTGTTGAGGTCGGGGCTCTGGACGGACCAGTACAATCGGCGAACATTGTTGTTGGTGTACCACTGCATAGTAGCCCTTGAAACATGGCACCTGGCATTGTCATCCTGGAAGTAACACGGGTCCATTCCGTAAAAACATCACAATGTTGGGAGCATTTCATTATCCAGAAGGTTACAATAGGCCTCTGTGTTCATGCTACCACGGACAAACACCAGTGGTTCTACGCCGAAAGCTGTGAAACACAAGTCAACTGACGAACGGAATTACCTATCCTCACGGATGCCCAATTACTTTTTGGTAGATAGTGTAGTTTCGCATGTTTTCGGCCAATATATCACGAAATACAGCAGCATAAAAAAGGCGTTCTTGGCTGTGTCGGAAGGTTCGGGAACAGTATATCTGATGTGCGTGGTGTATTGAGAATATTATACGTACCTCGCCTAGAGTGCGTTTTGTTCCCGTAAATTTGTGTATTGAGGACTCATTTTGTGGTTTCGTAAGAAAAGGCGTATTTCAAACACACTGCACGAAGCAAGCGGTGGTTTCATGAGGACCTCTTTATGTTCACTGCCTCAACTCTATGTCAACATGTCATCTTGTAAGTCAACGTGTCATCATGTTTCAAAACTTCGTAATTTTGTTCAAGTTGGAGTTAAGAAAGTATAGTTGTTGATAAGTTGTAATGCAGTGCTACCAGATATGCAGATACTTTGCGCGTACCTTTCTATATAGAAACATGCATATTATAGCAATTGTTTGTAGAAACTACTTTTATAAACTTATATCTCAATTAGAGTTAGTCTAATCATTAATTTGCACGTGTATTTGTGCAAAAATAAGTGATTGAACAAATCGAAGGGATTTTGTCCTCTTTCAGAATCTAGTCACTTCAATGTCAGGACATGACTAACACACATGCTATAACTGCTTTATCAGACTGCCGTTTCTTTAAACAAACATGACATTCAAAAGTATGTTCGTTGTTAAGTAGATTCTTAATGTAATAGAGTAGTGGACAGTGTATGGTAGGCTTTAATGGCGCTCATTCTACAGTCGGAACTGTATGTTCTGGCGTGGATAAGGCCTGAGTTGTGTTGAGGTTGCCAAACGTTGATACGAAGAGCTAAGTGGCACTCCATGCCGCCGAGTGTCCAGGGAATGGCTGCTGGAGCCTCGGTAGTACAGCCATCAGGCTACTCGCCTTCCTTCCACCAAGGCGAACCAGGTTACATGTCGGGTGGGATCCTCCGGATCACAGCATGTTGGAAACGTGACGTGATGGACGCTGCTGCTGATCGCCGAGTTTTATCGAGCCCATTTCGCTTCTCCTTCCCTTGCATTCCAGCGCTGCCCCATATTCACCTCACTTCGCTCTCGTTGGCTCTCAAAGCCTCGATGTTAGGCGCTCAATTTTCAACTGAAGTATCATTCAGAAGTCACTTAGGTAACACTCAGGTATCTGTCAGCTATCACTAAGGTATCATTCAGGTTCCTGTAAGGTATTATCATTTTAGGTATTACTTAAGCATCACTCAGGTATTATTCAGGTATCACTCGGGTATTACTCAGGTACTACTCAGGTATCACTCAGCAGCTGCATCACATGTGTTGTTCTGGACGGGGCGATGAGTGGCAGGGTTAGTACAGTGACCAGCCTGCCTCCTGTGCTACTTACTGCAGACTTCACACACAGCCTAAACAGTACAGCTAACTATGGCCTTGGAGAGTGAGAGATAGGCCTGTGCCGTACATTGCTTGCCGAGAGATAACTGTGGCCGACCTACACCACCTAGGTCGCAGTGCACACTGAAACTGTCCGCCCTCTGTGATGTACACTTATTAAGGCCAGTGCGAGGTTAGTGTTATGTTAGTGATATGCTCTGTTAGCGATGTATTGCTCGACACAGTTGGACCTTATCACCCTTGCGAAGTATTGGGCCTGGGTTGCGTCCCCTTCATTTGTAACTATCAGTGACTTGTGATGGAGATCGTTGACAACCTCTGTGCATAGGACGCGTTTAGAATTTTCTTACGCACATGTCCCTACAAGCTGCTAGCAGTCAGGCCGGCAGTTTATTAATAACACCTTTCGTAAATGTAAAAACAAGTCAGCGTTGTTTATGTAAACCTACTTTAAAGTAGAAAGTAATTATTCATGATATATGATCATGTCGTGTATGGAAGACATGAAACAATGTTTATTCCATTCCAATTCAAGAAGAGTTGTTCGTAAAGTACAAATTAAACCTTATTCAGAACGTACCATTAATATCCTTCTCGTATTTCAAAGCCATTGTGATAAGTTAAAATTTCATGGGCGTGCGATCAAGCTGGGGTCATCCTTTTTTACTTCTGAATCTGCATTTTGGTTGGCCAAGGACCAAAGATGTTATGAAACCAGCAACAGAACATAAGACAGGTCGTATTACCAGACCTATAGTATGAAATCCGGCCGTACAAGGCAACAACTGCCATGATGGCTACCGTAGTAGTTTGTGTAACATCTGCAATGTCAGGGACTTGACTGCATCTCAGGGTTAAGCCCCATAAGCCTAGACATGCAGGAAATGTTTTAACGTCAGGACAAATATATCACGGCTTTCTTGGGATAGGGCAAACATGGCTGTAACTGGCGCCACTATTATAATCTGTTCACTGTTCTTCAAATTTTTAAAATTTAACATTGGAAAAATCACCCGAAGTGCAACGGGATGGGTGGGGCAGGAGGGGAGGTCAGGCATAGATACCGATAAACTACCGCAAAAGAAAATAATTGCAAAATTGCACGCAATGTTAGAGTGCAATAAGAATTTATCAGAAACAGAAGACGGAGGACATCTGTATTAAAAGGGGAAGAACTGTTAGCCAGGAATTAATTAAAACTGGGAGTAATTCATTTAATACCATGCCTGTACGAGCGAAGTACGGTTCCCGGGGGGGGGGGGAGGAGGTGTTAACTTACCCCTTTCTCAGGGAGGACATTTGTGGAAACTCAGGCTATCTATCGTAGTATATAAGTTACAGCCTTGTTAGTCTAGCGTCATAAGCAAGAGACGTTAGAAAAATATAATAAAGCAAAATCCTTAGACAGCAGAGACAGCAGAGAACGAGTAGCGAACAGAACACATGTTACTGTTGTGGGTTCGAGTCTTTTGACAAACAACTTAGTTCCCACTATACAATAACATTTTAGCTATAATTCCATGGAGTTGAATATGATTAGAAAAGAGTCGAGTGGTAGTTTTATTTCTCACTAGTGAGACACTGATACTGAGGATATTTATATAGCCAATGAACAAGTATACAATTTTCATTCGTGTGATCAAATTAGCGTTGAGAATGGAGTATTCTTACACTTTAGGATGCTCTGCTTCCTGGGATTCAATGTAACTACACTACAACTTTTCCACAAAAGAGAGGAAGGTGCAGCAAGTTACCATGGAAACATTTTAAAAACGTACTGAAGCGAAATTGTTAGAATTGTAAATGTGCCAGACTTATTGGCATTATAAAATCCGTGCGAATACGGTGTTCAAATACAAATTGGAACAAATAGCACTTACAAAAAAGATGAATGATACTACAGTGGATAAATTTGGACGGCTTTAAAAAATGATGTCTTGAGAGCCGATGAGGGTGCAGCGAGATGAGTAAGGAGCAGCGGTGGAATTCAAGGGCGGGGGAAATGCGAAATCCCCGAGAAAACCCACCGACTAGCGGCATCGTCTGGTCCGATTACCACTTGCAGAAATCCGAGGGCAGCCTCGCCGGGAATCGAACCCGTATCACATTCGTGGGAGGCGAGCGCTCTAGCCGCTACACCACCGTGGCCCCATTATAGTAATAACAATACCTTCCCAGGCGCATGGCGGCCTCTCCCATCCCCCCTCCTCTATCTGATGTAGGCCATACTGAAGTATAGCGACTGTGCAATTTCGCTTGTCATCAGCCGAGCACTACTGTCACTAACAAGTGTAACCTGCCTTTTAACAAGTGTGCTCTTTTAGGCGAGTGTTTGTGTTCATCGTCAGATTGACAGTGACATAGGAGGTTCACTGACACACAGGGCCGATATTGTAGTTCACAATTATCATAATTTAAGTCTACATTACACCCCCCCCCCCTTTTTCCCTTAACGGAAATGTCCAGGCACGCCTATGAATACATTCCTGGCGCAGGATATCCCCTGATGTTTAAAGCATGTTTAAAGAACTTCTTCCGCCAATAGCACGGTTATCGTGTAATGAGGAAACATGCAACATGGACAAGCTCTGGGCCAGTGTTATTCTTTCAAGCTGCGGTGGTGATACTGAAGTAAGTAGCGACAAACAAGTACCGATATTTATCTCGATATCCAATCATTTTTAATTCGTCGAGTAGTTTCCGTTGTCAGCAAGATAATGAGCTCCTGCCAACATGACATTTCCGTTCATCTGATGGGTTACAATTTTTCTTCGCACTAATATAATATCCTTTTTTACATGTGAGGAGTTTTTCTTGTTCAATTATTTCAATATATCTTTCTGCGGTGAAACTGCTAATAAATAAAATACTATTTTTGGTTCGAAATTATTGTCCTTTTTGGAAAGTTACCTTAGTCGTAAGAAAAAGAGATCAGGGCCATTTTCTCCACGCGTTGTGGATTGGAAACCTACTGGCGAGCCTTCTAACTCACAGCTGGTCACAAGGATAGTTACTTCACAGCCACGTGACTTGTGTAGCACTATAAACGTCACATGTCAACTGCCTCTAGTTAGTAGTGAACACGTTAAATTTTAGGCTCCTTCACTGATACGGTTTTGTTTAATTTTCTTATGACCTCATTCTTATTTTAATTTTTTCTTGTTTCAGTTTTCCCTCTTTTTTACCACCGCCCCTGTTGCGCAGAAGAGTGCTGTTGACGCTGGCTGGCCGCATTCTAAATTAACCAATCAATTACTTCTAGTGTCTGCTATGCCAACTTGCCCAACAACTGGGGGACTTACCTATTCTATATTCTGTTATGAATAAACGTCGGTCCAAGACGTCCATGCATGACTTACAACACGTTATACTAGGCACAAGTTCACTGGGGCATATGGCGACACAAAGTACACTAACATGTCGAGTACGTCAGGTACAGAACACAAATAGCCAGCATACACTACATAAGTACATTAGGTATACATACACACAAATGTGTACATGTTCAGACTATTGGGACGGGTAATATTAGTAATTGACATTATGTAACACAAAACAAAAATTATATATTTTTTGGAACAATCTGATAATCTAGATTTAAATTGCTTATTTCTTAGTTGTAGCCACTATCATACAATTTTTAAATTCCCTCGGAAAGCCAAATAAAGGAAGGCATTAGTGCGTCCATACAGAAGATGTACGTCCTGAGGTCAGGCGCAAGAAACAGAGGGAAAATTATGACATTAATTTGATTTCTTACAAATGAGACACATTTCGTACAACTGTATTTATAAATGAACTTTTCAAATTGGTTTTCTTAATAACATCTTAATAGCCATTATTACATACGAAAAAAATATGGCGACCGCCATAAATACGTACCTAAGTATGCCCAGTAAAAAAGTAAATTCGTGTTCTTGACAAATAGAGTCTCAGTGTGATATACTGATAATTCGGACAGCGCTAGTAAACACGCGTCACTGGTGGGACAAAGTACGTACTTGTGCATACTTGGAGAGAATTCAGACACGGTCTTAGAGGGGAATGTGATTCGTTGCTTTGAATAACTTCGTGCTGGTGACAAAAGTCTTCAAGCTGAGGGAGGCAGAATACATAAGTCATGGACAGATAATGACACTCTAAAGGCACGTGTAAAGATAAAAACACGCACCACAATAAGGAAATCTGCTCGATATTTTACGTTACCGAATTTATAATTTCTGATGATCTGTTGCGGTGAGGAGATGTGGGAATTGAACTAAGTGAGAGAGCATTGCAGTGAGCACGTGATCACTTGCTCGACCGATCAGTGGATCCTGTATGAAAATAACAAGTGACGTAGACAATGGTGGGTTGATGGCGAACAACACTGTCCTAGGTCAGTGCTAATACGCCACACAATATCTTGCTGTTGGTGTTGAGGACAGCGTTGTAAGTTGTCCGTTACAAGTTCATTCCTCCTAGCCGCAGTTTCTTAGCCAGGGAGTAAACTCGGACTATTACTGTAGAAGATATGTTTGCTGCGGACATCTCGACCTACAATGGACTTGCTGTGACCTTCATGGACAACCGAATTGTACTTATACTCTACTTCTTTGTCTACAGTAACTTAAAGTATTATTAGGTAATCTATTATTTTTACTTCTACTGTACTATCGAACACATTTCAAGGTATGCATTCGGAATGAGGCGAGGATCACCAGACACCACATACTATGATGAACACACTATACATATTACAAGAATATGTGTTCGCCATACGATGCACGGAGTGTTAGAATAATGTCGGTTAAATTAAATTTCTCAAGAATTATGTACTAGTAATATCTGAATAATTGTCGATTATGATAAAAATAATTACAAATATTTAACTAACTCATATATTACAATTTCTTATATATTAAAAATTATTTTATAAAATGTAACTAGCTCGTAATAGAGTGTAGGATCAATGGCAATAACTCAATATTTACTTTCCAATATTGACTGAATGTGTCATAAAACAACTATTCTAACATAAATAATACAGGAAGAACCTGGCAGTTAAAGTTATAGCTTTTGGAATGCGTAATGCCCCTGCAACCTGCGAACGCCTTATGAAAAATGTCCTTCGTTGACATCTTTGGGACTGGAAGTACATTTGAAGAGCACGTATCATGCTTAGACTCTGTATTCCAGAAAGTGGCCACAGCCAACTTCAAACTAGTACCCGAAACGTGCTACCTATTCCCAAAGAAAATAAATTTCTTCGAATGTGTTGTGTCCACTCACTGAATTGAAATAGACTCCGAGGAGGGGAAAGTAATAAGAAAGTGGCCGACAACCACTGACAAAAATGAAGTGCGATGTTTTCTGTGCCTAATGTCGAAGATTTGTACCTGTGTTCGCCACTAGTGCTACAACATGAATTTACTGAGACAAAAAGGAAATGCTTTTGGAACACTCAGCGTGAATTAGGTTTTGTATAAGCAAAAAGAAATTCTGATATCTCTCCCAGTCCTGGGATAGCCGGAAAGGGAGGGAATATTTATTTTGGATACTGTTCCTAGTGATGTAGGCGTTATAACTGTGTTATCTCAGATTCAGGATGGGAAGGAGAGGCGACTAGAATACTTCAGTAGATATTTCTCAAGCTCGACAGATATTTCTGTCTCATATGCAGGGAGCTTCTGGCCATGGTGAAGGCAATTTACACTTCCAGTCCTTCCTTTATAGCAGAAATTGTATTCTAAGAACCAACCACGCTTCATTGGGCTGGCTACTTAATTTAAAGAACCCCGGAGGTCAAATAGCTCAGTGGATACAGCATCTTCAAGAATATGACTGAAGTACAGGATGGCTTCACAGGAATACTGATGTAGTTTTTAGGAGGCCATATGATTAATTCTGTCGTCACTGTAAATGCTAGGAAGAAAAGAATAGAGAATGGCTGATGGTACTAAGGATAAGAATTCAAGATTATATATATATATATATAGTGATGTGTCACATTGCTTGAGTTATGAGTGTATTAGGAAATATCCACTAAATTATCCCGACTGGCTGTCGGCGAAAATTGGAATAGATGTCTCACTTGAGCACAACAGTCAAAGTATACTGGCCACAGTGGAATTCCCTCGTACCTAAGAATGGCGTGCTTGACAGGAACTGGGAAAGTGTTAAAGGGAAACATACACACAGTTGGTCCTTCCAGAATGCAGGGTTCCTGAAGTTCTAAAGGAACTGCATAATGCGGCAACTAATGGTCACTCAGGTATTAATAATACTCTCGAAAGAGTTCTACTGAGATTATTCTGGCTACATTGTCGGGAGGTTGTTGATAAGTGGTGCCAAATGTACGACACCTGCAGCACAACAAAGGGACCTAGGACCAGGGGACACGGTCACCTTCAGAAATATACACTGTTGGAGCCCAAGTCGAGTGAATAGCAGTAAATATTCTGGGTTCCTCGTCTAACACAGAGAAAGGTATTCTAGTAAGTACTGGAGGCCCAAGATTATATTACTATGTGGCAAGAGGTTATTCCCCTCCTAAAGCATGAAGCATACACTGTGGTTTATGTACAAATCTTCTCGAAGTTTGGGGTGCTTCTAGAATCATTCTGATCAGGGAAGAAACATTGAAGCTGCGGTGTTACAGGGGGTAATAAAGATTCTGGGGATGAGAATACTAGGACTGCACCCTCAGTTGGATGCCGAGAGGCTTAACCACACTCTTGACCAGTAGACTACATGTCGATATTTGTGGCAGACAACCAAATGATCTGGGATTCAATTGTGCCATGGTTTCTCCTTGCTCAATTCTCGGCAGTTCACGAGTCTACAAGCATAACACCATGAATTATGTTGTTTGGAAGAGAGCTACACCTTCCTAGTGACCTGCTGTTTGGCCGATCGTAAGAAGAGGATGCTGCTGCTACCCAAGATTATTCCAGCGATTTACTTCACAGACTACCATGACAGAAGAACGTAGGGCGAGGTATGTCAAGGACAACTGGTGTGGCTGTACAGCCTACAGAGGGGTAAAGAGTACTGCACGATGGTCCTTACAAGATTCTGAAGGAGATGGATTTGTAGTCTTTTGGAGTTCTTGTCGAGGCTATGGAGATCCAGATGTTGCAGAGTCTGTTCTGGACGAACAGACTCGAGGAGGCAGCAGTGCTACATGATTGGTGTTCTGCATCGCTTCCTTGCCCTATCCTGCTCAAGCGAGTGAAGGAGTTTGTCAAGACCAGGCGAGCAGTAACCAGAGGAGCGTACGGACATTCACAAATGCGAGCCACCATGTGTGCCACAAAAGTCTATCAGGAAATGCGTACTCTCGACCTATAGCATATCATTTCTGGGTTTCTCGATGTAAGAATGTTCTGTTCACTCACCTAGACTCTCTCAACAGCACTCGGGGTGTAGGGAACAGTCTAAATCGGGCTAGCTAAACTATGTAAGCAGCTACAAGCCTCGAAGGCGACAGTCTAGTTTTTGGGGGTTGTGCGACCGTAAGTGCCAGGTGTACGAAGACAGTGTAGTGATGATCCAGCAAAGCGACGAATGGCGGCGTTAGTGAACAGCGAGACTGCGGACTGCGAGCATCGCTGTAATGAAGGGTGAGACTGACGGGCGGGACTACTGAACTGGATGCGTGAGTGACAGACATTTGGAATAATGGCAATAGAATAAGTGAATATGTGTAAATAACGAATGTGAATTACATGACTATAACAAATATAGAAAGAGCGATAAGAACTTTGGTTAAATTGAGATAGACACTAAATATTGAACTTACTGAGAATAACAAGAGAAATATTGGAGATAGGTAGTTTAATGTTGTAAATAAAGCTCTGCGAATAAAAATTATTAACCTTAATTCTTGAGACACCCGGTCGGCTCATGTCTGGCACCAACGATTTTCCCTGCAAAAAAAATTATGGTTTTTTATCCGCCTGCACCATAAAATTTACAATACATCTATCCCATCCTTGGATGATATTTATCATTGCTGTTTGGCTGTGCTTGCTGGCTGAGGTGAATACGTGGACCGCTCCGTGTAGCTGGTACTCGACTTCCGGTGACATCTAAGTTCGATGGAGACCAGCGCATGAACACTGTCCACTAGTACAGTGGCATGACCACGCCATCCGTTTTTAGGATACAGACTTACCCTATATCCGGTGATGTTGACCGCTACATGCATTGTGACATCACTGTTTCGTTATTGGCTCAGTTGATGGTTGATGGGACAAATTTGGATGATGCAACGTGGTCGGAAAAGTTGGACCAGAAGTAATTATTAAAATGTAATTATAGACCAATCTTTACCCTTCCTTCACTTACAGAAATAAATCCTCTTCTTTGCAATGGAATCCAACAAGTTCAGTCTATCAGACACTTCATTGGGGTCGTCAGAAAGTTAGCAGTTAGACTTCACATCACTCTTCACAGAAAGTTCACCATACATGTCTGCATGTTTGTTCTTTCATGATGAGTAGGTTGCTGGATACATCTGAACACAATACAGAGTTCAAATCTGCGTTTCTTCCGCCCCAATTTCAAGTATCTTCGACAACACATTTACGCTTTTGCTTTGCAGATGTCAGGCACTTAATTATCAGTAGAATATGCATTTTTAATATTATTACCAGCAGTTTTGGAGGTCACATTTAGGTTATCGACGTCCTGGTTTGTTGTAACATCTTAGTTTTTCCCATTTTACATGTTGCCAGTTAATGTTTGCTGTTCACCACTTCTGGAGGACCGTATGGCCTGCACTTTCTATAGTAAATGTCTGCAACACTTGTATTCCCTTCTTCACATATTGTTTTGGAACACGATGAAGACCTTGGTAATGTTATGGGCGCTCGAACAATCGTTAATTTACACGACTAATCAGCATAAAGGCTTTCCATAACCTTGTATTGCGCCAATATGTTAAATCCTTAATGCCTCATGCCGAACAAAGGAGCATTAACTTTCATGTACCAGTGTGTGTAATTTAGATTATCAGTTCTACACTATGTCGCATTCTACATATCACTTGTTAGCATTCTGCAGGTCAGTGTCCTTGACCATTCGCTTGGCTCATGGCGACAAGTATTTACAACTTTTACTGAAGGTCTTCCAACAGTAACTCCAATGTTGTCCATGTAATTATTTTACACTAGGTAAAGGTTTCCATGTAGCCGTAAAGGACATACTGTATTGCATATCCTCTGTGGTTTTCATCCCCTCATAGCATATGTGAACTCAAACACTTGTGCTCTTATGCAGTATTAAATCCTCACTTCTGACTACTCTCTGCTGATTCTTCACTGCTAATAACTCACTGTTACTCCTCAATGCTTACTCCTCAATGCTGACTCCCCACTACTGAATACACACTGCTGACTCCCAACTGCTGACTACTCACTGCTGCTCCTCACTGACTACCCCTCACTACTAACCCCTCACTGCTGACCCCTCACAGATTAATTCTGACTGCTGACCCCTCACTGCTTACTCCTCACTGCTGACGCCTAACTGCTGACCCCTCACTGCTGACCCCTCACTGCTAACTCGTCACTGCTGACAACTCACAGCTTACTCCTCACTGCTGACACCACACATCGGTTTCCTAACTGATTATTCCTCACTGCTGACCCTTCACTGCGTACTACACACTGCTGAACCCAGAGATGATTCCACACTGCTGATTCCTCACTGCTGACTCATCACTGAATACTCCTTACTGCTGACCCCTCAATAATGCCACTCACTGCTTACCCCTCACCACTGACACCTTACTCGTGATTGCTCACTGCTGACTCCTCACTGATGTCTCCTCAATGATGTCTTCTCACTGCTGACCCCTCACTCCTTACTCCTCACTGCTGCTCTTACTACATACTCTTCAGTACTGACTCCTCACTGCTGACCCCTCACTGCTGACTACTCACTGCTGATTCATAACTGCTTACTCATCACTACTGACCCCTCACTGACTACTCCTGACTGCTTACTCGCTACTGACCCCTCACTGCTTACCACAATTGCTGACACCTCACTTCTGACACATCACTGCTGACACCACACTGCTGACCCCTCAATACTGACTCCTCACTGCTGACCCCTCAGTGCTGCTCCTCACTCCTTACTCTTCACTACCTAATCCTCACTGCTGACCCCTCACTCCTGACCCCTCACTGTTGATTCCTCAGTGTGACTCATCAATGCTAACTACTCACTGCTGACTCCTCACTGCTTACTCCTCACTGATTACTCCTCACTGTTGACCACTCACTGCTGACCCCCATTGATGATTCCTCACTGACCGCTTACTGCATACTCCTCACAGCTGACTCATCTCTGCTGACCGCTCACTGCTGACACCGCCCAGATGATTCCTCACTGCTGTGTGCAGACTGCTGAAGCCCACTGCCATGCTGACTCCTCAATAATGAACCTCACTGCTGACTAATCTATGCTTACTCCCAAAAGATAGCTCCTCACAGCTGAACACTCGTGGCAAACCACTTACTGAATACTCCTCATGGCTGACTCATCACTACTGACCTCTCACTGCTGACACCGTACAGATGATTCCTCACTGCTGAGTGCTGACTGCTGACCCCCCATTGACTCCTCACAGATGACTCCTCACTGCTGACTCCACAATGATGATCCTCACCACTGAATCCTCACTACTGACTCCTCACTGCTGACCCCTCACTGCTGACTCCTCACTGCTGAATACTTACTGCTGAATACTCACTGCTTACTACTCACTGCTGGTTTCTCACTGCTTACTCCACACTGCTGACACCCGAAGGCTGAACCCTCACTGATGATTCGATGCTGCTTTCTCCTCACTGCTGATCCTTCGCTGCTGACTCTTCACTGCTGACCTCTCACTGACAATTCTTCACTGCTGACTACACACTTGTGACCCCTCACTGCTGACTCCTCACAGCTAACCCCTCACTGCAGTCTCTTCACTGCTGATACCTGAATGCCGAGCCCTCACTGCTGACTCCTCACTGCTGGCCCCTCACTGCTGACTCCACAATGCTTTCTCCTAACTGCTTTCTCCTCAATGCTTACTCCTAAATGCTGACTCCTCAGTGCTGACTCCACAGTGCTGGCTCCTCAATGCTTACTTCTCAATTTTGACTCTTCACTGCTGACTCCTCACTGATGATTCTTCACCGATGATTCATTACTGCTGACTCCTCACTGATAACTCTTCACTGCTGACCCCTCACTTTTGATCCCTCATTGCTAACTAATCACTGCTAACCCCAACTCTTTACCACTCAGTGGTGATTCCTCACTTATGACTCCTCACTGCTGACCCTTCACTGTTGACTCCATACTTCTGAATCCACCACTGCTGACCCCTAAATAATGATTCCTAACTGCTGAATTCCCACTGCTGAGCACACACTGGTAACTCCTCACAGCTGACCACTCACTGCTGACCCCTCACTGGTGACTCGTCAGTGCTGACTCCTCACTGCTAACTCCTCACTGATGATTCCTCACTGCTGAATTTTCACTCCTAATTATTCACGGATGACTCCTCAGTGCTAACTCCTCAATGTTGACCTCTCACTGCTGACCACTCACATCTTACTCCTCACTGCTGACCCCTTACTGGTGAACCCTCATTGCCGATTTCTCACAGATAACTCTTCACAGATGATTCGTCACGGCTGACCACTAAATGCTGAACCCTCACTGATGATTAATTACTACTGATTCCTTACTGCTGACCCCTCACTTCTGACTACAGAATACTGAACTCTGACTGATGATTCCTCAATGCTGATTCCTCACTGCTAACTATTAACTGCCGACTCCTCACTGCTAACGCCTCAATGCCGACCCATCACTTCTGACCCCTCTCTGCTTACCCTTTCTAAAGATTCCTCACTACTGAATCCTAACTGTTGACAACTCACTGCTGTCCCCTCATTGCTGACCCCTCCCTGCTGACTCCTCACTATCGCCACCTCACTGCTGACTCCTCACAGCTTGCACCTCACTGTTGATCCCTCATAGATGATTCCTCACTGCATATTTCTCATTGCTGACTCCTCACTTTTGAATCCTCACTGATGATTCCTTACTGAAGGTCCTCACAGCTGACTTCTCGCTGCTAAATACTCACTGCTGAATGCTCACTGCTTACTCCTCACTGCTGACCCCTCACTTCTGACCCCTCACTGATAATTCCTCACTGCTTACTTCTTACTGCTTACCCCTCAATGATGAAACCTCACTGCTGATACATCACCAATGTCCCATTACTGAAAAATACTTACTACTGATTCTTCACAACTAAAAACTCACAGCTAAAAATTCACTGCTAATGCCACACTGCAGACTCCTCATGGATTCCCCCTCACTGCTGACCCCTCATTTCTGACCCCTCACTTATGATTCCTTACTGCTGACTCCTCACTGCTGACCAATCACTTCTGACAACTCACTGATGATTCCTCACTGCTGACTCCGCACTTGTGACACTTCACTGCTGACCCCTCAATGCTGACCCCTCCCTGCTGACTCATCACTGCCGACCCCTCACTACTGAGCCTTCACTGCTGACTCCTCACTGTTGACTCATCACTGCTTACTCCTAACAGTTGACCTCTCACTGCTGATTACTTACTGATGATTCCTCATTGCTAACTCCTCACAGCTGAATCATCTTTGCTGACTACTCACTGCTGAAAATTCACTGCTGATTCCTCAATGCTGACCCCTCACTGCTGACCACTCACTGATGACAACTCACTGCTGACAATTCACTGCTGATTCCTCAATGCTGACCCCTCACTGCTGACCACTCACTGATGACAACTCACTGCTGATTCCTTACTGCAGACTCCTCACTGCTACCCTTCGCAGCTGACCCCTCAATGCTGACTCCTCACTGCCGACCCCTCACTGCTGAACTTTCACTGCTGACTCCTCACTGCTGACTTCTTACTGCTGACTACACAATGCTGACTCCTTACTGCCGACTCCTCACATCTGAAATCCTCACTGCCGAGCACTAACTACTTATGCCTCACTGCTGACTCCTCATTACTGACCACTCACTGGTGATTCCTCACTGCTAACCACTCACTGCTGACAACTCACTAGTGATTCATCAATGCTGACTCCTCACATCAGACAACTCACTGCTGACCACTGACTGCTGACTCCTCAGTACTGACCCTTCATTGATGATCCCTCACTTCTAACTCCTCACTGCTGATTACTCACTGCTATATACTCACAGCTGACTCCTCACTGCAGACTCCTCACTGCTTCCCCCTTATTGTGGTCCTCTCACTGCAGAGCCCCACTGATGATTCCTCACTACTGACTCCTCATTGCAGACAACTCACTGCTGACAACTCACTGATGATCTTTCACTGCTGACTCCACACTGCTTACTCCTCACATCTGACTTCTCACTGCTTACTACTCCCTGCTGACTCCTAAATGCTGACTCCTCAATGCTGACTCCTCACTGCTTACTCCTCACTTCTGACAGCTCGCTGACGAAACCTCACTGTTTACTCATCCATGCTGACTCATAATTGCTGACTCCAAACTGTTGACTCCTCAATGATTGCTCCTCACTGCTGAATCCTCACTGCTGACTCATCAGTACTGAATCCTCACTGCTGACTCCTCACTGAATATTCCTCACTGCTGACTTCTCACTGTTAACTACTTGCTGCTGACTCCTCATTAATTACTCATCACTGGTGTCCCTCACTCCTTACTCCTCACTGCTGACCCCTCATTGCTGACTACTTACTGCTTACTCATCACTTCTGACACTTCACTGATGATTGAACATTGCTGGCCCCCTAATTACTGACCTCTCATAGATGATTCCACACTACTGACTCCCCAATGATTTCCTTCACTGCTGTCTCCTCACTAATTACCCCTCACTGATGATACCTCACTGATGAATAATCACTGCTAATCCCTCACTGCTGACTCCTCACTGCTGATCTTCACTGCTGAATCCTCGCTGGTGATTCTTCATTGCTGACACCTCACTGCTGGCCCCTCACTGCTAAATCCTCACTACTGACTCCTCGCTGCTGACCCCTCAATGCTGACTCCTCAACACTGCTACTCACTGCTTACTCCTCACTTCAGAATACTCACTGCTGACCACTCACTGCTAACATTTAACTTCTGATTCCCCACTACTGATCCCTTACTGATGATGCCTCAATACTAACTCCTCACTGCTGACTTCTCACTGCTGGCTACAGACTGGTGACTCCTTTCTGCTGACTCCTCATTGCTGACTCCTCACTTCTGACTCCCCATTGCTAACTACTGACTGCTGTCAACTTCATTCTTACTCCTAATGGCTGACCCTCACTGCTGACTACTCATTGCTGATTCCCCATTGCTGACTACTCACTGCTGATCATCTCTGCTGAACCCTCACTGCTAAATCCTCACTTCTGACTCCTCAATATTGACACCTCACTGCTACTCCTCATTGCTATTTACTCACTGCTGACTCCTCCCTTCTTACTAAAAACTTTGACTCGTCACTGCTGACACCACAATGCTCACCCCTCACTGAAGATTTCTCAGTGCTGACTCCTCACTGCTCATACCTCTCAGCTGACTCCTCAATACTGACTCCTCACAGCTAACACCTCACTGATGATTCCTCACTGCTTATCCCTCACTGCTGACACTTTACTGCTGACTCCTCATTGCAGACCATTCACAGATTATTTCTCACTGCTGACTCCTCACTGCTGACATACACTTCTAACTCCTAACTGCTGACTCATCAATACTGTCTTCTCATTGATGATTCCTCACTGCTGACTTCTAACTGTTAACTACTCTCTGCTGACTCCTCATTTCTGCTGCCTGAATGCTAACCCCTCACTGACGATACCTCAATGCTGACTCCTCACTACTAATCCCTCATTGCTGACTCCTCACTGCTTCCCCGCCATTCTTACTCTTAACTGCTAACTCCTCACTGCTTATTCCTCACAGCTGACTCCTCACTGATGACTTCTCACTGCTGACTACTCACTGCTGACCCCTCACTTCTGACACCACAACGCTGACACCTCACTGATGATTCCTCAGTGCTGGAACCTCACTGCCGACAACTCACAGCTGATTTTCGATTGCTTACTCCTCACTGCTGATTGCTCACTGATTATTCCTCACTGCTGACTCCTCACAGCTAACAACTCACTGCTAACACCTCACTGATGACTCCTCACTGCTTACTCCTCACCACTGACCCCTCACTACTAACTCCTTGCAGCTGAGCCCTTACTAATTTCCCCTCACTGCTAACCACTCTCTGCTTACCCATTACTCCTGACATCTCACTGATGATTCCTCACTGCTGTCTCCTCACTACTGACTCCTCACTGCTGACTCACCACTGCTGATTTTTCACTGCTGACTCCTTACTGCTGACTCCGCATTGCTGACTATTCGCTGCTGACAACTCACTGCTTGCTCCTCACTGCAGACAACTAAATGCTGACCCCTCACTGCAGATTCCTCACTGCTGACTCCTCACTGCTGAACCCTCATTGCTGATTCCTCTCTGCATACATCACATTTCTGACTACTCACTGCTGATTTCTAACTGCTGACTCCTCACTGCTGACCCCTCACTTGTGACCACTCACAGGTCACTCTTCACAGCTGACCACTCTCTGCTTACTCACTCACTGCTGACCTCTCTATGCCGACCCCTCACTAATAATTCCTCAATGCTAACTCCACAATTCTGACACCTCCATGCTGACCCCTAACTGATGATTCCTCACTGCTGACTCCTCACTACTGACCCCACGCTTCTGAGTATATTTTCTTTTTCCTCACTATTAACCCCTCACTGCTTACACCACAATGCTGACCCCTTACTGCTGACTCCTCACTGCTGACACCTCACTGATGATTCCTCACAGCCTACTCCTCATTGCTGACTCCTCACAACTGACCTCTCACTCATGTTTCCTCAATGATGACACCTCACTGCTGATTATTCACTGCTAAATACTCACTGCTGATTCCTCACTGCAGACTCCACACTGCTGACAACTCACTACTAACAGATCATTGCTGATTCCTCGCTGTTGACTTTACACTCCTGACCCTCAATGCTGATCCTCCAAATGCAGACCCCTCCCTGCTGAATCATCACTGCTGACCCCTCACTGTTGACTTCTCACTGCAGACTCCTCACTACTGACCCCTTGCTGCTGACCCCTCACTGATGAACCCTCACTGATGATTCCTTACTGTTGAATTCTCACTTCTAACTACTCACTGCTTACTTTGATTTCTGCCACCTAATTGCTAACCACTCACTGATGATACCTCACTGCTGACTCCTTACTGATAATCAATAATTGCTGACTCTGCACTGCCTCCTCACAATTCTTACTCTTAACTTTTGACTCCTCACTGCTTATTCCTCACTACTTACCTCTCACTGCTGACACTTCACTGCTGACCCCTCACTATATACCACTCTCTGATATCTCCTCACTGCCGTTCTATTAATACTGACTATGCACTGCTTATTCCTCACTGCTGACCTCCCAATGCTGACCCATCACTGCTGACCCCTCACAGCTGACAAATCACTGCTGATGCCTCCCTGGTGATTTGTCACTTTTGACTCCTCACTGCTAACCCTTCACTTCTGAGTATTAACTGCTTATTCTTCACTGCTGACCCCTCACTGCTTATTCCTCACTGCAAACCTCTCACTGCTTAATCCTCACTGCTGACCCCTCACTGCTTACCCCTCACTGCTGATTACTCTCTGCTGACCCATCACTCCTGACATCTCGTAGATGATTCCTCACAGCTGACTCCTCACTTGTGACCACTCACTGCTCACAACTCACAGCTGACCACGCATTGCTTACTCCGCACTACTGACCACTCAATGCTGACCTCTCACTAATTATTCCTCACTGCTGACTCTTCCTCCAGCTGACTCTTCACTGCTTACCAATCACTGCTGACTCCTCCCTGCAGACCCCTCACTGATGATTCCTCACTTCTTACTCATCACTGCTGACTTCTCACTACTTACTCCTCACAGCTGATTCCTAAATGCTGACCCCTTACTGCTTACTCCACAATGCTGCCCCCTCACTGATGACACATAGCGCTGACCCCTCGCTGCTAAATCCTCACTGCTGACTCCTCACTGCTGACCCCTCACTGCTGACTACTCGCCGCTGCTCCCCACTGCTGACAACCTCCTCTTCAAAACCCTTACTGATGATTTCTCACTACTTACTCCTGACTGATGACCTCTCATTGCTATCTACTCACTGCTGACACCACAATGGTGACTCCTCACAGCTGACTCCTCACTGATGATTCCTAACTTCTGACTTCCCACTGTTTTCCTCACTGCTGACTCTGCACAACTGACCTCTCGTTGATGTTTCCTCACTGCTTACTACTCACTGCTGACTCCTAATACCTGCTACCTGAATGCTAACCTCTCACTATTGATTCCTCACTACTGACTCCTCACTGCTAATTAATCATTGCTGACTCATCACTGCTTCCCCACAATTCCTAGTCTTAACTGCTGACTCCTCAGTGCTTATTCCTCACAGCTGTCTCATCAATGCCGAATCTTCACAGCTGACTCCTCACTGACGGTTCCTCACTGCTGACTACTCACAGCTAACTGCTTACTGCAGACCCCTCACTGATGACTCCTCACTACTTTTTCTCACTGCTGACCCCTAACTGCTGACTTCTCACATCCGACTCCTCACCACTGACCCCTCACTGATTATTCCTCACTGCTGACTCCGCACCGCTGAATCCTCACTACAAACTACTAACCACTGTTTCCTTATTGCTGACTTCTCACTGCTAACCTTTACTGCGGACCCCTCATTGCTGACCCTCACTAATGTTTCTCCATTGCTGAGATTCATTGCTGACTTCTCACTCCTGACACATCACTGCTAACCCCTCACTGATGATTCCTCACTGCTGACTTATCAGTGCTGACTTCTCTTAGATGATTCCTCACTGCTTACTCCTCACTGCTGACTCCTCGTGGCTGACTTCTCACTTCTGACTCCTCACTACTGAGTACTCACCGATGATTCCAAACTGATGATTTTTCACTGCTGACTTCTCGATGCTAACTACTCAATGCAGACCCCTCCTTGCTGACTCCTCACTGCTGACACCACAATGCTGACTCCTCACAGCTTTCGCCCCACTGCTGACTTCTCACTGCTGACATCTCACTGCTGAATATTCACTGCTGACTCCGCACTACTGATTACTCACTGCTGGCCACCAGCTGCATTCTCCTCACTGCTGAATCCTCACTGCTAACCTCTCACAGCTATCTCTTCACTGCTGACACCTCACTGCTGACTACGTACTGATGCTTACTCACTGCTGAATCCTCACTGCCAACTACTAACACCTGATTCTTGACTGCTTACTTCTCACTGCTGACTACTCACTGATGGTTCCTCACTGCTGACTTCTCGTAGCTAACTACTGACTGCCTACCCCTCATTGATGACTTCTCAATGCTTTCTCCTCACTGCTGACCCCTAACTGCTGACTTCTCACTTCTGACTCCTAACTACTGACCCCTCACTGATGATGATTCCTCACTGCTGACTCCTCTCTGTTGACTCATCACTGCTAAGTACTCAGTGCTAACACCAGACTGCTTACTCTCAACTGCTAACCCCTCACTGCTGACTAGTCGCTGCTGATTCCTCACTTCTTGCTATTCACTGCTGACCCCTCAGAGCTGACCCATCAATGCTTATTCCACACTGCAAAATCCATACTACTGACCCTTACTGCTGACTACACACTGATGACTCCTCACTGCCAACTACCGACTGCTTACTTCTTACTGCTTACTCCTCATTGCAGACTCCTCAATGCTGACCCCTCACTGATGATTCCTCACTGATGTCTCCTCAATGCTGCTCCACACTGCTGACTCATCACATGCTGACCAACATCTGTTTTCTCCTCACTGCGAGTCCTAACTGCTGACTCATCACTGCTGACCAACATCTGTTTTCTCCTCACTGCGAGTCCTAACTGCTGACCACTCACTGCTGACTCCTAACTGCTAACCCCTCACAAATGACTACTTACTGCTGATTCCTCACTTCTGGCTATTTTTCTACCGACTCAACACAGCTAACTCTTCACTGCTGACACTTCACTGCTGATACCTCACTGATGTCCCCTCACTGCTTTATCTTCACTGTTGACCCCTCACTGCTGACTCGTAACTGCTTATTACTCACTACTGACACCTCATTGGTTACTCCTTATTTCTGACCCCTCACTACTGACCCTTCACTGGCGACTCCTCACAATTACTCCTCACTGCTGACCCCTCACCTCTGACCCCTAATGGTGATTCCTCAAATCTGACTCTTCACTGCTTTCGCCTCACTGCTGACTACTCACTGCTGACCCCTCAATGTTTTCTCTTCCCTGCAGACTCCTAAGTGCTAACTATGCTCTGCTGACTCCACGCTTCTTGGACTTAACTGCTAACCCCTGACTACTGACTACTCACTGCTGATTCTTCACTTCTGGCTATTTACTGCCAACTCCTCACTACTAACTCCTCACTGCTGACACTTCACTGCTGATTCCTCACTGATGTCCCCACACTGCTATCTTTTCACTGCTGACCCCTCACTGCTAACTCGTAACTCATTATTCACTGCTGATCCTTCACTGTTGACACCGTACTTCTGACGCCTCACTGCTGATTCCTAGTTTCATTACCTTCACTGCTGTATCCCTACTGCTGACTCCCCTCGGCTAACTCCTCACTGCTGACTTCTCATTACTATCTACTTACTATTGACTCCTCACTGCTTACTCCTAACTGCTGACCCCTCAATGCTGATTACTCACTGCAGATTTCTTACTGCTGACTCCTTACTGCTAACTCCTCACTGCTGACTCCTCGCTGCTGATCCTCATTGCTTACTCCTCACTGCTGACTACACACTGCAAATCCCGCAATGCTGACTACTCACTTCTGATTCACTACTGCTGAATACCCTGTACTGATTCCTCACAGTTTACTCCTCACTGTTGACTCCACACTGATAATTCCACACTGCTGACTACTAAATGCTGTACATCACTGCTGACCCCTCACTGCTGACCCCTTACAGCTAACAAATCACTAGTGATTCGTAACTGCTTGCTCCTCATTACTGACCCCTCACCGATGACCACTCACTGCTGACACATCACTGCTGACCACTAACTTGTTACCACTCACAGCTTACCTCTCAATGCTGACTTCTCCTGGCTGACTCCTAAATGCGGACACCTCACTGCTGAACCTTCACTGCTGACTTCTCACTGCTGACTTATCACTGCTGACTATTTACTGTCGACTCCTCATTGCTGAATACTGACTGCTAATTCCTCATTGCTCTCTACTCACTGCTGACTCCACACTGCTAACTCCTTATATTTGACCCCTCACTGCTGGTTACTCACTGCTGATTCCTCATTGCTGAATCCACACTGCTGACTCTTCACAGCTAACTTCTCACTGCTGACTCTCTCTGCTGAGTACTCACTGATGATACATCACTGCTGACTCCTCACTGATGATTCCTCATTGCTGACACCTCACTGCTGACAACACACTGCTGATTCCCCACTGCTGACCCCTAACTGCTTCCTGTCCCTGCGGACTCCTCACTACCGACCCCTCAATGCTGACTCCTCGCTGTTAACTTATCACTGCTGACTCCTCACTGTTACCCCTCGCAGATGATTCCTCACTGCTGACCTATCACTGCTGAGTATAGCTGCTGATTCCTCACAGCCTACTCCTCACTGCTTACTCCTCAATGATGACCCTCACTGCTGACCCCTCACTGCTAACTCGTCACTGCTGACTTCTAACTGCTTATTCCTCACTTCTGACCCCTCACTGCTGACCCCTCTCTGCTTATCCCTCACTTCTAATTGCTCACTGCTGACTCCTCACTACAAACCCCCACTCCTGCCACCCAACTACAGACACCTCACTCAAAATTTCTCGCTACTCACTCCTCACTACTGACAACACACTGCTAGCTCCTGACTGCTGATTCGTAGCTGAATAACCTTCACTGCTGACACATCACAGCTGAATACTCAATGCTGATTCCTGACAGCTGGCTCATCACTTCTGACTACGCACTTCTGACACCTTACAGATGACTCCTCACTGCTGAAATTCTCTGCCAACTCCTCACTGCTGAATACTCAATGCTGATTCCTCACTGTTGACTACTCTCTGCTGATTCACTACTTCTGAATTTCTGTGCTGATTCATCACTGTTTACTCTTCACTGCTGACTCCTCACTGATTATTCCACACTGCTGACTTTCTAACAGCTCACACATCACTACTGACCCTCACTGCTGACCTTTCACTGCAGAGCCCTCACTGCTGACCCCTCTCTCCCGACCCTTCATTGATGATTCATCACTACCTACTCCTCATTGCTGACACCTAACTGATGACCAATAACTACTGACACCTCACTGCTGTATCCTCATTGATGATTCCCCACCACTCACTACTCACTGCTGACTCCTCACTACCGACCCCTCACTGCAGACAACTCACAGATGATTCCTCACAGCTGATCCCTCCCTGCTGACTCCTCACTGCCGACGACTCATTGCTGAACCTTCACTGCTTACTCCTCACTGCTGACTTCTCACTGCTAACTGCTCACTGCTGACTCCTTACTGCGGACTCCTCATTGCTATCTATTCACTGCTGACTCCTCAATGCTACTCCTACAGCTGACCCTCACTGCTACCAACTCTGCTGATTCCTCATTGCTGACTCTACACTGCAGACTTCTCACTGCTAACTACTCATTATTTACTCCTTAATGCTGACACCCCAATGTTGACCACTCTTTGATGATTCCTCAATGCTGTCTCCTCACTGCTGATCCCTCACAGTTGACTCCTCAATGCTGACACCCCAAATGTGATCCTCACTGATGATACCTCACTGCTGACTCCTCACTGCTGTCTCCTCACTGCTGACCACTCACAGCTGACCACTCACATCTGACTCCTCACTGCTTACTCCTCAATTCTGACACCTCTATGCTGACTGCTCACTGCTAAAACCTCATTGCTGACTCCTCACAGATGATTCCTCACTGCTGACCCCTCACAGCTAACTAATAATGCTGACCCCTCACTGATGATTCCTCTATGCTTTCTCCTCACTGCTAACCCCTAATTGCTGACACTTCACTTCTGACTCCTCACTACTGACCCTTTACTGAACATTTCTCACTGCTGAAACCTCACTCCTTAATCCTCACTCCAAACGATTCACTACCGACTCCTCAATGCTTACACCTCAATGCTGACCCCTTACTGCTGCACCTAACTGCTGACACCTCACTGAAGATTCCTCACTGCTGACTACTTAATGCTGATTCCTAACTGCTGAATCCTTAATGCTGACAGATTGCTGCTGAACCCTCACTTGTGACCCCTCGCCACTGACTCCTCACAGCTGACCGCTCATGGCTGACTCCTCACTGCTTACTCATTACTGCTGACCCCTCGCTTCTGACTCCTCACTGATGATTCCTCAATGCTCACTTTTCACTGCTGACAACTTCATGCTGACCCATTACTGATGATTCCTCACTGCTGACCCCTAACTTCTAGCCACTCACTGTTTACTTCTCAATCCGGACCTATCAATGCTGACTTCTCACTCTTGACACACCACTGCTGACTCCACACTGATGATTCCCATTTGCTTACTTCTCACTACCTACTACTCACTACTGACTCCTCACTGTTTACTCCTCACTGCAGAATCCTCAATGCTGACCCCTCATAGATGATTCCTCACAGCTGACTCCTCACTGCCTACTCCTCACTCCATCATCCTAACTGCTGACTCCTCACTGCTGACTTCTCAGTGCTGACTCCTGACTGCTTAATCCTCACTGCAGACACCTAACTGCTGAATCGTCACTGATGATTCCTCTCTGATGATTCAAGGTTAGCTGACTCCTCGCTGCTAAATACTCACTGCTGACTACTCACTGCTTAGTCCTCACTGCTGACAACTGAATTCTGACCCCTCACTGATGATTCCTAACAAATCACTGCTATTTCTCACTTCTTTTTCCTCACCGCTGACTTCCCACTACTTACTCCTCACTGCTGAATCCTCATTGCTGACATCTCACTGCTTACTCCTCAATGCTGCCCCCTCACTAATGACAGCTCACTGCAGACACATCAATGTTTATTTTTCACTGCTGACCCGTTACTGCTGACCCCTCACTAATGATACCTCCATGCTGACACTTCAATGTTAACTCCTCAATGCTAACCACTCACTGCTGATTCCTCACTGATGATTCTTAACTGCTGAACCCTCACTTCGAATTGCTCACTGCGGACTCCTCGCTACTGACCCCCACTACTGACCACTCATTGGTAATTTCTCGCTACATACTCCTCACTTCTCACCCCTCACTGCTTTCTCCTCACTGCTGATTCCTAGCTGCATTACCTTCACTGCTGACTATTCACTGCTGACTTCTAACTGCTGAAACCTCACTGCTTACCCTTACTGCTTACACCTCACTTCTTACCCCTAACTGATGATTCGTCACTGCTTACTCCTCATTGCTGACCCCTTACTGATAACCACTCACTGCAGACACCTCATTGATAATTCCTCACTGCTGACTCATCACATGAAACTCCTCACTGCTGACCACTCAATGCTGACCACTCACTGCTGACTCTACACTGCCGAACCCTCACTACTGAACCTTCAATGCTGACTCCACACTGCTGACTTTCCACTAGTGACTGAACACTGCTGAATCCTTACTGCTGAGTCACCATTGCTGAATCCTCACTGATGTCTCCTCATTGCTATATACTTACTGCTGACTCCTCATTGCTTACTCCTAATGGCTGACACTTCACTGCTGACCACTCACTGCTGATTCCTCATTGATGACTCCACACTACTGACTCCTCACTGCTAACTACTCACTGCTGACTCCTCTCTGCTGACTACTCACTGCTGACCAATCAATGACGATTCCTCACTGCTGACCCCACACTGCTGATACCACATTGATGACTCCTCACTGCTAACCACCTCACTGCTGACACCTGAATGAGGATTCCTCAAGGCTGAACGCTAACTGACGATTCCAAACTACTGACACGTCACTGCTCACCGTCTCACTGCTAACTCCTCACTGCTGAATCCTCACTGCAGAACCTTCACTGCTGACACCTCACTGCTGACTACACACTGCTAACTACTTACTGCTGACTCCTCTTTGCTTACTTACCCCTGTTGACCACTCACTTCTTAATCCTTACTGCTGACCCCTCACTGCTGATCCCTCACTGCGTGCTCGCCACTTTTGACCCTTCACTGATGATTCCTCACTGCTGACTCCTAACTGCTGACTCCACTCTGCTAACAGCTCACTGCTTACTCCTCACTGTAGACTCCTCTCACCCTGGCATATAACTGCTGACACCTCACTGCTGATCCCTCACTGATGATTCCTCACCACTGACTCCTCTCTGCTGACCACTCACTGTTGACCACACGCTGCTTATTCCTCACTGCAAAATCCCCACTGATGAGTGCTCACTGCTGACTCCTCACGGCTAAATAATCCCTGCTGATTACTCACTGCTCACTCGTCAGTGCTGACCCTTGATTACTGACCACTCACTGATGATTCCTCATTGTTACCTCCTCACTGATAATCCCTCATTGCTGACTCCTCACTGCTGACCCCTCACTGCTGACAATTACTACTGATTCTTCACTGCTGACCACTCACTGATGACCCCTCATTGCTGACTCCTCACTGCTGACCCCTCACTGCTGACCCCTCACTGCTGACAATTACTACTGATTCTTCACTGCTGACCACTCACTGCTGACCCCTCTCTGCTGACTCCTCACTGCCGACCACTCACTGCTGAACCTCCACTGCATACTCCTCACAGCTGACTTCTCTCTGCTAACTACTCACCTCTGACTCATTTCTGCTGACTCCTCACTGCTGACTCCTCATGGCCCTCTACTCAATGCTGACTCCTCACTGCATACTCCTTACAGCTGACACCTCACCGGTGATTCCTCACTGCTGACTCCACACTACTGACATACTCCTAAATTCTGACTCCTCACTGCTGACTCCTCAATGATGATTCCTCACAGCTGATTTCTCACTGCTAACTGCTCATTGTAGACTCATCATTGCTTACCCTAACTTTTGAACCTTCATATCATACGCTTCACTGCTGATCCCTCCCAGCTGACCCCTCACTGCTGACCACTCACATCTGACTCCACACTGCTTATTCCTCACTGCTGTCAGCTAATTGCTTACTTCTCCCTGCTGGCAGTTAACTGCTTACCCATCACTGCAGACCCCTCACTCCTGACAGTTCACTGATGTTTCCTCACTGCTGACTCTTAACTGCTGGCCTCTTACTGCCGACTTCTCACTACTGACCCTTCATCGAAGATTCCTCACTGCTGACACCTCACTGTTTACAACAAAGTGCTGAATCCCGACTTCTGACATATTACTGCTGACCCCTCATTGCTTAACACTCACTGATTACTCCTCAATGCTGACCCCTCACTGCTGACACAGCACTGCTGATTCCTCACTGATCATTCCTCACTGCTGATTCATCACAGCTAAGTACTCACTGCTGACCCTTCACTGATGATTCCTCACTGCTTTCTCCTCACAGATGACCACTAAATGCTGACCCCTTACTTCTGACTCCTCACTAGAGACACCTCATTATGATTCCTCACTACTGACTCCTCACTGCAGAATCCTCACTCCAAACTACTCACTACCGACTCCTCTGTTGCTGACTCCACACTGCTGAACCCTTAATGCTGAGCCCTAACTGTTGACCACTCACTGATGATACCTCAATGCTCACTCCTCACTGCTGACACCTTATTGCTGAACCCTCACTGCTGACTCCTCACTTCTGGTTCCTCACTGCTTACTCCTCACTGCTAACCATTCACTGCTGACCCTTCACTAATGATTCCTCAATACTTTCTCCTCACTAACTCTGACACCTTATTCCTGATGCCTAACTGATGATGCCTAACTGATGATCGCTCACTTCTGACTCCTCACTACAAACTCCTCAATGATTACTCCTCACTGCTGAATCCTCACCACAAACTATTCACTAATGACTCCTCACTGCTGACTCCTCACCGCTGACAGCTCACTGCTTAACGCTAACTGAAGATTCGTCTCTGCTTTCTCCTCATTGCTGACCTATCACTGATGACCACTCATTGCTGACACCTCACTGCTGACTCCTTATTGATGATTACTCACTGCTGACTCCACACTTGTAACCCATCACTGCTGACCCCTCAATGCTGACACCTCACTGCCGATCCCTCACTTATGATTCCTCACTGCTGACTCCTTACTACTGACCCCTCACTGCCTACTCCAAATGCTTACTCTTCACTGATAATTCCTCAATCCATACTCCAAACTGCTGACTCCTCACTGCTAACCCCTCCCTGCTTACTTCTCAATGCTGACCCACACTTCTTACTCCTAACAGCTGACTCCTCAATGCTGACTCCTCACTGCTGACACCTTACTACTGACTCCTCACCGATGATTCCACACTGGTGATTCCTTACTGCTGACTCCTCACTGCTAACAATCACTGCTTACCCCTCACTGCTATCACCTCACTGCTGACCCCACACTTCTGAATCTTCACTGCTTATTCCTCACTGCTGACCAATCACTGATGACTACTCACTCCTTAGATCTCACTGTTGATTCCAATCTGGTGATTGCTCACTGCTGACTCCTCACTGCTAACACTGACTGATTAGGCATCACTGCTGACTTCTCACTGCTGCCGCCTCGCTAATGACCCATTACTGCAATCTTCTCATTGCTGACCCCTCACTGCTGACCAATTACTGCTGACCCCTCACTTCTGACAACTCACTGATGATTCCTCACTGCTGAGTATAACTGCAGATTCATCACCACTAACTCCTCACTGCTTACCCCTCAATGCTGACTCCTTACTGCTGACCCCTCACTGCTGATTCCATACTGCTTACTCATCACTGCTGACCCCTCACAGCTGATCACTCACTAATGCTTCCTCACTGATGTCTCCTCACTACTGGCACCTCAATGATAACTACTCACTGCTAATTCCTCACTGATGATTCCTTACTGCTGACTGCTCACTGCAGACCCCTCGCTGATGATTCATCTCTGCTGACTCCTCACTGATGACCCCTCGCTAATGACCCCTCACTGCAATCTTCTCACTGCTGACCCCTCACTGCTGACAAATTACTGCTGACCCTTCACTCCTGACATCTTACTGATGATTCCTCACTGTTGACTCCTCACTCCTGAGTATAACTGCTGATTCATCACTGCTAACTCCTCACTGATTACCCCTCAATGGTGACTCCTTACTGCTGACCCCTCACTGCTAACTCCTGACGGCTTACTCATCACTGCTGACCCCTCCCAGCTGATCACTCACTAATGCTTCCTCACTGATGTCTCCTCATTACTGACTCCTCAATGATAACTACTCACTTCTAATTCCTCACTGATGATTCCTTACTACTGACACCTCACTGCAGATCCCTCGCTGATGTTTCATCACTGCTGACTCCTCACTGCTTACTCCTCACTGCTGACTCGTCACATCTGACTCCTTTCTGAATATTTCTCAGTACTTAATCCTCACTGCTGACCCCTCACTGCTGACTATTCATGGCTGACTCTCACTGCTTACTTTTCAATACTGACACCTCTTCGAAGATTCCTCACTGATGTCTCCTCACTGCTGACACCTAACTGCTTACTACTCAGTGCTGAATCACCACTGCTGACTCCTTACTTCTGACACCTAACTGCTGACCCTCAATGCTGACTCTTCACTGCTGACCCCTCATACCTTACTCCTCACTGCTGACCACTTACTGATAATTTCTCAGTACTGACTCCTAACTGCTGACACTTCACTACTTATCTCACTTTGATTCTCACGCTGTTCCTCATGCTACCACTTACTGATGATTTCTCAGTACTGACTCTCTAACTGCGAACTTCACTACTTATCTTATGCTGATTCCTCACTGCTGACCCTCACTGTGATATTCATCTGATTTCTCATTGTGACAACTCACTGCTGTCTCCTTGTGCAATCCTCATGCTGACTTCTCTGTTGAGTTCTTCAGCTATCAATTCACTGGTACTCAACATGCTTTCTCAAACTGCTAACCCCTCACTGCTGACCCCTCACTGCTGACTATTCAATGCTGATTTCTCATTGCTGACAACTCACTGCTGTCTCCTTGCTGCAGATTCCTCACTGCTGACTTCTCTCTGTTGAGTTCTTCATGCTATCAATTCACTGGTAACTCAACACTGCTTTCTCCAAACTGCTAACCCCTCACTGCTGACTACTCACTGCTGATTCCTCACTTCTGGCTATTCACTACAGACCCCTCACTGCTGACACCTCACTGCTGATTCCTTATGGTTGACTTCTCACTGCTGACCTCTCACTGTTGACAATCACTGCTGACAATCACTGTTTATTCGTCACTGCTGACTTCTCACTGTTGACTCCTCACTGCTTACTCCTCACTGTTGACCTATCACTTTTTACTCCCCACTGCTGACAGCTCACTGCTGACTGCTAACTACTGAATCCTAACTTTTGACTCTTCACTGATGATTCCTTACTGTTGACCCCTCACTGCTGATACATCACTGTTAACTGTTTACTGATTACTCCTCACTGCAAACTCCTCACTCCAGACTTATCACTGCTGACACCTCACTGCTGACCCGTCACTGATGATTCCTCACTGTTTACTCCTCACTGCTGAATACTCACTTCTCACTCCTTTCTGCTGGCTTCTCACTCTTGACTCCTTATTACTGACTTTACACAGCTGACTCATCGCTGCTGACATCTCATTGCAATATCTTCACTGATGATTCCTCACTGCTGACCCCTCACTGCTGAATACTCACTAATCACTCCTTACTGCTGACTCTACATTGCTGAATACACACTGCAGATTCCTCACTGCTGACTACTCCCTGCTGATTCACAGCTACTGATTACTGTGTGCTGATTCATCACTGATTACGCCTCACTGCTGACTCCTCACTGATTATTCCACACTGCTGACTCCAACCTACACACACCTCGCTGCTTACCCTCATTGCTGACCATTCACTGCTGACCACTCAATGCTGACCCCATACTTCTAACCCCTCACTGCTGACCCTCCACTGATGATTACAAAATTCTCACTATTCACTGCTGACACCTTATTGCTGACCTCTCACTGATGATTCCTCACTGCTGACTACTCACTGCTGGCCCCTCACTGGTCACCCCTCACTGTTGATTCCTTACTGCCGACACCTCAATGTTGACCCCTCACAGCCGATGCCTCACTGATGATTCCTCACTGGTGACAACTCACTGCTGACTCCTCACTGCTTACTCCTCAATGCTTACTCCTCAGTGCTAATTCCTTAATGCATGCGTCACACTGCTGACTTCTCAGTGTTAACCCCTCACTGCTTACTTCTCAATGCTGACCCCTCATTGCTGACTTCTCACTCCTGACACAAAACTGCTGACCCCTCACTGAAGATTCTTCACTGTTTTCTCCTCACTGCTAACTCTCACTGCTTACTCCTCACTGCAGACTCCTCAATGATGACTCCTCACTCCTGAAATTTAACTTTTCACCCCTCACTGATGACACCTCATTGCTATCTCCTCACTGCTGAACCCTCACTGCTGACCTTTCACTGCTTATTTCTTTCCGCATACCACTCATTGCTGACCCCTCACTGTTGACCACAAACTCATGACCCCTCACTGCTGACCAATCACTGCTGACCCCTCACTGCTGACATTACACTGCTCACCCCTCACTGATGACCCCTCACTGCTATCTTCTAACTGCTGACTCCTCATTGCTGACCCCTCATTACTGACCAATCACTGCTGAACCCCTCACTCCTGACATGTGACTAATTATTCCACAGTCTGCAGACGCCTCACTGCTGACCCCACACTGCTAGGTATAACTGCTTATTCATCACTGGTGACACCTTACTGCTTACTTCTCAATACTGACACCTCACTGCTGACCACTCACTGCTGAAACTTCACTGCTTACTCATCACTGCTGACCCCTCACTAATGAGTCCTCACTGCTGACTCCTAACTGCGAACCACTCACTGCTAACCCTCACTGATGTTTCCTCACTGCTGACTCCTCACTGCTGACTGCTCACTGCTGACCCCTCGCTGATGATTCAGCACAGTTGACTCCTCACTGCTGACCCATCAATGCTGACTCCTCACCACTGCTCCTCATGCTGACTCTCAGTGCTGAATACACACTGCTGACTTCTCACTGCTGACTACTCACTGCTGACTACTTGGTGTTGATTCCTCTCTGCTGACTCCTCTCTGCTGACTCCTCTCTGTTGACTCCTCACTGCTAACTAGTCTATGCTGACTCCTCACTGCTAACTAGTCACTGCTAACTCCACACTGATTACTCCTAACTGCTAACCCCTCGCTGCTGACTACTCACTGCCGATTACTTACTTCTGGATATTCACAACTGACATCTCACTGCTAACACTACACTGTTGACCCCTCACTGCTTAGTCCTCATTGCTGAATCTTCTCTGCTGACCCCAAAGTGCTGACTCCTAAGTGACAACTCCTCACTGCCGACTACTCACTGCTGACCCCTCACTGCTTACTCCTCAATGCATACTCTTGAATGCTGACCCATCACTGATGATTTCTCAAGGCTGACTACTCCCTGCTTCCTTATCACTGCATACTCCTAACTGATGACTCCTCACTTCTGACTCCTCACTGCTGACCCCTCACTTCTGAATATTAACTGCTGATTCTACACTGCAGACTCATCTCTGCTTACTCCTCACTGCTGACCCCTTACTGCCGAACCCTCACTGCTCCCCCCTCACTAATGATTTCTCACTACTAATTCATCACTGCTGACCCTTCACTGCTTACTCCTCAGTGATGAATCCTCACTGCTAACCCCTCATCCCTGACCTCTCACTACTGATTCCTCACTGCTGACTCCTGACAGCCCCACCACTCACTGCTGACCCCTCTTTGATGACTCCAGACTGCTGAAACTTCACTGCAGACCGCTTATTGCTGAAACCTCGCTGATGATTCCTCACTACTGATGCCTCACTGCTAACCCTTCCCTACTAACTTCTCACTGCTGACTCCTCACTGCTGCTCCTCACTGCTTACTCCTTACTGCTGGCTGCTCACTCTTTCCCCCTCACTGCTGACCCCTCACTGCTGACCCCACACTGATGGTCCTCACTGCTTATGCCTCACTGCAGACTATTTACTGCTGATGCCTCAAAGCTGACTACTCACAGCTGACTATTCAATGCTGATTCCTCACTGTTTACTCCTCACTGCTGACTCCTAACTGATTATTCCACATTGCTGTCTTTTAACTGCTGACACCTCACTGCTTACCCTTCACTGCTTACTCCTCACAGATTACTCCTTACTGCTGACCCCTCACTGCAGATTTCTTGCTGCTGAACCCACTTTGTTGAATATAACTGCTGATTCCATGCTGCTGAGGCCTCACTGCTTTCATCTCAATGCTGACCCCTCACAGCTGATCCCTCACTTCTGACTCCTCGCTGTTTATTACTCAATGCTGACCCCTCACTGCTGACGAGTCACAGCTGACTCCTCACTTCAAAACACTCACGGCTGTCTCCACAATGATGATTTCACACTGCTGACTCCTCACTGCTGACTTTTCACTGTTGTCCCTCCGCCCTACTGGCCCATCATTGATTATTTATCACAAATGACTCCTCATCGCTGACACATCACTGCTTACTCCTCACTTATGAATCCTCGCTGCTCAACCTTCACTGCTGACTCTTCACTGCTGACTTCTCACTGCTGACGACTCAATGCTGACGACTCACTGCTGAAGACTCACTGCTGACTCCTCATTGCTAAATACTCACTATTGACGCCTCACTGCTGACCGCTAATTGCTTACTCCTCGCTGATGATTCTTCACTGCTGATACCTCACTGCTGACCCTTCACTAATAACTTCTCACTGCTAACTCCTCACTGCTGACCCCTCAAGCTGATTCCTCACTGCTGCCCCTCACTGCTTACTCCTTACTGCAGGCTGCTCACTGCTTACCCTCACTGCTGACCTCTCACTGCTGAACCCTCACTGATTAACATTCACTATTGACCCATCACTGCTGACACCTCACTTCTTATTCCACACTGCTGAACCCTCTCTGCTGACCCCTCACTGCTTACTCCTCACTACTGAATACTCACAGCTGGCCCCTTACTGCTGACTCCTCATTGCTGACTTCTCACTGCTGACAACCCACTGCTGACTCCTTACTACTGACTCCTTACTGCTAACTCCTCACTGATGACACCCAAATGCTAACTACTCACAGCTGACTCCTCACTTCTAGCTTGTATCTTCTGACCTCTCACTGCTGACTACTAACTGCTGATTCCAAACTTCAGGTTATTCACTGCTGACTCCTCATTGCTGTATCCTCATAACTGACTACCAACTGCTGATTCCTAACTGCTGCTTCTCAATTCTGAACCCTTCCTGCTGACCACTAACTGCTGATTCCTCTTTCCTGACCCCTCAGCGATAATTCCTCACTGCTGACTCCTCACTGCTGACTCCTCACTGCTGACACCTCACTGCTGAGTATACCTTCTGATTATTCACTGCTGACTCTCAACTGCATTCTTCTCAATACTGACTTCTCACTGCTGACCCCTCAACGCTGAATCCTCACTGTTTATTACTAAATGCTGACCACTCACTGCTGACGAGTCACAGTTGACTCCTCACTGCAAAAAACTCACAGTGTCTCCTCACTGATGACTCCTCACTGCTTACCGCTCACTGCTGTATCCTCACTTCTTTCCACTCACTGCTGACCCCATGCTGATGATTCCTCACTAATGACACATCACTGCTGTCCCCCATGGCTAACTGCTCACTAACTCCTCACGGCTGAACCCTCACTGTTAACTACTCACCGCGGCTCCCCACTGCTGACCCCTCACTTCTGATACCTAACTGCTGACTCCTTACCCCTGATCACACTCTACTGACACCTCACTGATGATTTCTCACTACTGGCTACTCACTACAGACCCCTCACTGCTTACTCCTCACTGCTAAATCCTCATTGCTGAACCTACACTGCTGACTCCTCACTGCTGACTTATCACTTCTGACTTCTTACTTTTGACTCCTCACTGCTGACTCCTCACTGCTTACACCCCATTGCTGACCCCTCACTGACTACTCTCTACTGACTCCTCACTGCTGACTCCTCATTGCTAAATAAACACTGCCGAATCCTACAACTTTTTCCTAACTGCTGACCCCTCACTGCTGACTACTCACTGCTGATCCCCTAATGCTGACACCTCACTGCTGCTACTCACTTCTTACTCCTTACTGCTGACTGCTCTCTTCTGATCCCTCATTGCTGACCCCTAAATTCTAACTCCCCACTGCTTACTAATCACAGCTTACTCCTCACTTCTGACCCATTACAGATGATCCTTCACTACTGACACCTCACTTCGGACTACTCAATGCAAACCCCTCTCCGCTGAGGCCACACTGCTTACTCCTCACTACTGACCCGTCACTTCTGACCCCTTACTGCTGACCACTCACTGCTGACCACTCACTGCTGACCCCTCACTGCTGACTCCTAACTGCTAACCCTTTACTGCTAACCCCTCACTGCTGACTCATCAATGCTGATCCCTCACTGCTTTCTACTGTCTGCTACTCCTCACTCCTTACTCCTTACTGTTGATTTCTCACTGCTGGCTCCACTCTGCTGACCCCTTACTGCATACTCTTCACTTCTGACTCCTTACTACTGACTACTCACTGCTGACTCCATACTGCAGACTCCTCATTGCTTACATCTCACTGCTGACTCCTCACTGCTTACTCGTAATTGCTGACCCCATACTGCTGACTACTTACAGCTGATTCCTCACTTCTGACTACTCTATACTAACTCCTCATTGCTGAATCCTGATTGTAAAATAATAACAGCTGACTCCTCACAATTTACGCCTAAATTCTGACCACCCACTGCTGCCTCCTCAATGCTGACCCCTCACCGATGATTCCTCTCTGCTGACTCCTGACTGCTGACCCTCTCTACTGATTCCTCACTGCTGACTCCTCATGCTGACTACTCATTACTGATTCCTCACTGCTGACTCCTCACATATTATTCCACTCTGCTGACTATTTACTGCTAACCCCTTATTGCTGACTCCTCTCTGCTTACCTCTCACTGCTGAAACCTCACTATGGACACATCACTGCTGACCCATTACTGCTTTACTGACCCATTACTGACTCTTTACTGCTGCTGTTCATTATTTACTCCTCACTGCTGACTCCTTACTGACGAATCTACACAGCATACTCCTAACTACTGACACCTCACTGGTGATAATTCACTGTCGACACCTCACTGATGAATTTTCATAGCTGACTCTTAATGCAGACTCCTCACTGCTACCCATCACTGCTGAACCTCACTGCTGAACCCCCTCTGCTTACTCCTCATTGCTGACCACTCACAGCTGACCCCCCACTGCTGACATCCAATGCCGACACTCATTGAAGATTTCTCACAGATTACTCCTCACTGCTGACCACTCACTGTTGATTCCTCAATGCTGACTCCAAAACTTCTGACTCCTCACTACTAACCACCCACTGCTGACTTCTCACTGCTGACAACTCACTGCTTAGTCCTCACAGCTGACACATCATGATGATTCCTTACTGCTTACTCATCACTGCTGCAACTCACTGCTGATTCTTAACTGCTGATCCTCACTGCTGACTCTTCACTATTAACCACTCAGTGCTGACTCATCACTGCTGAATTACTCACTGTTAACTCCTCACTTAAGACTCATCACTGCTGCTCACCACTGCTACACCATACTGCTAACACATCACTGATGATTTCTCACTGCTGACTCTCACTGCTGACTACTCGCTGGTGATTCCTCACTGCTGACTACTCACTGCTGATTCCCACTGCTGACTACTCAGTATTATATCCTCACTGCTTACTCCTCACTGCTGACTCTGCAATTTTGATTCCACTCTACTGACTCTTGACAGCTGACTCCTGACTGCTGACCCCTCACTGCTGACCCCACACTGCTGACCCCACACTGCTGACCCCACACTGCTGACTGCTCTCTGCTTACTCCTCACTTTTGACCCCTCACTGCTGACCCCTCACTGACAACCTCCCACTGATGATTTTCCACTACTGTCTCCTTACTGCCGAACCCTCACTACTTACTCCTCACTATTGACTCCTCACTGTTGACCCCTCCCTGCTGACACCTAACTGCTGACTTCCTACTCCTGACTCCTCAATGCTAAATACTCACTGCTGACTAATCACTGCTTACTCTTCACTGCTGACTCCTCACAGCTGACCCCTCACTGCTGATCCCTCACTGCTGACCCCTCACTGATGATTTGTCACTGCTGCTCC
The DNA here is from genome assembly GCA_029891345.1 of Dryococelus australis. NCBI lineage: Eukaryota > Metazoa > Arthropoda > Insecta > Phasmatodea > Phasmatidae > Dryococelus > Dryococelus australis. Next base: position 110,641,651 of record CM057002.1, on the reverse strand, counting down.
TCACTGCTGACCCCTCACTGATGATTCCTCACTGCTGACCTTTCAATGCTGACCCCTCACTGATGATTCCTCACTGCTGACTCCTCACTTCTGAACCCTCACTGCTGACCTCCCACTGATGATTTCTCACTACTGTCTCCTCACTGCTGTCCCCTCACTATTTACTCCTCACTGTTGACTCTTCACTGACTCCTAACTGCTAACTTCCTACTCCTGACTCCTCAATGCTAAATACTCACTGCTGACTCCTAACTACTTACTCTTCACTGCTAACTCCTCACTGCTGCTTCGTCACTGATTACTCCCCATTGTTGACCCCTCACTGCTGACTGCTCACTGCTGATTCTGCACCGCTGACTCCTCACTGCTGACTTCTCACTGCTGACCTCTCACTGCTGACCCCTCACTGCTGATCCCTCACCGATGATTCCTCACTGATCATTCCGCACTGCTCACCCCTCACTACTGACTCCGTACTGCTGACCCCTTACTGCTTACTCCTCACTGCTGAACACGCACTTCTTAGTCCTCATTGCTGCTTCTCACTGCTTACTTCATACTACTGCTCCTCGCTGCTGACTCCTCTCTGCTGACTCCTCACTGCTGACTTCTCACTGCTGACTACTCACTGCTGATTCCTCACTGCTGGCTCCTCACTGCTAACTTGTCACTGCTTACTGCTTACTGTTGACTCCTCACTGCTACCATCACACATTACTGGTGCCGCACATGTCAGTTTAACAACTGTGAGATTATTTGTGCTTGCAGAAATTTATACTACCATTCTTCCGGTCGTAGGCGAAGCTATGTCATAATTCTCTACAGTGGGATAGAGGGAAATCAGTTTGTGCCTACTTGTAAAGTGGATTGAGCCCACTTGTTTTCAGTTCTATATGATTTACCGATGCCAGGGTCCAACCCGAACACTTGGTAAGTATTTCTTCTTCCTTATGTTATACTTACATAGCGATCTGGTAAAGTAATTTTAAACTTTGAATCAAGAATACAACTAAATTTTTTTCCAAAATTATAATCATAAATTTGGAAATCTGTAGCAACATACCTTTGATTTATTTTTGGGTCCTGTACTTTAGTCAACTCGAATTAGTTGTTAAACTTGGCCCGTAGTGATTCCGTTTTTATGTTTATTTAGAACGAAAAATATTTAAAAAATAAATAATTTTTTTTATTAACGATTTTAATTTTATTATTTCTCTTATTATTTTATTATTGCTATTATTAAAATAATTTTTTAAATTTTAAATTTTATTCTTTTTAAATAAACATAAAAATGGAATCGCTGCGCACCACAACGAAACAGAAAATAATACCACATCTAAGCAATGTGAGTGAAACGTGTGGGGAAGTAATAAATGTAGAACAATTTTATTTTAATGAATATGCAAACGATAAGCTTTATAACGTCTGTACAAAATGCTGTATTGAAAAATGACCAAAATATTATGAATTAAATAAAGAGAAGCTATAATTGCGAATGTTGAAAATATGTTTATAATACATCTCTCAAAAAGCATAACAATTCTAAATTACACAGTACAGCAGTAGTTAATTAAAATAAAACTCAGCAAGATAATTATCCAACAAAAACATGTAAAGTATGTGAGAATAAATCTATAAAACTATTTTAACTTTATAAAAATACTAATGAAAAACTATAATAAATGTAAAGCTTGTTATAAAGGCTATATGAAGAAATCTAATGATAGTAAGAAGTTAATTACTTAAAAATATTGCTTTTGATATTAATATTAACTAAAACTTTGTGTTACTTGATTAAAAAAACAAGGGACAAAATAGCCCATACATAAATTAAAATGTAATTAAATTTGTTTGCTTCTAAATACAACTATTAAAATGACAGTGAACAATCTTGCCATTGAGTTGGGCGAGAAGACAGTGCAGGAGTTAAGAATCATAAGTAGAGAAAAAAAAATTAATGTAGCTATAATGTAAGGAACGACGATTTAATTAGATTTTGTTTAATCTAAGGAAAGCTGATTGAATTACAGCTATTATAGCATATAGTATATACAAGCAAAGAGAAGAAAATTTGCAACTCTTACTATTTTTTTATGCCAGTATCAAATAAATTATATAAGAAAGATATAAAGAAATGTATAGATTTGAATACAGGGATGAGAACTAATGCTAAAAATGACTTCGAAAAAGATTTTTATAAACTGATGAACAACTCTGTTTTTGGTAAAACATTGGGAAATATAAGAAACGGCGTTGATATAAAACTATTATCACATGCAGAAAATGTTAAAAACTAGTAGCTAAACCAAATTTCAAAAGAAGTACTATATTTAATGAGAATCTTGTTGCCCTACATAAGAATAAAACAAATGTAAAATTTAATAAACCAATTTGTGTTGGCATGTAAATTTTAGACATATAGAAAGAGTTTATATATTATTTCCAATACAACATAATAAAACCAAAATGTAGTGATAACATTGAATTATGTTATCAATATAACAATTCGTACATTTAAAACAAAAAACTGAAGATTTTTAAGAAGATATAAAGTTGATGATAATAAAATGTGATACAAGTGATTATCCAAATGACAATATCTATAACATGCCTCAAATAAATAAAAAAGGTTTAGCAAAAATGAAAGATAACTGTAATGGTAAAATAATGAAAGAATTTGTTGCTTTATGATCAGAAATCTATGCATATAAAGTTGACTATAAAGAAAATAAAAATCGAAAGAAGTAAAGTAATGTGTTGTTAACAAGCAAATAACATTTGATGACTATAAGAGTTGTTTTTCTAAAGAGAAAATAGAATATAGAACAATAAATTTTAAAAGGAGTGAAAAGCATGAAATATATACAGTAGAAGTTAATAAAATTGCATTAAGTCTATATGATAAGAAAACAATTATATTAGAAAATAAAATAGATACATTACCATATGAATATCAAAATGAATTATTATTAATTAATTTTTATTACATATTTTGAAGATATTAAAGGTGTTCAAGGGACACCTTTAAACTTCTTTCATTTCCAAAAGAATCTCAATTAAACATTTTTGTCTCTAATTTCCAAAACAATATGATTAAAACATTCATTATTGATTTTATATAAAAATTGGATATGCAGGCTCATAAATTATAGAATCTCTAACCCATACTCTGTTGTTGGTGGAAAATTGGCTATTATATGTGTTTCTAAATAGTTTCATTCATCATATTTGATATACATAGCATATGCTAAATCACAGTGAATATTTATTATTTTTAATGGGTCAAAATCTGGTAATTAGTACCTACAGCAATTTTGTATTTTGTTAATAATCATATATCTTTCAAAACCAATAATATCAGATAGTCAATAATCACATTTGAAATTGTACTTACTATTGTTTACATTATCTGCTGTTAATTCAATGTTGTTTGTTGAAAATGGATCAATTGATTTATAGTTTCTTTTAACAATTCGATATCGTATTGACTTCTAGGAATAGTTATAACTTCATTTGTATCAACAACAGGACTCATGTGTTCAATTGCCGTTATAGTATTGTTGTTTATATATGGTGTAAAATTTTTTGTATGAGAACTATCCAAAGCAATCGATTTTTCAACATGGATAGAATTATTATGAAGTTTCTTCTTTAATATAGAACTACTGTTTGTTAATTTAAATACTTTATTATCCATTTATTACAAAAATTATCTTATTAAATAAAGAAAGTTATATGAGGTGTCAGTGTTTTAATTCGTGAAGATAATTCAAAGATTAAAAAGAATGATGAATTATTGCCTGATAATATGAGGGCAATAATAGTAGGTTCAAGCAATAGTGAAAAAAATAATTTGATGATAAATTTTTTTTATAATGTAGGATGGATAAATTTGAATAAATTCCATGTTTGTTCAAAAAGTTTAAATCAACCAAAATATATTGAGTTACAAGAGGATTTTTCTGTTATCCAAAATGATAAAAGTCAAAGAAAAATTGACATACTTTCTTTTTAATAATAACAATGAAATTAATCGTTTAGATAAATGTGAAAATGATTCTCTAGTTGTATTTAATGATGTTATTTTAGACAATCAAGATATAATTCGCGATTATTTCACTAGAGGAAGACATAAAAATTTAGATGTATTTTATTTAGCCCAAACATATTCAGAAATACTTAAACAATTGGTAAGAGAAAATACACATTTTTGTGTTAATTTAAACAAGATGATAATAATAAGAAGCAAATATATAATGAATTTGTTGGTGGAGATATGACTAATGAAAATTTTTAAGAGATTTGTGCTAAATGTTGAGACAAAGATAACGTTTTTATTACTATTGGTTTGAGTAGGAAAATAAAAGAAGGAAAATATAGAAATAAAATTAAATACTATATAACTCACATCTAGATATCAGTTAAAAATTGTTATGTTACACATTCATTCGTGATTTTTATGTTCTTTATGTTTTATGTTTGTTTGTTATGTCTTATGTTCGTTCATTACTTTTTGTTAGTTCATTTTAGGGTCCTTGGCATTGTCTAACAGCCCCTAAACCTGGAGGTCACTGATGTGTATAACAGCCCGTAATTATTTTATAATTTTGAATTTCAAACGATTTAATTCATATTTAATTTTCAGTTCCTTTATAAAATTGTGTTCTTTTAAATAACCACAGAAACACTCATTTACTGCACACTTGCCAAAATGGAGCCAATTATAGACATAAATAATAACAAACATATTAACTCTGGTAAATAAGTTTTCATGATTATTGATGAGAATAATAATCCTTGGTTTAGAGGAACTGATGTAACTAGATTTTTAGAATACAGAAAACCAAGAAAATGCATAATATTATATTGATGCTAATGATGATAAAATGAAAATTACTTATCTGAAAGGCATCCCTGCTGAAGGGACACCTTTAAATTTACAACCAAGTACTATATTTATCAATGAATTGGCTCTGTAAAAGTTAATATTTAGATCAAGCATGCCTGTAGCTGAAAATTTTACTAAATGGGTAATAAAAAGTTTTACCATCAATTTGCAAATATGGCGAATATAAATAGTATAAAGTAATTAACTGTAAAGATGAAACATTAAAACAATTAGAGCATATAAATAAAATGAACAAAATCGGAGCTAATCGTAAAAAAAATACTAACAAAATTCATAATAATCTTGTGGAAAAAATAACAGAAACATTTGATAGATATTTTGATGTAAGAGATCGCAGAAACAATGAAATCATAGAAATGGCCCCACATGTTGTACCACAAGCACGAAATCCTAATTTAAATCCAACTTTTGTTCTTTTAAGATTATTGGATGATTATTGTGAATATGACTATTATGTCATTAGAACTCAAAGAAGACATGTTCAAAGACAATTGTATATAATTGAAGATAGGCATCCAAATTGTGAAGAATTATTGAGATTTGATTATATTCCAAATTCTATCAATTTATATCAAAGAATGAAAGACACTGAATGGTCACATTCTGTTTTCACAACTAATTTAATATTGTCAGAAATAAGTATACACAACAATGATTGATTGATTATATTAATAATCTGCATCGAATTGAGTAAGAAGTTAAAACCTAGCCATTTTATATAAATGTTATCATCTTTTGTTTTTAAGACTTTTTCAATCAAATATTAATTTGGGTAGTTGGTTTTCATGATTTCATATTCATATAAAGTATCCATTATTTCTTCTCATATAGTGTATTTCAGCTTGGAAGTTGGTATATCATAATGTAACACTTTAACTCTAGTAAATAATTCTGTTGACAGGTTAGGAGTATATCCTTTTTCAAACATTTGTTTAAGTTTTCTGACGTGGCCAACATCACCAACATTGTATTTCGGTTTAGTAAACATATGTAGTTCCATTATTTTTTAAATTTTATTATTAACTTCAATGGGTTTCATACCAATAGTTATATGCTTTGTATTGTATTATTTTACAACTTAGTCTAAAGTATTTACCCATTTATAACTGTCATTTAAAGCAAATTTCTTCAACATTTTATTTTTCAATGTGCGGTTATATCTCTCGACAACACTGTCTTTTAGTTCACCGAATGTAGAATAATGATTGATGTTATATTTTTGCATAAGCTCTTTAAACGCTTTATTATAGAATTCGGACCCACTGTCATTTTGTAAATTACATGGTTTTCTTTGCTTCATTATATGTTATAAAGCATTTACTACATTTTTAGCTGTTTTATCTTTAATAGCTACAGCAAATACAAACTTTGAAAAAACATTGATAGTTATAATATACTTGTATCCTTTATTTATATGTGATATGGCTTTCAAATTATCAGTATCCATTTCAACAAGATCAATTTGCTACAAATCATCGATTTCATAGTATATTAAGTTCCTTCTGGGGAAATTTATTCTCATTGGTTTATAAAATTCATCGATTATGCCTTCCTTTTACATTCAGCAATTTTTTTAAATACTGATTTTTTAGAATTATGTGTTGAGCACATACTTTTCTGAACTAATCGTCCATTTTTAGTATTTTTGGTTTTTAAATTATTAATTTCAGTAACTTTTTTACACTTCAAACACCAAGTGTTCTCCATTTAATGGTAAAAAAAATATTACTGATCTTTGCATTTTACAAATATTCCTATTATTATAACTTGAGCATCTATTTTCTTTATTTAGAAGATCAAAAAATACCTCTTTTAGCATCAAAAGACATAGCATAATTTATTTTTGTAGTTTCCTTAATAACAATCGCATCATCACCATCAGTAGTTATTTTATAAACAGTACAACCCATCACAGAAATAAAGAAGATTTTATTACTATCGAGTGAAAAATATTTATTGTTTTATCCGACTTCCCAGTTAAATAAAATATATCAGACTTTTCTTCCTTACATTTTTCAATTTTTAAGTTAACAAGTGCTTGACAGTTATTCAAAACTAATTGATTAAAATTCTGCAATTTAACATCCAATTCTTTATCAGAAACTCCTTTACTTTTTACAACTTTCATGTTAACCTGCATATCAAAATTATTCGTTATTGCTTGGTTTAAATTGTGTAATTTATTTCCTATTTTTTTTCCAAAAAGGTTTTTACTGGCTGCATCTTTTCCATGTATAGGATCAGTCATATTAACAACTTTTTGGATTCTTCCTTATCTTATTTTGTAAAGTAGAGACACTGGAATTACATTATGAATCTGCATATGTATTTAAATAAGAAACAATGAAACTATTTTTAATGCATATAATGCAATTTTTTTTATCAAAAAATCATTACTGGCTGCATCTTTTCCATCAATAAGATCTGCCATATTATTAATTCTACAATTATGAAGAGAAACAAAATCTTTTGTAAAAGTTGATCCTGTAAAGTGGTGACAATGATATTGTATTTTGAATCTAAATATGCTTTTAATCCAGTGTTTGTTGATACATAATTCGAAGCAGTATTTTCGTATTTTGATTTAACATATGATATAAAAGCGAAAGCATTAGTGTCATAGATTTTGTTTAAAGATTTTATTAAGGGTTTCCCGAATTTGTCCGTCATTTACTAACACAGTAATTATATTGTGAAACTTCAATCCTTTCGAAAAAAGGTGTAATACAATTAAACACAGATGTCCACAAATAATCGAATTGAAATTCTGAATTCGATCATCAATGTAATAAACATTGATATTTTTGAAATAAATAATGAAGTTACTAGGAATATTGCCTCCAAATGAATAAAAATAGTAAGCATCATTATTTTCTTTAAAATAGCAAACTCAATGAGTTCCAGGATTAGATGACATGTCAAAATTAGCCACTGTACATTCATTATTGTACATACTTTTAGGTAATTCATCAATCATATAAACATTTCTAAAATTTTAAATATATTTTTACATATTTTTTCAATACTAATATTAGATAGTGGGTATGTATTCAATTTCTTTTGGCCTTCCTCTAGCTAAGCATTTTCCTCATTTATTTTCCATTGCTAAATTATGTCTAAGCTGTTCTTCTAATTCTTTTTACTTTTTCTTGTTAGTTCAAAAGAATTATAAATTGCAGTAGCTCCACCAGCAGAACCACCAAGTGCACCTAAAGCAGCAAGTATGCGGGGAATAATTCCTCCACGATGTAAACCACTGCTGGTTTTGTCTTTGGTAATCTTTTTGACTGTTGTCAATGATAAAGTTAATTTGAAACTTTTGCCTTCTTACAATTTTTTCTCGCAATTTGATCAGCTGTTAAAATTTTATTCTATACCCAAATCTTTTAATTCTTCAAAGGGAATATAGAAAGTTATATTTGTTATCTTCATTTATAAGTATATATATATATTCAATAAAACATTGTAATTCCCCAGCCTAATTTTCTTTTTGTAAAAATAGTTTAGGCAACAGCAGCAGAAGCAATTTTTTCACCAATTGGTGTATTTTTATTTAACATAATTTCTTTAGCCTCTTTTTGTAGAATTTTATCAGCATCGTGTTTAGATTCTAAATCTTTATGATCTCTGTAAGCTATATCGTGATATTTGCATGCTTCATCTAGTTAATTTATTCCTGTATCACCTCTATAATCTTTCATTTAATATTGCAAATGGTCCACAAGAATAATAACCAGGCAAATGCATTTTGGGTAAATTTAAATTGTTAATCCCTAATTTATAATACCTTTGCAATGATATTCAGAATTCCTAAATGAGTGTTGAATTATATTTAAAACTCTTATAAGATAAGGAATTCCTTTTGGATTATTAACAAAAAATCAGAAAACTTATTGTTTAACATATTCATTATACTTACTTTTTCATTTTAATAACTGTCATTTCCAGCATTTTCTCCGACGAGAATAATTAACAATATAATTATCAATTTTCTATCATCGTCCATCCAAATATGCTCTTTTGGTAAATTATTTAATTTTTTATACCTTCTCCATATTTAGGAGTTCTTGGAGAAATCTTTTTTCTGGTGGTTTTGACGCTGATGTTGATTGGGGTTTTATATAATCATTATAAATCGGTTTAATTACATGCTTGTACTTGCAACTTTTATTCGAGTTTATTGGATCTTTAGGATCAAATTTTTGGATTGCGACATTGGTTGCTAAAACAATATCTGTGTAATTTTTATAATCATTGTTAGTGAATTCACCTTTAAGATATTCTTATATTTCTTTTGTTATCAGATTAGAAAATCCTTTTGTTAATTCATATTCTTTGCCTTTAACTTTTATTGTTTAATTTTTTAGCTCTACGATTGTATCACCAATGTAAAAATGATCTCCATATCCTCATAAACCATACATAACATTAATAAAATTTATTCTTTTTGCAATTTATATGCCGAGATTTATAGTAGATTCAGATGCTGCATGTGGTAATTTTTCCAATGGTACAGTTCTTATTTGCTCTTCCAAATTATGAGATTTTTGTTCATATAATAATTCTCTTTCTAAAGATGCTTCTTTTGGTGCTAGCGGATAATCAAAAATTTTTGCTGCAATAGGAACTAGTGTTGTTATTAAATTTTTATTTTCTTCACTTACTTTTTCTACTTTTTTTTTTTACCAATATTTTGTAATTCGTCGATTAATGGTTGCTCTTTCTTCCAAATTTTTTTTTCACGATCCTTTTTATATTTTTTTATATCTTTCAATGAGTAATTTAACTCGTGATACTCACTTAGAATCTGCCATTTATACAATTTTACTTATAAATGAGTTATAAAAATGTTGCGAGTTTTGAGGCGCAGGCGTTTCCTCGAACAGATCAAACTAAGGTGAATTTAAATGTTTACAATTATAGATTCGAATTTCATATTCCTATAAGAGATGGTTTTTTTTTTTCCAAATTATGCTTATGTTTATGAGCAATTTAGTTTACTACAGAAAGTTAAAGATAGACCTGAAGCAATCTATGATGAATCATATAATATTGATGTTTGTTCAAACTTTTTAATTTTCAATTTTCTAGAGTAGAAATCGCAAAACATGGAAATATTATTCAAGCTGTTGATAATTCTGGTATAACATCAACAATGATTGATTCTTTATTAAGATCTCCAAGTGAACAAAATTATTTAGAATTTACTGGTGTTGATAATCTATATTGAGATAAATCTGTTTCTAGTACTATAACAAAAGAGGTTAAAGCTGTTTCCAGTAATAAAACAAATGAAATAATATATCCTCTTAGATATTTGTTTGGTTTTATTCGTGATAACAATGAAGTTTATTGGAAAGGTGGTTATAAGATTACTTTTTTTCGTAATTCATCTGATAACAACTGTTTATTTCTTTATGAAACCTTTGATAAAGATGTTAAAGTTATGAAACATCGTCCTGATCCTAATAAAATTGTTATTGAAAAATTAGAAATTATGTGGCCTATTGTTGAATATGAATCTAACACCGTCATTGCAATTAAAGAAAAAATATACAAAGATCCAAAAATACCTATTAGTTTTGATTATTGGCAATTTTTATAAAAATAAGTTCCTAAAGGAACAACTGTTTTTAACTTTGATATAAAAGGTCAGTTTAATAATTTTCAATTTGATATACCCGATTTTGTAATTGTAAGCTGCCAATTTAATAGAAACAATCGTGCTGAACAGCATAAGCATGCTGCTATGTTTGGTCATTGTAGTGTAAGAAATATGTATGTTAAAAATAGTATAAATGAAATTTTTCCTAAAGAAAACTGGAATCTAGACATTGAAAACGATGTTTATCTTAAACAATTTCTTGTTTATAATGATTTTAGAAATTCAAAAACAAAATTAGACACTGTCTATAAAATAATGAACTTTGATATAAACCTACTGTAAACTTTGATGGTGATATTAATAAATATTCATTTTGGGGGCGAAGGTCTTTATATGCAATTGATTGTTCATACAGAAAAATAACTGTAGTTAAAGGAAAAAACCATCATAAAAATTTGTGTTGATTTTAATAAAAAGATTGAAGAATCAGGTATAATTTGCATTATTGTGTTAATTAGTCGAAGTAATCTTACATACGATTATTTGAAAGAACGAATTACTGAAGATTTGTAAATTTTTAATATTAATAAATGGAGGAATCAACAAATTGTTCCGATAGTATAAAACCATTTTTGAGTTTATAGTTGAGTGGTTATGTTTAAAATTTTTACGCATTTTTAGATATATAGATGAGTTATTTGATCAAATAAAAAATCGTAATTATAATTTCTCATAGAATAAGTTTTATATAACATGTGTAAATTTCTAATATTATAAATGGATCAAATTATAACACTTTTAGAACGTTATGATATTGCATATGAAATTATAAAAACAGAAACTTCCATTGATTAAGAATTGGACATTATTAATTTCAAAATTGTTTTAAAAATCAATCAAAATTATCTCAGATCAGATAAATTTTCTAATTTTAAAGACGGTGTTTATGATTTGGATTGCTGTGATAGCTGGGATTATGGTATCAGTAATTGTTATGCTTCAGATTTTTCTTTATTTTTAGACTTTAAAAAGTCTTATTGGTGTTTTACTTTGGTTGAATAAATTGAATTTGATTAATTTTTTCTTCTTCATATGTTTTTAACTTACATTTGCTTGGTTTTAATATTATTTTTCATCGAATTACAGATTTTGTGTTTTTAAATTTTTTCTTTCACTTTCATTACAAATAGCAAGAAATTGTTAATGCCATTTTTTCTTGTACTTTTGGTGCAAATAGCTTGATTTTATAGCAACGAAATTTCTGCACGGCCCATTTGTAAAATATTACAAAATTAGTGTGATTTCAGGCATAAATCGATTGATTTTCTATGAAAATTGCGTGTTTTTTTAAACAAAAAAATTGACGTTTTTAGAAATGTGAAAAAGCAGCTTGAAAACAATATATTTTGCTTGTTTTCAGCTTAAATGTGCTTGCTTTTCATAGTTTTTTAAATTAAATTTCACATTTTATGTTTTTCATTTTTTCTTCTACTTTTGCTACAAAAAGCAAGTAAAAGTTGATGGTATTTTTCTTGATTTTTTGGCTAAAATTATTGGAAAATCGTACATCTACTTGCAAGGTTGTAAGTATTTTAACTCTATACACTTACATGTTCAGTATACTTACATGTTCAGTATACTTACATTTTCAGTATATTTACATGTTCAGTATACTTTCGTGTTCAGTATACTTAATTGCCACAATATTTCCACTCACTTCTCGACGAACATTAAACATTGTCTTTGCATTTTTTGCTACATCTATTCAAACTAACATCATGGGCGAACACTACGTCTCAGTTATCGAATTGGTAAGTCTTGTATGCAAATTTGAACATGCAATGGCTACTTTCATGTGGTCGTGAATTAAAGATCTAATCTCCAGAGTCCCTTGCTGTTGACGATGCAGTCAGTGTTACATATGGTAAGTATTACAGATGTAAGTAGCTATATGTTTTCCATCACGCTCGCCAACGAAGTAAGAACGGTATTTTTTATACACGATGTTTGCTTCCATACCATTATCACTACCTGGCTGTTCGTGTTACCCATCTCGGGTTGTCACAGTGCTACCTGATTGTTAGGTATTTATAAATGTCTGGTAGGTTTCAAGTATGGGATGAACATGCATGGATTACATTTAGGTACATAATATTTGTAGCAGATATAGTTCATTGCGATTGTTGCATGATGTGCTTGATACATAAATATGTAGGTATAACACAGAAGTTTTAATTCTGTTTCATGTTGTATTTTCACCTGTGAAATGATTGAACTGTCTAGGGATTTGAACCAGCGATATCTTATCCTCAAGGACGATGCACTTTCTCCAGCACCGCTAGGTTACACGTGTCATTTCCTATCAAATTAAATACCATATGTAAAAAGTAAGTATGTTTAACATTTTGAACTTAACATGAATGTTCTGTCACAGGCGCTGTTGTTAGGATAATGGGAAGTGCCATGCATGCTGTTGTGTGTGGATTGTTTTTCTGCCCAGTTCACATCGTCAGCTACGAGATGCACTCGTGGTCTCCAGGTATTCTGTGAATGAAACAGCTACATATTTTTTTATTTATTTTTATTCATTTAGCTAAGGTAAACCTATTCTCTGTATGTGTTGGGTCTTCTAAAAGCTCAGAACACATATAGTTGAAATTTATGTGTGTTGCGACGCCTCTTTACTCGACATTACAAAGTTCGTATGTATTAATATATTTCTGTATTAATATACATTTGGGGCGAGCGATACATGGCTAGTTCGTATGTATTATTATATTTCTGTATTAATATACATTTGGGGCGAGCGATACATGGCTAATTCGTTTCTAATGTGCTTGTAGTTCTATAACTTGACATTATATGTATTCAAAACAGTACATGTATATAATATTTAAAACGAAATAAATTGTTATCTTGTACTGTATAGCTGAATTCCTTTAGCAAAAAGAAGAGCATGTGTGACTCGGCTGGTCTGACACCCATGCCTCTCTCGGCTAGTGATCTGTGCCATCACTTCGACTTGGCGAGACCTGCATTGTGTCTGCACTGCGGGCCGACCACCTGGGCTGCCTTACAAATTCACAAAGTCACAAAATGTCAGTCGTGTCGGACACATACAGTTGCACTAACCAGGACAGGCTGGTGTTGTCAAGTTGTCTATTGCAGCATACGGTACCCGACGCTTGTGTAATATGAGATTGCAATGGTTGATAAGTGATTACAACTAGTTTTTTTGTATTTTAATTTTATATCAGTTTGCAATTAGTGTGTCATCGTTCCAGCACTTACTTCACAATGGATGCTCGCGCAATATGAATTGGATGGTAAATACTTATAACTTATTGATTTTATGATTATTTTTATATGTATTGACTTCAGGGCGTGGCAGTGTCGTCTCTCTTGCACGACTAATGGTTTAACTCTGTGTTGTTTCGTAGCAAACAAAGGAAAATCGTCTTTACAAGTAGCGTAACGTGTGAAGAGTGAGTGAAGAGATTTGGACGGTTCTTAACATCGAGGTCTTGAGAGTCGATGATAGCGATTGAGGTGAGGATGGAGCAGCGTCAGAATGAAAGGGCGAGGGGAAACGGGAGATCCCCGAGAAAGCCCGCCGACCAATGGCATCGTCCGCCATGATTCCCACATGCGAAAATCCGGAGCGACCCGGTCGGGGAGGGTAATGTGTATTGCACTTGGCACATTGTATATATTTTAGAGGTTGGTACTTATGAACATATACTCTTGTCATGTCTTCGAGCATTCCAGTCTTTTTACCAAAGTCGTTGGCGCACTGACAACGTTCATATCACTAATACGGTCTGCAGAACCAACGTGTATTTTTTCAAGTAATGTGACCGATTTTTCATGTCCAGTGAATATTTTCATATATTTTACATGCGGTTCCCGCAACCCACTTGTTAGACCGATGCTGTTTATTTGTATTAACTCATACATTCTTTTAATGTAACCGGTGCACAACTACAACTTGCTCTGGTGCAATTGTATACACCTTTGTTTTTCCAGTGTATAGTTGAATATTGTTAAGGGTTACCCATGCTATCGAGGTCTTGGGCCTCTGTCCCTCGAGTCAGCCTGATTGTGTTTATATATATTTATTAATTACTAGCCACCTGCCCCGGCCTTGCTCTTGTGCGATTTACAAATATGGCGTTGTTTAGGTTTACAGCAAGTATACACTAAATGCTTAAGGTAATAACATAGGATTAATACTGTGTTCAAAAAGTCTTCGTAAATGAATCCCTATTTTTAATAAAATTATAAAAGACAAAAATGGTGTCTGTGGGTTATCCTTAAAAGATAAACATATGCTGTTGAGGAATTTTCTGTAGACCATTTTTGAAATATTCACCTCTGCAGTACACTAATTTGGTGTAACACTTATGGTTTAGTCAGCGTAAACCATGTAAGAGTCCGAAAAGCAGCCTTTTCCAACTTTATTTTAAACCATGGACATTTCTCTGCTGTCCTTAGATTAAATATTAATGTATTATGTGCCCAAACCTTCCTCAAGAAATTCTCTAAATGATGGTTAAAACCGAATCAAAATCCATGTCGTACTTTGGAAGCCTCAGCCGAATAAACACACACACACACACGCGGCCAGGCCACTATGTTATTTACTATGTATAGTTGTTCTAACCTCCACGACTACCTACATCTTGTTCGCAGTGCGATTGTGTATACCTCACTTTTTTTGTGTATGGATGGTTTTTGCATGTTACACATGCTAATGTTTATTTATGTATGCATATATATATATAACACTTGCGGTAGCAGGCTACGAGTGCGGTGGTGGGTGATTGATGAGTGTGCATGGACCAGCAGGTATGTGTGTTATTTTAGGCCCCTGCACTCCTACATGCAGTAGTAACTACAATGACATACTTGCAACACAATTATAGGTGTACCTGTCTTTATTTTATTTACATGTATGACTGACTGTTACGTATAAGTCGAACTTAAATAGATCAGGAATTAGGTCCTACTATGCTTATAACAAGGCGTAGTGCCCTAATTTGATGACTATGGTTTCAGCAGATGGTAAATTATAGTCAACTAGGTGTATAAGAGGGCTTAGGGAATAACTACCCATGAGGTCCTTTTTGTCATCGGAGTGATGCCTATGTTATGTATTTGGTGGCTGTATTTCAAACAGTTCGGAAATTATACCTAACTATTATCATAAGAGAGCTTAAGGCATACTTGAAGGACATAGTCTCTAGGCTAGTATGCGTGGGGCTGGCTTTGCTCCATTCTGCGCTGAATGCACGGACAAATTTCGATACAGAAGTTATTTCCTGAATAATAGAATGACATAATTTTTTGTGCTATTAATATTTATGTATAACTTAAAAACACATAAAAATGGTGTGCGTGCGCACACGTTGTCCCTGCAGTTTTTTCTATGCGTGTTCTAATTAAACATCCTCTTTTTCGCGATTACAAGTTTATTATCTTGCTATGCCCTTGCCCCCAAGGACTTGGCAAGATGGACATAAACAGTCCACAGAACAAGGAAACCAATAAATGATAAAAGCCTCGTTAGAACAGAAAATCAGCAAATATAACACAAGGTATTTGAGTGATATATCATAAACAAAAGCCATGAATCATTGTAATGTTTTTTATATTTTGTTTCTTTCTGTTTATATTTTCTATCATAAACATTATTTGTTTGTTTGCAACTTGGAACACTTTTATAATATATATTTATTACCACATGTATTTGTCTACATTTAATTGGATTGTATTTGTTTCACAAAATATATAATTTAAATAAAATTTTCTATAAAAATATTTTCAAAAAACATACAATTTGAAGATTTCTGATATTACAAAATTTTTTATTACAAAGTTTATTTACTTTTGCCTCAATTTTTGGCCTATAAGCCTCCTAGATGAACACAGGAGAAAATTATAGTAAGGGAGCACTGTATTACACCAGGCAATTCTACAAGCTCGCAACAGTGAGTTCATTAAATATGTTTCAATATTTATACATATCTATGTTTTTTTTATTTATGAATGAATCGTATTTTTACTGCAGCGATCACCATTAGTTCTGCCAAAAAAAATATAAGTGCAGAGGAATAGCGCTCCTGTACTACCAGGTATAAACAAAATTATTTTATAATTTATCCCGCCACTAAGCACAGTGCAGGGCATCTTTTTCAAAATTTGAAAAAAATAAATAAAAAGTTATTTATGCCACTTACAGGCCGAGATTAACGCCAACGCCAAAAGCTTAAATCTGATAATTAATTGCTTGAAAGTTCTTCTCGCAACTTGGACTATCAAATGCCAACAAATTATGACTCATAATGTTAAATTACAGATACTGGCAAAAATCATTAATTTTCAAGGAAATGTGTGAGGCGTCACAATCTGAGGAGTGAGTATGCTGATGCGAAAATTAATTTTATTTCTCCTCCGAAAAAACCATCCCGCACAAATCCGGCATTTTTGAGGTCCGAAACAATAATGAAATAAAAATAATTCCAGCTCTCCTAGCGGCCACCATTTGAACTAAACTCCGCGATGCTAGCATGTCCGTGCTGGCGATGTGATTACCAACACACAGAGAATGACCGCATTGATACTAGCGCTCCTAGCTGTGAACAGTAGAACTTAGCACACTCTGGTGCTGGGTGCGAGAATTAAAGATGGCCACCTATAGCAGGCGACCGGCAGCAGGCCTGAGAATTAATAATAGAGGGCGTAGAAGACGAGAGAGAGCATGGGCGGGAGACAAGAAGGAATGAGAGAAGTCAAGAGAGAAAATAGGAGACCAGAAGGTATATGAGAAAACCAATGCATAGAGCAGGTGTGCGCTGGTATCTAATATGGCGGGGGAAGAAGGCAATGTGGGGGATAATTGAGGTGTGTGCGATTAACATAACTGCGATTAATATATGTACAATTAGCATATATGTGGTAGTTATTGGTATTGCTGTCATTAGTACATGTAGGACACATAGGTAGTAGAATATATACTTGTAACAAGGCTGAGCTTGAAATGGCAAGATAGGGCGATGAACTCGAACATACATCAAACCATATGGGTGATGCTGGCATGGAATGACAGAGTGTGAAGTGATTGTAAATTATTGCACAATTTAGTTGGCTGTTGCGAAATTTCCACCGCATTCCGCTGTATATGCAGCTGCCAGCCCCATTACTCAAAGTGCATTTTTGTGGGAAATTCAGGACACTTTTAGGGAAAAAGGGAAATTTTAGGCGTTTTATTGGGAAAAGAAGCTGTTTTGAGGGAGAAAAAAAATGAAAAATGTAAATCCAAGGTGGCCGTTAGCTTGTCCCCAACCTGCAGCCTGTGTTTCAGTACTCCCTACTTCTTTCTACTGGGTTGGTTTAATTTTTTTAACCCGAAACTGTGTTTATAACGATGATAATCTTGTATTTTAGGCTAATACATTACAAAATACACGATAAAAATAGTTATAACTTCACATGGACGCGATATGATTTTGCACTCTTATGTACATCGTACCATGTTCTTTCCAAATTCTCTTTGAAATTATTAATATCAGTTCTGATAAAAATCTGTATACAGAGAAAGCATTTGTTGAAACCTAAATACAAAAGGCTATGCTGTACCTTAACACTGATGTACTATGATTATATTTCATTTTTTAACTATTATTCACGAAATATCCATTTATTAAAATTTAAGTTCGCCATATTTCTTTTTGACTTTAATACGTCGCTAGTCATAACCTAAGTCCGAACTAAAAGTTACTACGTATTAAAGCCAAATGATATCCAGACTAGCTATGATAAGACTCTCTGAATACGAAAATATTTGGTGGCAGCATAATTATTTTCTTAGTCCTGACTGAAAGCGGCCATATATAAGAATATCAGCGTTGTTCAGTGAGCGAGGCAGGACGGCAGTCACGAAGGGACGTGAAAGGAGCCCCAGTGGCAAGGCTTGTGAAGTATAAAAACTGGTGATGGCTCAGTGTAGAGAATTGTAGATGGTGAAGGTAGCGGAGCGCATCTGGTGCTTGCAAATACCACTTTCCCCGACAACCTTTCGCACAGCATAGTACATCGTGTCTGCCATAGTCACTGCACTGTCACCAACAACCTATCTCAAAGCACAGAACTGCGTGTCTTCCACAGTCACTGCACTGTCACCAACAACATCTCACAGAGCACAGTACTGCGTGTCTGCTAAGTCACTGCCACTGTCACCGATAACAACTCACACAGCATAGTACTCCGTGTATGCCTCAGTCACTGCCACTCTCACCGACAACCTGTCACATACCACAGTAGTGCGTTGCTGCCGCAGTCACAGTCACTGTCACCGACAACCTCTCACACATCAGAGTACTGAGTGTCCGCCACAGTCACAGTAACAGACAGCCTCTCACACAGCACTGCACTGCGTGTCTGCCGCAGTACCTGTCACTGTCACCAACAACCTCTCACACAGCACAGTACTGCGTGTCTGCCACAGTCCAAGTCTCAGACAACCTCTTACACAGCACAGTACTGCGTGTCTGTCACTGTCACTGCTGCTCTGATCGACAACCTCCCGAACAAACAGTACTGCATGTTTCCCACTGTTACTGTCACCGACACCCTCTCACACAGCAAAGCACTGCTTTTTCACTGGCACTTTAACCGAAAACTTCTCGCACATCAAAGTACTGCGTGTCTGCCACTGTCACTTCTGCTGTCACCAAGAACCTCCCGACCAAAAGTACTTCATGTTTGCAATGTCACTGAAACCGATAACCTCTGATACAGAAAGGTACTGCGTGTCTGTCACTGTCACTGCTGCTCTGATAAACAACCTCTCGAACAACATATTACTGCATGTTTCCCACTGTGAACGTTTCAGCCAACCTCTCACATAGCCCAGCACTGCGTTACCACTGTCACCGACAACCTCTCACACAGCATAGCACTGCATTTTCACTGAAACCAATATCCTCTCACATAACAGTACTGCGTGTTCACTGTCACCGAAAACCTCTCACACAGAACAGCACTGCATTTTCACTGTAACCGACAACTTCTCGGAAAGGACAGTTCTGCGTTATCACTGCCATTGTCACCGATAACCTCTCCCACAGCACAGTACTGCGTTGTCACTGTCAATGTCAACGACTACTTCTCACAGAGCACAGTACTGCGTTGTCACTGAGACTGTCACCGGCAACCTCTCGCACAGCACAGTACTGCATTGTCACTGTCATTTTAACCGACAAATTCTCGCATATCAAATTACTGTGTGTCTGCCACTGTCACTGCTGCTGTCACCAACAATCTATCGAACAAACAGTACTGTATGTTTCCCACTGTGCTGTCACCGCCAACGTCTCCCACAGGACTGCACTGCGTTTTCACTGTCACCGACAACCTAAAGGCACAGCACAGTACTGCGTTATCACTGTCACTGTCACGGACAACCTCTCCCACAGCACAATACAGGGTTGTCGCTGTAACTGTCACCGACAACCTCTCGCACATCACAGTACTACATTGTCACTGACACAGTCACCGACAACTTCTCAAACAGCACAGTACTGCGTGGTCACTGTCCCTGTCACCGACAATCTTTCACACAACAAAAAATGCATTAGCGCTGTCACTTTCACCGACAAACACTCACACAGCACAGTACGCATATCTGTGACTGTCACTGTCACCCAAACATCTCCCACAGGACAGCACTGTGTTGTCACTGTCATCGACGTACTCTCACACAGCACAGCACTGCAATATCATAGTCACCGAAAACCTCTCGCACAGCACAGTACTGCGTTGTCCTGTCACTTTCACCGACAAATTTCGCACAGCACAGTACTGCGTTGTCACTGTCACTGTCACCTGACAAACTCTCACACAGCATAGTTCTGTGTTGTCAATGTCACCGCTAACCTCTCACACAGCATAGCACTGCAGTTTCCTTGTAACCGACAACTTCTCGGAAGGGACAGTATTGCGTTATTACTGTCACTATCACCGGCATCCTCTCTCACAGCGCAGTACTGCGTTGTCACTGTCTCTGTCACTGACATCTTCTCACACATTACATTACTGCGTTGTCGCTGTCACTGTCAACGACAACCTCTCACACAGCGCTGTACTGCATTGTCACTGTCCCTCTACCGACAACTTCTACACAGCAGAGTACTGCCTTTTCTTTGTCACATAAACCAACAACTTCTCGATCACAGTACTGCGTGTCTGTCACTGTCACGGATGCTGTCACCAACTACCTCTCGAACAAACAACACTTCATATTTACCACTGTCACTGACACCGTTATTCTTTCACAGAACAGTGGTGCGTTTTCACTGTCAGCGACATTCTCTCACACAGAACAGCACGGCATTGTCACAGTCATCGACAATCTCTCGCAAATCACGGTACTGCGTTATCACTGTCACTGTCACCGACAACCTCTCGCACAGCATAAAACCGCGTTGTCACTGTCACTGTCACCGACATTTTCTCGCACAGCACAGAACTGCATTGACCCTGTCAATGACAACCTCTCGCACAGTACAGTACTTCGTTGTCACTGTTACTGTCCCCGACAACCTCTACTATAACATAGTACTGTGTCTCTGCAACTGTCACTGCTGCTCGAATTGACATCTCGAACAACACAGTAATGCATGTTTCCCACTGTGAACGTCACAGACATACTCACACATAACTCAGCCCTGCATTACCACCGTCACCGACAACCTCTCGCACAGCACAGCACTGCATTGTCACTGTCACTGTCATCTGACAAACTCTCGCACAGTACAGTACTGCGTTGTGACTGTCACCAGCAAACCTCACGTACAGCACAGTTCTGTGTTCTCAATGTCACCGATAACCTCTCACACAGCATAGCACTGCATTTTCGCTGTCACAGACAACATTTCACAAAGCTAAGTTCTGCATTGTCACTGTCACCGACAACCTCTCGCACATCACAGTACTGCGTTGTCACTGTCAATGTCAACGACAACTTTTCACACAGCACAGTACTACGTTGTCATTGTGATTGTCACCGACAACCTCAAGTACAGCACAGTACTGCATTGACACTGTCACTCACTCACAAACTCTCCCAGAAAAAGGTACAGCGTTGTCACTGTAACCGAAAACCTCTCGCACAGCACAATAATGCGTTATCACTGTCACTGTCACTGACAATCTCTCCCACAGCACAGTACTGCATTGTCACTTTCACTGTCACCGACAATTTCTAACACAGCACAGTACTGCGTTTCACTGTCACTGTCGCTCACAAACTCTCCCACAGCACACTACTGTGTTGTCACTGTCACCGACAACCTCTCCCAAAGCACAGTAATGCGTTGTCACTGTCCCTGTCACTCACAAACTATCCCGCAGCACAGTACTGCGTTGTCACTGTCACTGACAACCTCTCACACAGCAGAGTACTGGGTTATCACTGTCACTGTCACCAACGACATCTCCCACAGCACAGTAATGCTTTGTCACTGTCACTGTCACCGACAACCTCTCGCACAGTAAAGTACTGCATTGTCACTGTCACTGTCAGTGACAACTTCTCACACAGCACAAAACTGCGCCTATACAGTGACTGTCACCGACAACCTCTCGCACAGCACAGTACTGCGTGTCTGCCGCTGTAACTATCACCAATAACATCTCCCACAGCACAGTACTGCGTGTCTGCCACTGTCACTGCCACTGTCACCGACAACCTCTCTCACAGCACAGCACTGCATTTTTACTGTCACCGACAACCTCTCTTACAGCACGGAAAGGAGTGTCTGCCTCTGTCAATGCCACTCTAACCGACAACCTCTCACACAGCACAGTACTGCATGTAGTAAAATATAATGGTGGGGAACTCTAGGAGTGTGTACAACAAGCTGAATGTCTTCTGGGGAAAGGTTGAATGATATGAGGCGGATGTAGTGGTAGCTGTGGAAACTTGGCTGACTGAGAAAGTACTGGACATTTAATGTAGGTAGGATAAGTTCACCATCTTCTGAAGAGACAGGAACGAGAGGAAAGGAGGAATAATGGTGTGTGTAAGGAAAGGGTTAAAAGGGGTGGTGGAAGGAGTTAGTAAGGATGTCGAGGTAATGTAAATTAAATAGAGTGGTGGTAGTAATAGGAAAATTACTTTGCTGGCAGCGTATAGACCACCAGGGATGGCAGTCAATTGAGATGATCAAGGAGAGGGTCGATAGACTAAAAGACAGGCTGTGGGTTGTTGTAGCAGGGGATTTGAATATGCCAGGTGTGAAATGGATGGAGGGTGCAGAAGGAATGGGCAGCATGATGCAGAGAATGGCAGCATAATTAGTCAAATGAGGATTAGTCCAGATAGTAGAAACTCCTACGAGATAGAATGAGGAGGGTGTTGGGTCAGTGCTGAATGTGGTGTTGGTCAGACCTGGGAATGCTCTATTTGGTACAATAGTATTGGATGGTATAAGCGACCATCATATCCCGGTTGTGGACATTGGGATTGGCAAGATGAGGGAAGAGCAAACGGCAGAAAGGCTGGTGTGGCAGTATGGGAGAGGAGACAATAAGGGGGCAGAAATCTTCCTGAGAGACAGGTTTAAAAATGGTCTATGGAGGGGGGTATAGAGGGGTTGTGGAGGCAGTTTAGAGGATTAATGGAGGTTATGTTGGAGAAATTTGTGGCAATGAAAAGGTTACAGACTGGGGGAGATCCGCCATATTATGGACAGGAGATTTTGAAAATGAAGAGGAAGTGCAGAAAATTACATGCCAAGTGGAGAAATGAAGGGATAATAAGATCTAAAGAAATTATGAAACAAATGGGTAGGGAGCTTGAAAGGAAGATCAAACAGGCAAAGAATGTATTTCTGGGGGACATGGTGGAAGAAGAAAAAGGCAAGGAATGGGAGACATTCTTTAGGTATGTTAGGAGGTTAAAGGGAGGAGAGGAAGGGCTTTCCCTGCTAACAGGAAGGAATGGTAGGCATGCGACAAATGACGAAGAATAGTCGGAGATGCTGCAAGGACAGTACTTGTCAGTGTTTGAGGCAAAGGAGGATTGGAATAGGGGGAAAATAGGGTCCGGGGGGTGTTTAGCACGTTTAAGATGAGGGAGTAGAAGATAGAAAAGGTAATTAGGGCTTTGAAGAGCAGCAAGGCAAGGGGTCCAGATGGGATAGGAAACGCAGTACTAAAGTTTGGTGGCAGGGAGTTGGTGAAAAATTTAAGGTACTGTTTAAAAAGTCCTTAGGATGCTATGGTGGTACCTATACACAAGCAGGGAGAGGATAGCGAGAGGCCTGGCAGCTACAGGCCGGTGAGTCTCATATAAAGTACAGGAAAAGTAATGGAGAGTCTGGTGGTGCAGTATGTGATTAGGGTTATGAAAAACAGGAATTGGTTGGAGAAGTCCCAGCATGGTTTCAGGAGGGGATACTCGTGTGAGACTCGGCTGGCTGGGCTATTGGAGGATATGGTACAGGTAGTTAATGAGGGAAAGCAGGTGGATGCCTGATTCATAAATTTTGAGAAGGCATCTGATAAGGTGCCCCATGGGACATTGATGAGGAAAGTGGAGGCGCTTATACCAGACAGGATGGTAGTGGAATGAATAGGGGACTTCCTCAGGGGGCGAAGGCAGAGGTTGAAAGTTGGGATGGCAATATCGGAGGACGAGGAGGGGGGGGGGGGGCGGATATTTGCAGGCGGACATTGAAAAAATATGGTTGTGGACCAGGAAGAATAAAATGAAGCTAAATGAAAGAAAAACTACGATAGTGAGGTTCACAAGGAAGAAGTTTATAAGCAGGGACATCTACAGATGGGAGGAACAAAAGATAGAAGAAGCAGCAGAATATAAATATCTAGGGATTGTACTGCAGGGAGACCTCAAATGGAAAAAAATAGGTAGAGAGGGTGGTTGCAAAGGGAAGAAGAGCTCTGGGTATGCTGGGAAGGGTAGTGAAGGGAGTCAGCTGTAAGGTGAAGGAGAAGGCGTATGGCAAAATCATATGGCTTAAAATATGCTGCAACGGTATGGGACCCGTGTGTGGAGGCGGAGGTGCGAGAACTGGAAAAGGTGCAGAGAAGGGCAGCAAGATGGGTGAAGGGTAGATGGAGAAGGCAGGGGCAGGATGATGAGGAAGGAGGGAACTATAGGCCATCAGTGATGTTGAAAGAAATGGGGTGGAGATCATTGAGGGACAGAAGGAAATTTGAACGGATAACAGGATGTACAGGATGGTGAATGAAGAGGGAGGATGGGGAGGGCTACACTGCAAGCTAGGTAAGGGGGTGTTTAGAGGACGAGGAAACAACAGTGAGAAGCTTCAGAGGGTGTGGAGGAGAATGGAGCGGGATAGGGAATCCATGCTTGTGAGGTCTGTGCGGGTGTGGAATTTGTTTAGAAAGGAATTGGTATCTGTGAGAGCATTTGATAAGTTCAGGAAGGGAGTGCAGAAGGAGTTGGTTGGGTAAAGGAGAAGTGAGAGAGATCGCCACCGGCCGGTAGCCTAATTGTGAGTATATGTATCTATGGAAAATGTCTGCCGCTGGTATTTCTACTGTCACCGACAACCTCTAACACAGCAAAATACTGTGTGTCTGCCACAGTCACAGCCACTGTCACCTACAACCGCTCACACAGCACAGTACTGCATGTCTGTCTCAGTCACTGCCCATGTCACCGCGGCAACCTCTCATGCCTCACAGAACTGCATGCCTGCTACAGTCACTACTACTGCCAATTACAACCTCTCACACAGCACAGTACTGAGTATTTGCCACTGACAATGTTATTGTCACCGACAGCCTCTCACAAAGCACAGTTCTGTATGTCTGCCGTTGTCACTGCTACTGTCACAGACAAACTCTTACACCGCACAATACAGCATGTCTACCACTGTCACTACCACTGTCACCGACATCATTTCACACAGCACAGTACGTGTGTCTGGCTATGTCACTGCCTCTATCAACGAAAACTGTTCACACAGCACAGTACTGCGTGTCTGCCACTGTCACTATCACGGCCACCACCAAACTCTCAAACAGCACAGTACTGCTTGTCTGCCTCTGTCACTGTCAATTCCACCGACAACCTATCACACAGCACAGTACTGCATGTCTGCTGCTGTCACTATCACAGACAATCTCTCTAGCAGCAGAGTACTGCGTATCTGCTGCTGTCACTGTCACTGTCACCGACAATCTCTCACTCGGCACTGTACTGCGTATCTGCCATTGTCAGTGTCACTACCTCCATTAAACCTCTCGCACAGCACAGTACTGCGTGTCTGCCTCTGTCACAGTCAATGCCACCGACCTCTCACCCAGCGCAGTACCGCGTGTCCACTGCTGTCACTGTCACCGGCAATCTCTCACGCAGCACAGTACTATGTGTCTGCCACTGGCACTGGCTCTGTCACCGACAGCATATCATAGCACAGTAATGCGTGAATGCTGCTTTCACTGTAAGCGGTAATCTCTCACATAGCACTATACCGCGTGTCTACCTCTGTCACTGGCTCTGTCACCGACAATCTAACACATAGCACAGTACTGCGTGTCTGCTGTTGTCACTGTCACCGGCAATATCTCACGCAGTACAGTAATGCCTGTCTGCTACTGTCACTGGCTCTGTCAGCGACAATATCTCACTCAGCACAGTAATGCGTGTTTGATGCTGTCACTGTGAAAGCGGCAATCTCCCGACACAGCACAGTACTATGTGTCTGCCATTTTCAATGCTGCTGTCACCAACTACCTCCCACAAAGCTCAGTAATGTGTTGTCAGTGTCACTTTCACCACCCCCGCTGTCTGTAGGAGTAAGTGTACACGTGCTCTGTCGCCAACTACCTCCCACACAGCACAGTAATATGTTGTCAGTGTCACTGTTACCACCCCCGCTGGCTGTAGGAGCAAATGTACACGTGCTTTGTCACCAACTACCTCCCACACAGCAAAGTAATGCGTTGTCAGTGTCACTGTTACCACCCCCGCTGGCTGTAGGAGCAACTGTACACGTACTCTGTCAAAAACTACCTCCTACACAGCACATTAATGCGTTCACAGTGTCACAGTTACCACTCCCGCTGGCTATAGGAGCAACACGACATGTGCTCTGTCACCAACTACCTCCCACACAGCACAGTAATGTGTTGTCAGTGTCACCTTTACCACCCCCGCAGGCTGTTGGTGCAACTGTACACGTGCTATGTCACCAACTTCCTCCCACACAGAACAGTAATGCGGTGTCAGTGTCTCTGTTACCACACCCGCTGTTTGTAGGAGCAATTGTACACGTGCTCTGTCACCAACTACCTCCCTAACATCACAGTAATGATTTGTCAGTGTCACTGTCACCACCCCCGCTGGCTGTAGGAGCAACTGTAGACGTGCTGTGTCACCAACGACCTCCAACACAGCACAGAAAATGTGTTGTCAGTGTCACTGTTACACCCCCGCTGGCTGTAGGAGCAACTGTACACGTGCTCTGTCACCAACTACCTGCCTCACAGCACAGTAATGCGTTGTCAGTCTCAGTGTTACCACCCCCACTGGCTGTAGGAGCAACTGTACACGTGCTCTTTCACCTACTACCTCCCACTCAGCACAGTACTATGTGTTTACCATTGTCACTGCTACTGTCACCAACTACCTCCCCACAGCACAGTTATGTTTTGTCAGTGTCACTGTCACCAGCCCGCTGGCTGTAGGAGCAAATGTACACATGCTCTGTCACCAACTACCACCCACACAGAACAGTAATGCGTTGTCAGTGTCACTGTTACCACCCTGGCTGGCTGTAGGAGCAACTGTACACGTGCTCTGTCACCAACTACCTCCCACACAGCACAGTAATGCGTTGTCAGTGTCACTGTTACCACCCCCGCTGGTTGTATTAGCAACTGTAAACGTGCTCGGTCACCAACTACCTCGCACACAGCACAGTAATATGTTGTCAGTGTCACTGTTACCACCCCCGCTGGCTGTAGGAGCAACTGTACCGTGCTATGTCACCAACTAACTCCCACACAGCACAGTATTATGTGTCTGCCATTATCACTGACGCTGTCACCAACTACCTCCACAAAGCACAGAATTGTTTTGTCAATGTCACTGTTACCACCCCCGCTTGCTGTAGGAGCAACTGTACACGTGCTCTGGCACCAACTACCACCCACACAGCACAGTAATGTGTTGTCAGTGTCACCCTTACCTACATCGCTGGCTGTTGGAGCAACTGTACACGTGCTCTGTCACCAACTAGCTCCACAAAGCACAGTAATGTGTTGTCAGTGTCACTGTTACCACCCCCACTTGCTGTACGAGCATCTTTACACGTGCTCTATCACCAACTACCTCCCACACAGCACAGTACTATTTGACTGCCATTGTCAATGATGCTGTCACCAACAACCTCCACAAGCACAGTAATGTGATGTCTGTGTCACTGTCACCACCCCGCTGGCTGTAGGAAACAACTGTACACGTGCTCTGGCACCAACTACCACCACACACAGCACAGTAATGTGTTGTCAGTGTCACCGTTACCTACATCGCTGGCTGTTGGAGCAACTGTACACGTGCTCTGTCACCAACTAGCTCCCACAAAGCACAGTAATGTGTTGTCAGTGTCACTGTTACCACCCCCACTTGCTGTACGAGCATCTTTACACGTGCTCTATCACCAACTACCTCCCACACAGCACAGTACTATTTGACTGCCATTGTCAATGATGCTGTCACCAACAACCTCCCACAAGCACAGTAATGTGATGTCTGTGTCACTGTCACCACCCCGCTGGCTGTAGGAAACAACTGTACACGTGCTCTGGCACCAACTACCACCCACACAGCACAGTTATGTTTTGTCAGTGTCACTGTCACCAGCCCGCTGGCTGTAGGAGCAACTGTACACATGATCTGTCACCAACTACCACCACACAGAACAGTAATGCGTTGTCAGTGTCACTGTTACCACCCTGGCTGGCTGTAGGAGCAACTGTACACGTGCTCTGTCACCAACTACCTCCCACACAGCACAGTAATGCGTTGTCAGTGTCACTGTTACCACCCCCGCTGGTTGTATTAGCAACTGTAAACGTGCTCGGTCACCAACTACCTCGCACACAGCACAGTAATATGTTGTCAGTGTCACTGTTACCACCCCCGCTGGCTGTAGGAGCAACTGTACCGTGCTCTGTCACCAACTACCTCCCACACAGCACAGTATTATGTGTCTGCCATTATCACTGACGCTGTCACCAACTACCTCCCACAAAGCACAGAATTGTTTTGTCAATGTCACTGTTACCACCCGCGCTGGCTGTAGGAGCAAATGTACACATTTGCTCGATCACCAACTACCTCCCACACAGCACAGTACTATGTTTCTGTAATTGTCAATGCCGCTGTCACCAACTGCCTCCCACACAGCACAGTAATGTTTTGTCAGTGTCACTGTTACCACCCCGCGTTGCTGTAGGAGCAACTGTACACGTGCTCTGTCACCAAGTACCACCCACACAGCACAGTAATTTGTTGTCAGTGTCACTTTCACCACCCCCGCTGTCTGTAGGAGTAAGTGTATACGTGCTCTGTCACCAACTACCTCCCACACAGCACAGTAATGTGTTGTCAGTGTCACTGTTACAACCCCTATGGCTGTAGGAGCAACTGTACACATGCTCTGGCACCAACTACCACCCACACAGCACAGTAATGTGTTGTCAGTGTCACCGTTACCTACATCGCTGGCTGTTGGAGCAACTTTACACGTGCTCTGTCAATAACTAGCTCCCACAAAGCACAGTAATGTGTTGTCAGTGTCACTGTTACCACCCCACTTGCTGTACGAGCATCTTTACACGTGCTCTATCACCAACTACCTCCACAAAGCACAGTACTATTGGACTGCCATTGTCAATGATGCTGTCACCAACAACCTCCCACAAGCACAGTAATGTGATGTCTGTGTCACTGTCACCACCCCGCTGGCTGTAGGAAACAACTGTACACGTGCTCTGGCACCAACTACACCCACACAGAACAGTAATGTGTTGTCAGTGTCACCGTTACCTACATCGCTGGCTGTTGGAGCAACTGTACACGTGCTCTGTCACCAACTAGCTCCCACAAAGCACAGTAATGTGTTGTCAGTGTCACTGTTACCACCCCACTTGCTGTACGAGCATCTTTACACGTGCTCTGTCACCAACTACCTCCCACACAGCACAGTACTATGTGTCTGCCATTTTGACTGCCGCTGTCACAAACTACCTCCCACACAGCACAGTAATGTGTTGTCAGTGTCACTGTTACCACCCCCGCTGGCTGTAGGAGAAACTGTACACGTGCTCTATCACCAACTACCTCTCACACAGCAGAGTAATGTGTTGTCAGTGTCATTGTTACCACCCCCGCAGGCTGTAGGAGCAACTGTGCATGTGCTCTGTCACCAACTACCTCCCACACAGCACAGTACTATGTGCCTGCCATTTTCAATGCTGCTGTCACAACTACCTCCCACACAGAACAGTAATGCGTCTTCAGTGTAACAGATTCCACCCCCGCTGGCTGTAGGAGCAACTGTACACGCGCTCGGTCACCAGCTACCTCCCACACAGCACAGTAATGTGTTGTCAGTGTCACTGTTACCACCCCCGCAGGCTGTAGGAGCAACTGTGCACGTGCTCTGTCACCAACTACCTCCCACACAGCACAGTATTATGTGCCTGCCATTTTCAATGCTGCTGTCACCAACTACCTCCCACAAAGCTCAGTAATGTGTTGTCAGTGTCACTTTCACCACCCCGCTGTCTGTAGGAGTAAGTGTACACGTGCTCTGTCACCAACTACCTTCCACACAGCACAGTAATGTGTTGTCAGTGTCACTGTTACAACCCCTGCTGGCTGTAGGAGCAACTGTACACGTGCTCTGGCACCAACTACCTCCCACACAGCACAGTAATGTGTTGTCAGTGTCACCGTTACCACCATCGCTGGCGGTTGGAGCAATTGTACACGTGCTCTGTCACCAACTACCTCCCACACAGCACAGTACTATTTGACTGCAATTGTCAATGCTGCTGTCACCAACAACCTCCCACAAGCACAGTAATGTGTTGTCAGTGTCACTGTCACCACCCCGCTAGCTGTAGAAGTAACTGTACACTGCTCTGTCACCAACTACCTCATACAAAGCTAAGTAATGAGTTGTCAGTGTCACCGTTACCACCCCCGTTGCTGTTGGAGCAACTGTACGCGGGCTCTGTCGCCAACTACCTCCCACACAGCACAGTAATATGATGTCAGTGTCACTGTTACCACCCCCGCTGGCTGTAGGAGCAAATGTACACGTGCTCTGTCACCAACTACCTCCCACACAGCAAAGTAATGCGTTGTCAGTGTCACTGTTACCAACCCCGATGGCTGTAGGAGCAACTGTACACGTGCTCTGTCACCAACTACCTCCTACACAGCACATTAATTGCGTTCACAGTGTCACAGTTACCACTCCCGCTGGCTATATGAGCATCTCGACATGTGCTCTGTCACCAACTACCTCCCACACAGCACAGTAATGTGTTGTCAGTGTCACCGTTACCACCCCCGCAGGCTGTTGGAGAAACTGTACACGTGCTATGTCACCAACTTCCTCCCACACAGCACAGTAATGCGGTGTCAGTGTCTCTGTTACCACCCCCGCTGGTTGTAGGAGCAATTGTACTCGTGCTCTGTCACCAACTACCTCCCTAACATCACAGTAATGATTTGTCAGTGTCACTGTCACCACCCCGCTGGCTGTAGGAGCAACTGTAGACGTGCTGTGTCACCAACGACCTCCAACACAGCACAGTAATGCGTTGTGAGTGTCACTGTTACCACACCCGCTGGCTGTAGGAGCAACTGTACACGTGCTCTGTCACCAACTACCTCCCACACAGCACAGTAATGTGTTGTCAGTGTCACTTTTACCACCCCGCTGGCTGTAGGAGCAACTGTACCCGTGCTCTGTCACCAACTACCTCCCACACAGCACAGTATTATGTGTCTGCCATTATCACTGACGCTGTCACCAACTAGCTCCCACACAGCACAGTAATGTGTTGTCAGTATCACTGTCACCACCCCCGCTGTCTGTAGGAGCAACTGTACACGTGCTCTGTCACCAACTACCTGCCTCACAGCACAGTAATGCGTTGTCAGTCTCAGTGTTACCACCACCACTGGCTGTAGGAGCAACTGTACACGTGCTCTTTCACCTACTACTCCCACCCAGCACAGTACTATGTGTTTACCATTGTCACTGCTACTGTCACCAACTACCTCCCCCTACAGCACAGTTATGTTTTGTCAGTGTCACTGTCACCAGCCCCGCTGGCTGTAGGAGCAAATGTACACGTGCTCTGTCACCAACTACCACCCACACAGAACAGTAATGCGTTGTCAGTGTGACTGTTACCAACCTGGCTGGCTGTAGGAGCAACTGTACACGTGCTCTGTCACCAACTACCTCCCACACAGCACAGTAACGTGTTGTCAGTGTCACCGTTACCACCCACGCTTGTTGTAGGAGCATGTGTACATGTGCTCTGTCGCCAACTACCTCCGACACAGCACAGTACTATGTGTTGCCATTGTCAAAGCTGCTGTCACCCACTACCTCCCACACAGAACAGTAATGTGTTGTCAATGTCACTGTCACCACTCCCGCTGGTTGTAGGAGCAACTGTACACGTTCTCTGTCACCAACTAACTCCACACAGCAGAGTAATTTGTTGTCAGTGTCACTGTTACCACGCCTGTTGCTGTAGGAGCAACTGTACACATTCTCTTTCACCAAATACCTCCACACAGCACAGTAATGTGTTGTCAGTGTCACTGTTACCACCCCCGCAGACTGTAGGATCAACTGTACACGTGCTCTGTCACCAACTACCTCCCACACAGCACAGTAATGTGTTGTCAGTGTCACGTTTACCACCCCCGCTGTGTAGGAGCAGTGTACAGTGCTCTGTCACCAACTACCTCCCACACAGCACAGTATGCTTGCAGTGCACGTCCACCGTGGCTGTGGATAATGTACGTGCTCTGTCACCAAATACCTCCCACACAGCTCAGTAATGTTGTTGTCAGTGTACTTGTCACCACCCCCGCTGTCTGTAGGAGCAACTGTACACGTGCTCTGTCACCAACTACCTCCCACACAGCACAGTAATGTGTTGTCAGTGTCACTGTTACACCCCCGCTGGCTGTAGGAGCAACTGTACAGTGCTCTTCACCAAATACCTCCCACACAGCCAGTAATGCGTTGTCATGTCAAGTATCACCACCCCCGCTGCTGTGAGGAGCAACTGTACACGTGTCTTGTCACCAACTACCTCCACATAGCACAGTAATGCGTTGTCAGTGTCACTGTTACCACCCCCGCTGGCTGTAGGAGCAATCGTACACGTGCTCTGTCACCAACTACCTCCCACACAGCACAGTAATGTGTTGTCAGTGTCACGTTACACCCCCGCTGGCTGTTGGAGCAACTGTACACGTGCTCTGTCACAAACTACCTCACCACACAGCACAGTAATATGTTGTCAGTATCTGTTCCACACCGTGGCTGTAGGAGCACTGTACAGTGCTCTGTCACCAACTACCTCCCACACACACAGTAATGTGTTGTCAGTGTCACTGTTACCACCCCGCTTGGCTGTAGGAGCAACTGTACACGTGCTCTGTCACCAATACACTCCACACAGCACAGTCATATGTTGTCAGTGTCACTGTTCACCACCCCGCTGGCTGTAGGAGCAACTGTACACGTGCTCTGTCACAAACTAATCACCAACAAGCACAGTAATGCGTTGTCAGTGTCACTGTTACCACCCCCGCTGGCTGTAGGAGCAAATGTCGCGTGCTCTGTCAAACTACTCCCACACAGCACAGTAATGCGTTGTCAGTGTCACTGTTACCACCCCCGCTGGCTGTAGAGCAATCTGTACACTGCTCGGTCACCAACTACCTCCCACACAGCACAGTACTATTTTACTGCAATTGTCAATTCCGCTGTCACCAACTACCTCCCACACAGCACAGTAATGTTTGTCAGTGTCACTGTTATCACCCCCGCTTGCTGTAGGAGCAACTGTACACGTGCTCTGTCACCAATACCTTACACAGTACAGTAATATGTTGTCAGTGTCACTGTCACCACCCCCGCTTGCTGTAGGGCAACTGTACACGTGCTTGTCATAACACCTCCACATAGCACAGTAATGTGTTGTCAGTGTCACTGTTACCACCCCCGCTGGCTGTAGGAGCAACTGTAACGTGCTCTGTCACCAACTACCTCCCACACAGCACAGTAATGCGTTGTCAGTGTCACTGTTACCACCCCCGCTGGTTGTATAGCAACAGTAACGTGCTCGGTCACGAACTACCTCCACACAGCACAGTAATATGTTGTCAGTGTCACTGTTACCAACCCCGCTGGCTGTAGGAGCAAATGTAACGTGCTCTGTCACCAACTACCTCCCACACAGAACAGTAATGAGTTGACAGTGTCACTGTTACCACCCCGCTGGCTGTTGGAGCATCTGTACACGTGCTCTGTCACCAACATCCTCCCACACAGACAGTAATGCGTTTCAGTGTCTGTTACCACCCAGCTGGCTGTAGGAGCATCTCGACATGTGCTCTGTCACCAAACCTCCCAACAGCACAGTAATGTGTTGTCAGTGTCACCGTTACCACCCCCGCAGGCTGTTGGAGCAACTGTACACGTGCTACTCACCAACTCTCCCACACAGCACAGTAATGCGTGTCAGTGTCTCTGTTACCACCCCCGCTGGTTGTAGGAGCAATTGTACTCGTGCTCTGTCACCAACTACCTCCCTAACATCACAGTAATGATTTGTCAGTGTCACTGTCTCCACCCCCGCTGGCTGTAGGAGCAAATGTAGACGTGCTGTGTCACCAACGACCTCCAACACAGCACAGAAATGCGTTGTGAGTGTCACTGTTACCACACCCGCTGGCTGTAGGAGCAACTGTACACGTGCTCTGTCACCAACTACCTCCCTCACAGCACAGTAATGTTTGTCAGTGTCACTTTACCACCCCCGCTGGCTGTAGGAGCAACTGTACCGTGCTCTGTCACCAACTACCTCCCACACAGCAGTAGTTTATGTAGTCTGCATTATCACTGACGCTGTCACCAACTACCTCCCACACAGCACAGTATATGTGTTGTCAATATCACTGTCACCACACCCGCTGTCTGTAGGAGCAACTGTACACGTGCTCTGTCACCAACTACCTGCCTCACAGCACAGTAATGCGTTGTCAGTCTCATGTTACCACCACCACTGGCTGTAGGAGCAACTGTACACGTGCTCTTTCACCTACTACCTCCCACCAAGCACAGTACTATGTGTTTACCATTGTCACTGCTACTGTCACCAACTACCTCCCCCACAGCACAGTTATGTTTTGTCTGTGTCACTGTCACCACCCCGCTGGCTGTAGGAGCAAATGTACACGTGCTCTGTCACCAACTACCACCCACACAGAACAGTAATGCGTTGTCAGTGTCACTGTTACCAACCTGCTGGCTGTAGGAGCAACTGTACACGTGCTCTGTCACCAACTACCTCCCACA
The DNA here is from genome assembly GCA_029891345.1 of Dryococelus australis. NCBI lineage: Eukaryota > Metazoa > Arthropoda > Insecta > Phasmatodea > Phasmatidae > Dryococelus > Dryococelus australis. Next base: position 110,606,451 of record CM057002.1, on the reverse strand, counting down.
CAGCAAAGTAATGTGTTGTCAGTGTCACCGTTACCACCCCCGCTGGCTGTTGGAGCAACTGTACACGTGCTCTGTCACCAACTTCCTACCACACAGCACAGTAAGCTATGTATCTGCAATCGTCAATGGCTGTCACCAACTACCTCCCACACAGCACAGTAATGTTTTGTCAGTGTCACTGTTACCACCCCCGCTTGCTGTAGGAGCAACTGTACACGTGCTCTGTCACCAAGTCACATACACAGCACAGTCATATGTTGTCAGTGTCACTGTCACCACCCCCGCTGGCTGTAGGAGCAACTGTACACGTGCTCTGTCAATAACGACCACCAACATAGCACAGTAATGTGTTGTCAGTGTCACCGTTACCACCCCCGCTGGCTGTAGGAGCAACTGTACACGTGCTCTGTCACCAACTACCTCCCACACAGCACAGTAATGTGTTGTCAGTGTCACCGTTACCACCCCCGCTTGTTGTAGGAGCATGTGTACATGTGATCTGTCCCAACTACCTCCGACACAGCACAGTACTATGTGTCTGCCATTTTCAATGCTGCTGTCACCAACTACCTCCCACAAAGCTCAGTAATGTGTTGTCAGTGTCACTTTTCCAACTGTACTCGTGCTCTGTCACCAACTACCTCCCACACAGAATAGTAATGCGTCGTCAGTGTAACTGTTTCCACCCGCGCTGGCTGTAGGAGCAACTGTACACGCGCTCGGTCACCAGCTAACTCCCACACAGCACAGTACTATGTGTCTGCCATTGTCAATGCCGCTGTCACAAACTACCTCCCACAAAGCACAGAATTGTTTTGTCAATGTCACTGTTACCACCCTCGCTGGCTGTAGGAGCAACTGTACACGTGCTCGATCACCAACTACCTCCCACACAGCACAGTACTATGTTTCTGCATTTGTCAATGCCGCTGTCACCAACTACCTCCCACACAGCACAGTAATGTTTTGTCAGTGTCACTTTTACCACCCCCGCTTGCTGTAGGAGCAACTGTACAAGTGCTCTGTTACGTACTACCTCCAACACAGCACAGTAATGTGTTGTCAGTGTCACTGTTACCACCCCCGCAGGCTGTAGGTGCAACTGTAAAAGTGCTTGTCACCAACTAATTCCCACACAGCACAGTAATGTGTTGTCAGTGTCACTGTCACCACCCCCGCCGTCTTAAGGAGCAACTGTACACATACTCTGTCACCAACTACCTCCAACACAGCACAGTAATATGTTGTCAGGGTCACTTTTACCAACCCCGCTGGCTGTAGGAGCAAATGTATACGTGCTCTGTCACCAACTACCTCCCACACAGCAAAGTAATACGTTGTCAGTGTCACTGTTACCACCCCCGCTGGCTGTAGGAGCAACTGTACACGTGCTCAGTCACCAACTACCTCCCACACAGAACAGTAATGAGTTGTCAGTGTCACTGTTACCACCCCCGCTGGCTGTTGGAGCACCTGTACACGTGCTCTGTCACCAACATCCTCCCACACAGAACAGTTATGCTTGTCAGAGATACTGAAACCCCCCCGCTGGCTGTAGTTGCAACTGTTCACGTGCTCTGGTTACCAACTACCTCCCACACACCACATTAATGCGTTCACACTGTCACAGTTACCACTCCCGCTGGCTATAGGAGCAACTCGACATGTGCTCTGTCCCCAACTACCTCCCACACAGCACAGTAATGTGTTGTCAGTGTCACTGTTACCACCCCCGCTGGCTGTAGGAGAAACTGTACACGTGCTCTATCACCAACTACCTCTCACACAGCAGAGTAATGTGTTGTCAGTGTCATTGTTACCACCCCCGCAGGCTGTAGGAGCAACTGTGCATGTGCTCTGTCACCAACTACCTCCCACACAGCACAGTACTATGTGCCTGCCATTTTCAATGCTGCTGTCACCAACTACCTCCACACAGAACAGTAATGCGTCTTCAGTGTAACAGATTCCACCCCCGCTGCTGTAGGAGCAACTGTACACGCGCTCGGTCACCAGCTACCTCCCACACAGCACAGTAATGTGTTGTCAGTGTCACTGTTACCACCCCGCAGGCTGTAGGAGCAACTGTGCACGTGCTCTGTCACCAACTACCTCCCACACAGCACAGTATTATGTGCCTGCCATTTCAATGCTGCTGTCACCAACTACCTCCCACACAGCAAAGTAATGCGTTGTCAGTGTCACTGTTACCAACCCCGATGGCTGTAGGAGCAACTGTACACGTGCTCTGTCACCAACTACCTCCTACACAGCACATTAATGCGTTCACAGTGTCACAGTTCCACTCCCGCTGGCTATATGAGCATCTCGACATGTGCTCTGTCACCAACTACCTCCCACACAGCACAGTAATGTGTTGTCAGTGTCACCGTTACCACCCCCCGCAGGCTGTTGGAGAAACTGTACACGTGCTATGTCACCAACTTCCTCCCACACAGCACAGTAATGCGGTGTCAGTGTCTCTGTTACCACCCCCGCTGGTTGTAGGAGCAATTGTACTCGTGCTCTGTCACCAACTACCTCCCTAACATCACAGTAATGATTTGTCAGTGTCACTGTCACCACCCCCGCTGGCTGTAGGAGCAACTGTAGACGTGCTGTGTCACCAACGACCTCCAACACAGCACAGAAATGCGTTGTGAGTGTCACTGTTACCACACCCGCTGGCTGTAGGAGCAACTGTAAACGTGCTCTGTCACCAACTACCTCCACACAGCACAGTAATGTGTTGTCAGTGTCACTTTTACCACCCCCGCTGGCTGTAGGAGCAACTGTACCGTGCTCTGTCACCAACTACCTCCCACACAGCACAGTATTATGTGTCTGCCATTATCACTGACGCTGTCACCAACTAGCTCCCACACAGCACAGTAATGTGTTGTCAGTATCACTGTCACCACCCCCGCTGTCTGTAGGAGCAACTGTACACGTGCTCTGTCACCAACTACCTGCCTCACAGCACAGTAATGGTTGTCAGTCTCAGTGTTACCACCACCACTGGCTGTAGGAGCAACTGTACACGTGCTCTTTCACCTACTACCTCCCACCCAGCACAGTACTATGTGTTTACCATTGTCATGCTACTGTCACTCAACTACCTCCCCTACAGCACAGTTATGTTTTGTCAGTGTCACTGTCACCAGCCCCGCTGGCTGTAGGAGCAAATGTACACGTGCTCTGTCACCAAACTACCACCCACACAGAACAGTAATGCGTTGTCAGTGTGACTGTTACCAACCTGGCTGGCTGTAGGAGCAACTGTACACGTGCTCTGTCACCAACTACCTCCCACACAGCACAGTAATGTGTTGTCAGTGTCACTGTTACCTACCCCCGCAGGCTTTTAGGAGCAACTGTACACGTGCTCTGTCACAACTACCTCCCACACAGCACAGTAATGCGTTGTCAGTGTCTTTACCACCCGCTGTGTAGAGCATTGTACAGTCTCTGTCACAACTACCTCCCACACGCACAGTATGGCTGTCATAGTACTGCACACCGCTGTCGTAGGGCAACTGTACACGTGCTCTGTCACCAACTACCTCCCACACAGCACAGTTAATGTGTTGTCAGTGTCACTGTTACCACCCCCTGGCTGTAGGAGAACTGTACACGTGCTCTGTCACCAACTACCTCCCACACAGCACAGTAATGTGTTGTCAGTGTCACTGTTACCACCCCTGCTGGTGAGCAACTGTCACGTCTCTGTCACCAACTACCTCCCACACAGCACAGTAATGTTTTGTCAGTGTCACTGTCACCCCGCTGCTGTAGGGCAATGTACACGTGCTCTGTCACAACTACCTCCCACACAGCACAGTAATGTGTTGTCAGTGTCACTGTTACCACCCCGCTGGCTGTAGGAGCAACTGTACACGTGCTCTGTCACCAACTACCTCCACACAGCACAGTAATGTGTTGTCAGTGTCACTGTTACCACCCCGCTGGTTGTAGGAGCAACTGTACACGTGCTCTGTCACCAACTACCTCCCACAGCACAGTACATGTAATGCATTGTCAATGTCCGCTGTCACCAAACCTCCCACAAGCCAGTATGTTTTCAGTGTCACTGTTACCCCCCGCTTGCTGTAGGAGCAACTGTACACGTGCTCTGTCACCAACTACCTACACACAGCACAGTAATGTTGTCAGTGTCACTGTTCCCACCCCCGCTTGGCTGTAGTGTTGCAATCTGTACACGGGTACTGTCTGTCACCAACTACCTCCCACACAGCACAGAAATGCGTTGTCAGTGTCACTGTTACCACCCCGCTGGCTGTAGGAGCAACTGTACACGTGCTTGTCACCAACTACCTCCAACACAGCACAGTATATGTGTTGCATGTCACTTTGCTGTACAACTGCCTCCCACACTGCACAGTAATGTGTGACCAGTGCACTACACCACCCCCTGGTCTGTAGGAGCAACTGTACACGTGCTTGTCACCAACTACCTCCAACACAGCACAGTAATGTGTTGTCAGAGTCACTGTTACCACCCCCGCTGCTGTAGGTGCAACTGTACACGTGCTCTGTCACCAACTACTCCCACACGCACAGTAATGCGTTGTCAGTGTCACTTTACCACCCCGCTGGCTGTAGGAGCAACTGTACACGTGCTCTGTCACCAACTTCCTCCCACACAGCACAGTAATGCGTTGTCAGTGTCTCTGTTACACCCCCGCTGGCTGTAGGAGCAACTGTACACGTGCTCTGTCACCAACTACCTCCAACACAGCACAGTAATGTGTTGTTAGTGTCACTGTTACCACCCCGCTGGCTGTAGGAGCAACTGTACACGTGCTCTGTCACCAACTACTCCACACAGCTACAGTAATGCGTTGTCAGTGTCACTGTTACCACCCCGCTGGCTAGTTAGGAGCAACTCGACATCGTGCTCTGTCACCAACTACCTCCACACAGCACAGTAATAGTTGTCAGTGTCACCTTACACCACGCTGCTGTTGGAGCAACTGTACACTTGCTCTTCACCAACTCCTCTCCACACAGCACAGTATTGCATTGTCAGTGTCTCGTTACCAACCCCGCTATCTGTAGGAGCAATGTACACGTGCTCTGTCACCAACTACCTCCCACACAGCACAGTAATGTTTGTCAGTGTCACTGTCACCCACCCGCTGGCTGTAGAGACAACTGTAAACGTGCTTGTCAAAAACGACCTCCCACAGCACAGAATGCGTTGTAGTGTCACTGTTACCACCCCCGCTGGCTGTAGGAGCAACTGTACCGTGCTCTGTCACCAACTACCTCCCACACAGCACAGTACTATGTGTCTGTCATTATCACTGCGCTGTCACCAAATTCCTCCCACATAGCACAGTAATGGTTGTCAGTGTCACTGTTACCACCCCGCTGGCTGTAGGACCAACTGTACACGTGCTCTGTCACCAACTTCATCCCACACCGCAAGTAATGCGTTGTCAGTGTCTCTGTTACCACCCCTTGCTTGCTGTAGGAGCAACTGTACACGTGCTCTGTCACCAACTACCTCCCACACAGCACAGTAATGTTTTGTCAGTGTCACTGTCACCACCCCGCTGGCTGTAGGAGCAACTGTACACGTGCTCTGTCACCAAACTACCTCCACACAGCACAGTAATGTTGTGTCGTGTCACTGTTACCACCCCCGCTGGCTGTAGGAGCAACTGTACACGTGCTCTGTCACCAACTACCTCCACACAGCACAGTAATGGTTGTCAGTGTCACTGTTACCACCCCCGCTGGCTGTAGGAGCAACTGTACACGTGCTCTGTCACCAACTACCTCAACACCACATTGTCAGACATTGTCAATGCGTTGTCATCTACAGTAGTTTTGTGTTCATTCACCACCCCGCTGGCTGTAGGAGCAACTGTACACGTGCTCTGTCACCAACTACCTCCCACACAGCACAGTAATGTGTTGTCAGTGTCACTGTTACCACCCCCGCTGCTGTTAGGAGCAACTGTACACGTGCTCTGTCACCAACTTACCTCCACACAGCACAGTAATTGTTGTCAGTGTCACTGTTACCACCCCGCTGGCTGTAGAGCAATTGTACACGTGCTCTGTCACAACTACCTCCCACACAGCACAGTAATGTGTTGTCAGTGTCACTGTCACCCCCGCTGGCTGTAGGAGCAACTGTACACGTGCTCTGTCACCAACTACCTCCACACAGCACAGTAATGTGTTGTCAGTGTCACTGTTACCACCCGCACTGGCGGTAGGACCAACTGTACACGTGCTCTGTCACCAACTACCTCCTACACAGCACAGTAATGTGTTTTCAGTGTCACTGTTACCACCCCCGCTGGCTGTAGGAGCAATTGTACACGTGCTCTGTCACCAACTACCTCCCACACAGCACAGTAATGTGTTGTCAGTGTCACTGTTACCACCCCCGCTGGCTGTAGGAGCAACTGTACACGTGCTCTGTCACCAACTACCTCCCACACAGCACAGTAATGTGTTGTCAGTGTCACTGTTACCACGCCCGCTATCTGTAGGAGCAACTGTACACGTGCTCTGTCACCTACTACCTCCCACACAGCACAGTAATGCGTTGTCAGTGTCACTGTTACCACCCCCGCTGGCTGTAGGAGCAACTGTACACGTGCTCTCTCACCAACTATCTCCCACACAGCACAGTACTATGTGTCTGCCATTGTCAAATGCCGCTGTCACCAACTACCTCCCACACAGCACAGTAATGTTTTGTCAGTGTCACTGTTACCACCCCCGCTGGCTGTAGGAGCAACTGTACACGTGCTCTTCCGGATATACTGTCTTCTTTTGTTTTCTGTACTTAATCAAATACACGAACAACATATAATATTGAATAACAGTACTTTGCGATTATGTAATGTCAATTACATAATGAAATACGTCTCTTTATAACGACCAAATATTTTAATTTGAAAAAAATATATATATATATTTCCTATAATACATATAACAATATTGTTATTATATATATTACAATGTGTTGTGAAGGAATACATTAATAATATAACATACATAATGAAAATATTAGAAACACATTTTAATATAAAATATTATATGCTTGCATGAAATCATTTAATCAAAATATTACAGCGCATATTTGCAATTCTATAATTATTTTATCACGTATATTCTATTATATATGTTTCACGTATATTCATTTGTGAAAATATTTATATAATTAGGTTATATACTTCTATTTTATCAATTTGTGCGCAAAAATAATAACTTATTAATATGTATTGCACGTTTTTAAAGATAAATTTAATATATTTATCGAAGTATATTAAAGTACCAATTCCGTATATTATATCCAAAAAATATATGATTAAATATTTTAGTATTAGTTATACTGAGTGTACTTGAACAAATGATAATAAACACCAGAGTGGATTAGATGAGAACAGATTTAGCATATTTCATTAAGAACAAATAGTCTAACGCCCATAGTTCACCCGCTAGTGGCAGTGACAATGTGCAATGGTTGATATGTAACCTTGTGTGCTTGGCCGTGTAGCCAACCTCCTCATTCAGTACGCCCAGTACAGCATAGTTTGAATCTCGGTGGGACTACGTATCTCCAGTTCCTTTTGTTGCTGAAATACTTGGAGGATGTTCCTTTAGGTGCTCGTGAGGTGATGTGGTCGCATCAGAATGGGACCCCGCCTCATTTCACTCAGTGAACCGGTATAGACGTAGGTAGGGGAGGCCCCCCAATGCATGGCCACCACGCTCGCCTGATCTCACACCACCTAACTTCTGGCTGTGAGGCCACATTGATCGATGTTGCGTGCCATACCACTCGACACGAAGGATGAGCTCACGACGCATAGGCGGAGAGCATTTTGTCACCATCAATGACACACCGGAAACATTTGCAATGTGCGTCTCAACATGCTCAGTATTGCACTGTCACTGTTGCCAACGGTGACTAAAATTTGTTGTAAATTTGGTGACACACATGAGATATTAAAATTATCATCCAGATTTAATACAGTTACAGCAGAAGAATGGGGAATATATATTGTGTATTTATTCATAAATTTCATACTTACAAAATAATTGAAGACATTATTACGTGTTTATAAACCATTATAAATTGAACTAAAAAATATGTGTCTTAATTTATAATGATTTATTTTCATGAAAATCGAATTGATTTGTGAACAAATTAAAAACTTATATTAAATACAAATTAATGAACAAAATGTTAATTAATGAAATACTCGATATTACTGAGTGCCTACATACAGAAAAAGAGCCCAATTGGCTGGTATTAAATATTTTAAAAATATGACAAATAAATAATAACAAAAAAAAACCTGTTTTTATACACAAATCGATTAGCATAAATTGAGTAAACAATTTGTAAGAGGCAAGAATAATAAAATTACTTCTTGACATAACGGCATATTATAACAAAAGTGACTGGCTGCGGGCTGCTGAGGGGCGTGGCGTGTGTCTCGTTCGCTCCGCCCTTGAGCTGTGTACGGTTTCCTGTTAGTTCGTGTATTGCCCAGTAGGATTGTCTGCGCCTTCTGACTAGTATGGGTGGTTGCAGTGAGTGCCCTCCATCTATGTGAAGGGTTAAGGTGCAAAACAGATGATTATAGGGACAGAACTAAACTGTAGTAAATGTTGTTACCGCTTTGTTAAACACTAGAATGAAATGTCCTGACTTTGCAATATGCTGTCAGCCAGCGCCATCGCCCTGACTCAAGCCACATACTGCATATTGACCGGGAACACAAGCCTATCTACCAGCTACACACGTGCTGTATCTGTTACCACTTGCTGTTAGCCTGAACAGTAGTCAAATAGAGGCCACGGTAGCTGAGCGGTTAGACTTCTCGCCTCCCACCAAGGCGAAGCCGGTTCACTCCGGATTTTCGTAAGTGGCAATGGACGATGTCGCTGGTCGACGAGTTTTATCGGGGATCTCCCGCGTCCCCCACCCGTTAATTCTGGCGCGGTTCCTTTCTCATTTTATTTCACCCTCGCTGACTCCCAAGACTTCGATGTTAAAAGCCGCCCAAATCTCTTCACTCACTCTTCAGTAGTCAAATAAATACATTATCGTTGTGTTTGTAACTGTACGATGTCAATCGTCGGTGCCGCTAACTGACATTTGCAGTAAACAGAGGTAAATCGTATAAATAGATCTGCTTTACATTAAGCCTATTACAGTCTATGAGTATTACATTCAGCCTTAATATTACCTCATTTAGAACCAAATTTAAAGCGCTATCAAGGGCCACAGGCTTTTAGGGGCAGCATTCCCTGCACAACTGTGAAATTGAGAAAGTGAGATAATATTATTTTATGAGAATCCCTAAACAGACTTGTATTTCAAGTTTTTATAAATAATATTGTTGAAATATTTTGTTATGACTTATAGTTTTAATATCACCTACAGCAGATTTCATTTCATCGGCGATTGTAATAACAAATGAAGCAAATTATTATTTTGTCACAGAGTAATTCCGCTCTAAATCTCTCGACGCCTGAATTTTAATATGTAAGATCAACACGCTTATACGCATGCATTTAATTGTTGCAATTTCTTTAAGTGGCGGTAGAATTATGTTGTCCTCTAGACAAAACATCAAAGTTTGTCTTTAAGTATAACACGACCTTTAGCTGCCACAAGAGCACCCAGTTTAGTGTTTGCATAACGACCAGCAGTTTTCTTACCAAAAACTACACAGAATTTGCAGTAAAGTCGTTGTTCGAGATCAGATAGCGAAGATTGTTAAGATGTGGGTGCCCTAAGCGACCACGAGCCTCCTGTTCGCATTCTCTGTGAACCGAATGTGGAAACACAGTCGATGCTGATGCTTGTAGATCACACGCAGTGCCCGACCCAGATACTAAGTCGAGATGCCAAATAACATTTGGTTGTAAATTTTTTCACTAATCGGTTATGCTCGTGTGTGATTTTCAAGGTTATCTTAACCACTGTGTATTGTGTTTGGATGGGAAGGAGGAGGGAGTGGGGCATGGCCCTTCCCTCCCCTTGGTCTTCTAGCTACGCCTGGTATATTCCTTTGGCAACAAGTTAAAACTCCACAATTATTTCTGTACTGGAGACCCATTTATAGTTGATTCGCGATAACTTCGGCCTTTTCTGAAGCTCTGCAAAATATCTACTTTTGGTTACTGATTACGTATCCTTCCGCTACACGTAAACATAAACACTGCCATGTGAAGTCTACTTTTATAACTGTCAAATGCGTTGGTTGTTGTTCAATGAATGCTGTCATATTTCCTACGAATGTTCACCATTTTGGCCTATAACAATATTTAGGCCGGCTTTATAGCTATTTGTTACACACAATATAGCACGTTACACATAATACACATTAATATTTTGCCACGGCCGTGTTTGTTACAACTGTGGCGTAAACAACAGTAGTATTTTAGCTGTTGTTATTAATATGTGTTGGGTTATTTCGTTAAAAGGACGGTATTATTTGGAATAAAAATTGAAAAGAAGGGACACAGTAAATTCAAGCATGCAACTCGTGTCGCTTATTTATTGTACATCGACAAACGTAAAAGATAGTGGTGAACATGCAAACACATAGGCCTCCCGTAACGTTTGTTCCGCTAATGTTTACATGCATTGGGACTTACTGGTTTGTAGGTTTATTGTATTATTTATTTAAGTTTATCTGGTTGGGCTTAGTATTTTGAGGGGATCGTGGCAGACATTCAAATCACAGAAACGTAAACTCGTTACACAGCTGTTTTTCAAACACCTAGTGTAAAGGTACAACGTTGTGATAAACAGACGTGAATGTAAATAATCAACTTCGTCATAACATCAGCTCATGGTTAAAATGTATAAATTTTGCACATATTTGAAATCAACACACACACCTGGCCTGCGTAACTATTACAACACAGCCACCACACCCTTTCTAACACAGCTATCCCAACACAACACTTTTAACCCTGCCGTGGAAACACATATTTATCACAACATTGTAACTTGCCTAGGAGGTTAAGAAAACACGAGTACGAACTTAACACTTCGTTAAGAAACACGCCGTATCGTTAACATGTCGTCACATCACTGTCAGTCGTAAGGCAATGGGTATAATCGCCCGCCATATTGGGTTGGTTTGGGACAAGTGCGTGATTCTAGATTCTCCTTTCCACGCCACGTCTGCCAGCCTGCTGGACTTGTAAGCCTCGCGCCATCGCATCACATCTAAATAACAAATAATATCTATTTAAACAATGAAGTCTCGTTTCAATTGTAAATTACAATTTCAAACATCATTATTGTTGCTGTAGTTAGTATAAAATGTACTGAAATTAGAAATAACAAGATCTATACTTTTCCTGCCACACAGATGGTATGAACTTCCCGAGAGAGAGAGAGAGAGAGAGAGGAGAGAGAGAGAGAGAGAGAGAAAAGAGAGAGAACGAGACAGAGAGCGACACGATCCGCTTCGCTTAAACTTTTCTTCCAGACGGAAAAAAAATCACTGTGAAACTAGAGTGAGCCAACGCACTGTAATTTCAGCTGATATTTTTTACTGCAGCAATAAAATGTGTTTCCTTCAATGCTACCTAACAATACAAATATATCATTTAGCAACTGTTAATTTACAAATATTAACAAAAAAAAACGAGGTTAAAAAATATTGTAACTGTGAACTATTTCTTATCGGCTGATGCCAATACGTCGCTGCTCTCGTTGTTGTTAATTAGTATTTCATACGAAATGAATATTACAAGGTATAGAAGATACTAAGTAGATTATTAATCTATTCAAGAACACAGTACTGTAACGTTAATCACAAGGTTATATAATTTGAGAATACACACAATAGATTGACATGTTACACCTAGGGTGATTTTTAAAAGGTTCGATTCCAAAAGGTCGAAGAAAGCGTGATTGGTCTGTAGTTATACACTGGATTACACTTTACTTTACCGTACAAAAACTAGCACGGTCTTCGGTTACTTTTTTTTTTTCGGCAATACATCGTCTAACTTCGTCCACGGCATGGCTTGCAATCTGCAATACAATTTATATTGAAAGTAAAATGTTGGTGTGTTTGAAGTCTATCTTGTTGTGAAATGAATTCGCGAAATTGACGAGTCTCTTTTAACGACGTACGAGTACACAAAGTAATTATAGAGTTGGAGTTATTGGCAGGGGAATGAGCGGCATGGCCACGTGGTTACATGAGAGCAGGGCAGTGTCTGGTAGTGAGAGTGGCGCTGTAGATCAGCGAGCCGTGGATAGCGAAGCCACTTACAACTCAACTCAAGTTCATGGCCAGTAGCTCCCACAGCCTGGCCATCACACACACACACACCTGCCTTCCCTCACTCGTCCCACAATGTCAGTAGTGTAGAATGTGTGCTTCTGGACCATACACCAGACACTGCTGTCCACATTAAAGTACTTTCATTCAACCATCATGAAGGCCATGTGCTGAAATCGTATTAATATCATTAAGGTCAACTAATAAAAAAATCAATAAATGATAAACATAATAACGTAATAAAATTAGCTGCTATATTAATATCGATGTAGAACATAATCATGTCATCTATAATTTATATATATATATATATCACTTGTTTAAATATATATTGTGATTTAACATTTTTATATTAATAATATTTTTGATAGTAATAATTTAAGTAATTTTAAAATGAGATATTACAACATACATTATAATGAAGTATGATTATGTATAATACAGTGTTATAAATATATACTACAATATGTTACGATGTACTAAATTTATTTACTGCTATAACACTATATGCAATAATGAATGTCAAATAGTTATGTAAAAATTATATATATATCTCATGTTTTGACAATTTTTAATTTCGTACATACATTCGTATACTGAATAAAAATCATTTTTATTTTCCACTTAAATACAAGATTTTCTAACACGTATTCGCATACAACTGATAGCAAAATCATATCGTCCACACTTATAATTAATAACATATACAAACTTGCAGCTTCATATAAATATATATAATTGTATATAATATATGTAGCTGCAAGTTTGTAGATGTTATTAATTATAATAAAATCAATATCGTGTGTTGTGGACGATACAATATTTTTATCAGTTGTATGCGAATACGTGTTAGAAAATCTGGTATTTAAATGGAAAATAAAAATTAGATTTATTCACACACACACACACACACGCATTATATATATATATAATATATATATATATAACATGTAATTAAAAAACCCGATGAAAATATAAGACGGAAATGTATGTACTATTTTTCCCAAAAAGTGATTATTATGGGAGTTATGTGCCCCAAAAATTAGATTTTTAAAATGATTTTTGTTACAGACATCAGAAAGTACTTGCGATTAAGCAACGAATCGGTGAATAGTGTTTTGTAGGACGGGGATGTTACACTTGTGACAATGTGATTGGTAATACCATCCCCCATCATGAGGAAAATAGTGGTGCTCCATCGTAACCAAACACAGGTTGGTACCCTCCATTTTCCAGTTGAAGGGGCTGAAATTAGCAATAACAGTACCAAAAGATCTGAGATCACCCAATCACTACACAACACGAGTTTGTTAGCCACTCACCGTCAACACCACACCAGGTTTGAGATCACCCACTCACTACACAACACGAGTTTGTTAGCCACTCACCATCAACACCACAACAGGTGTGAGATCACCCACTCACTACACAACACGAGTTTGTTAGCCACTCACCGTCAACACCACAACAGGTGTGAGATCACCCACTCACTACACAACACGAGTTTGTTAGCCACTCACCGCCAACACCACAACAGGTGAGATCACCCATCACTACACAACACGAGTTTGTTAGCCACTCACCGCAACACCACAACAGGTCTGAGATCACCCACTCACTACACAACACGAGTTTGTTAGCCACTCACCGTCAACACCACAACAGGTGTGAGATCACCCACTAACTACACAACACGAGTTTGTTAGCCACTCACCGTCAACACCATAACAGGTGTGAGATCACCCACTCACTACACAACACGAGTTTGTTAGCCACTCACCGTCACACCACAACAGGTGTGAATTCACCCACTCACTACACAACACGAGTTTGTTAGCCACTCACCGTCAACACCACAACAGGTTTGAGATCACCCTATCACTACACAACACGAGTTTGTTAGCCACTCACCGTCAACACCACAACAGGTCTGAGATCACCCACTCACTACACAACACGAGTTTGTTAGCCCCCTCACCGTCAACACCACAACAGGTGTGAGATCACCCACTCACTACACAACACGAGTTTGTTAGCCACTCGCCGTCAACACAACAACAGGTGTGAGATCACCCTATCACTACACAACACGAGTTTGTTAGCCACTCGCCGTCAACACCACAACAGGTGTGAGATCACCCTATCACTACACAACACGAGTTTGTTAGCCACTTGCCGTCAACACCACAATATGTTGGACATCCCTGGTTACAGAGTCGTTAATCCCTGCGATTACAACAGCAACTCACAACAAACTTGGCCAATGGGAACGACACACATGTCTCCTCTGACTATGGCAAGGCCAGATACTACGGGTGGCCGTACTGTTACATCATATATCAAGATAGACACCATATTTTATTTAAACACACGGCACTGTTTTGGGGCAAATTTGAGCGTTGTATTACTATTATTAACAGTAGATGTTCAAAAATAAACCACTGAAGGCCTTGCCTAGATTGCTTAACACTCTTGAAACATTTCACATGAAGTATTTTGTCGCTTTTATGTATTGCACTGAAAAAGCGCAGCCTGTGGCAACGTAAATAACCTGTGTAAACACACGCGTGGCGCTCAAAATGAACGAGAGCAGGAAGAAGTGATTTAAAAAATGTAGTTCAAGATGGCTGCTTTCATGAAGTGGACAAGATAATTGTTCGAAACAAATTCATACGGAGCTACATTGCACAAAACGTTCAAACTACGCTAAGCTGCTCCATATCAGCTGATCGAGAGCTTGTTATCACAAGAAAGCAAGCAAAATAATAGTGAAAGGCCACTAGCTATATCGTGGTCGCTTGTGACTTGAATACATATTTATATCAAACCTACAATACGGTTACCAAGACAGAGGACAGTCAGTTCCGACTCTATGACTTGGTGACTAATAACACGGTCTGAATGAACACAATCTCGTTCCACTGTTTACACGATTAGACCGGACGCGTTACCTCGAGTGTGCAAGGAGCTGGTGGGGGTCGGTGGCGACTTGAGGTGCAGAAGTATTGTACATCTCGCAACTTGGAAGTGCCCTGCCAGGCTCAGATCTAGAGGGATAAGGGAGCGATAAGGACTATATTGCTACGCTCATCAAGCGCGACATCGCCGTTACGTGCAACGCTCTGCGTCGTAGTCCTGCCTCTATACATGGTACTTTCACCAGCAAGCCTACCGCCTTATTGGTGGCAAGTCTGCATGTCCCTCCATCACTTCTCCATGTACGTATATAACGTGTATAGTTTGACATACGACGCTTTAAGAAAGCAGTTTCTTAACAATGTTGGAGTTCTTTGTGTTTCCAACTTGCACGGTGTCTTGAGAGTAATCGACAGGGATAGTCTTAGGTGTGTTCTTTTCGTAGTTCAGGGTTTAACATTTTCATAAAAAAAACCTGCATTTCAAACACATTGCAACGTTGTTCGAGTGCCACTTGGACGGGATATCGTTTAGATGTGTAAGTTGAAGCAAAGTATCCACGTAGTTAATTTCATTTCGTTCCTATACTCTATTCGCTGTCTCTTCGCAATTTTCGAATTTTACCTTGGAAAAATCATCCCATGTACGATGTGCATGGTTCATAGACTAAATATGAGGTAGAGCGCTTACTCGTCTTCTGCGCATATACCCAAAATGTATTCAAAAAGCATTACATGGTGATTAGAGGAAGTATAAAAGCATCCCAAAGCACTTGTTTACTAAACAGTGCTCTAACCTCAAACCCAATCCACGCCATTTTCGCTAGACGTGTTGGCAGAAAAGCAGTTCAATGTTGGGACATGAAGATTGGTTGTGAGCAGGTAGAGAGATCGGCCTACCTCATATTTAGTCTATGGCCTGGTTATTAACCAAATGACATGTAAGTTGTTATTAAGCTGAGGGTGCACGGATGTGGTCCGTAGTCCCGTTGGTGAAATTTTCTAGAATCAGTTAAGATAATTTGCATGAGGCGGAGGAATATTATGGAAGTAGAACTTGGGTAGGGCTTCAGAATAGTTGGATGTAACCGTGAATGGAGTATTATATCTCAAAGGTAATATTGCCTACTAACACTGAGGAATTCGTGTAAAAGGCATGGGCGTGTCCCTGACCTAGCCCCACATCGCGTGGCGTCATGTGCTCTGAGACTGAGCTTCAGTTTGAACTAAGGACTGATGAGTACGTACACACGAAACTTGGAAAAACAGTGAAAATTGAACTAAATTAAAATATTGGTTGAATTTCACTGATTTATTTGTAATTCCTACTGAATGTCAATAATTTCACTGTTATAAGTCACTTCTTCCCATTTAATTTTGAGTCACAGTCGGCAATAGCTTATCAACTGGCTTTCAGTGAAAGTTATTTCACTTACTGATATCACTGTTTCGGTCTCAGTGTGTCAGCGCGCTGTGCTCATATAACACCGAGCTGTGGCTTAGAGATCGTGACATTTCCCAGGAATGTGTCAGCAGTAGGAATTCGCACTCTATGGCTTCCCTGTGGCTTGCGCCTAGTGCGGCTAAACAAACAGCCGTTAAACCATTTTACAACGCAGACATTATATACAATCCGCCTTATGCTCTACGTCGTATGTCTCCACGTATCTTTTATCACACGACTTTAAGTTTTCTCGCAGATCTCATAGATTTTTCGTAATAACAAAATGCGTAAAAATTTGCAATGAAATAAATGTTACACTAACAGAAAAAACGGAACCAACTTTGGCGTATGCTTGTACAGTAGTTGACATCGCCCCCTCTTCTCTGAGGAGACACAGATGACGTCATCGCAGTCTATTTTATGAAATGTGTCGGCTTAGATGTGAAGAAAATACATCACTATATCTGTCTTGGCCTGCTGTTGTCTATAGTTATTTCCTAACTCTTTAGCAGGAGTGTACTTTATATGCAAGTTACTTGCAAAACGATCACCCAGCCTGCCCAGCCACTGTAGGAACGACCCCCCCCCCCCACCCTCTCACAAGGCAACTACCCAGGTTACCTGAGACTGAATCTGGCCCTAGTTGGGTACTTTTGAAAACAACTTTTTAAAATATTTCTGCCTGCATATATTTTAACGTGAATATTGTCTGGTACTCTCGCAGTAAAGTTGGCAGGCATGTGAAAAAATCAAACAATGTAAGTTTTCACTGTCTTGTAAATAGTGCGATTTAAACATTTGTGATCCGGAACTCATTTCACTTAGTTTCTGTTTTTTTTTTTTTACGTAGGCGTAAGAAATGTCATATTTGTAACATATATTAGGCTATATTGAGTTTCACTTGATGTGCTCGTGTTATGTAGTCCATGGCTAACTCCGGGCTTCTTGTGGACATAGCTGTCTCCAGTAAACTATGTGAGTCTCAAGTGAAGATACATGACTGGAAGTAGCGATGTTGCCAGACTGCAGTAGGGAGCTCCATGTTGGACGCCTGACACACTCTGCGACCACACATCTCCCTGAACCAACCGCGAGCCCATGTTACCATGTGGGTGAGTGGGTGGCTGGGAGGAGGAAGTGTATGGACCCCCGAAGGTCATGAACCTCTTATCACTATAATTAAACTTCGCAAACACCACACACATTTCCTTACCTTTCACCTGCATCTTTACGTGGGAAGAACAGAGCTTAATACTTGACATCCTGTGTTTATATATATATATTTTTAAGATTTAATATCAAAGCTCAGCGTTATTATTACACAGAGAACTACTTTCCAGTATTCTTGAAACCAGAACGGACTGATTTATATCGGTATTTTCTAATAGAAGACCAAAAAATAATAATTAATAAGTTAATCTTTATTACGATTATACATGCAACAAAATAAAAATGGGCAAAATATCATGAAATTAAATGAACATCTGTTATGATATAGCCTGTATCTTGGCAGCCTTCGTTTTAAAATATTGCATCTGAACAGTAACCGTCGGTGAAACCTATATATAACATGTTCGGGTGCTCATTGCACAAACTTCAGACATAGTTTCTCTGGACCAATAGGAACACGAAAGTCATGTACACTTATATCAGTAAACTTATTTTTATATAAAATAATAGGGTGTGAAAGTTGCGGTCGGCGTACAACGCCTGCAAGTACAAGATGGTGCAGGATATGTTGCATAGTTTGCAGGCGCGTGGCGCTACATACACAGCGTCGTACTCCTACTTCTTATGCAACTTGTCATACACGCGTGATCGTACTGGCTTGGTCTTGCAGATGTTGTACACCGCAACTTTTACACATTATTATTTGATATAAAATTCGTTACCGTATGTAAGTGTACAGGGCTTTTGTGTTCCTATTGGCCAAGAGAAAACAAGTCTATAGTTTGCGAACTGGGTTTCAGAACACCTGTGCATGCAATATAGAAGGGATACAACTCCCTTAAGAGCCGAGCGGTGCGAATATGAGCAGTGGCTGTGGCCGTGACTTAGCCGAGTGGCGGTGTATACTGGTTGACGGTGCAGTCAGGAGACAAGCCAGCGTGTTACGTGAGCGGCTGATGACATAAGGGTGAGGTGGCGTGGTAACCGCAGTCACTTGTCTGGCTTCACATCAGAATGCTTGGCTGGCTGAAGACCCTCAGCTGCAGGGTGATTCACCCGCACACACTATTCACTACACTTGCTTACTACATCCCGCAGTGAGTAACACAGCTTGTGATACACTTGTAAGTAGTATATGGGTAGGTTGAGGACAATCCCAATTTGGACCCAAAAATCCATTTTAAAAAATAACCAAAAAACCACCAAAAACAAGCAAATTTGGACCAAAATTAAGAAAATTTAAGTCAATACCAAATAATTCAAATTTAAGCCAAAATCAAGCAAAAATAAGTTAAGCAAATTTAAGCTAAAATCAAATGAAATGTTATTCATTATAGTTTATATTCGAAACTCTACTAATATTTAAAAACTTCTTCTATACACTCTAGATTTTCTCCTATTTCGCGAAATTCTAATTTATCGACAATGCTTTCTAATAGCAACAATTGTAAGCTTTGTAAATTTGAAAGAAATTTGTAAACTGATTCTTTTATTTCGTCAGACGCATTATCTAATTTATAGGAAGGTGGCTCACAACGGCTACCACCCTTACAAATGTTAGTCACACTGCATGGAAACAGAGGCATTTCATTTTTATTTATAAAAAAAAAAAATTTATTAAAACAACTCAAGGGTGCACCATCAGCAGCAGGACGCTGTAGAACAGAACGACAAACAGAAGCTGCGGTTTCAATGGCAGTGGATTCACAGGCTCTCATTTTAATCATGTATCTTATGCAATCGAGTTTCTTTGTTGTGGTGCACACAGTGTAGTTCTCCACAGATGAAAACACATCGGGGTTACATCTTGCTATCAGGGTGTACTCCATGGGTTAGTTGGCATCATCTTGCATCTCATTCTAGAAGCAAGCCACTTTGCACAGATAACCTACAGTAGGTAAATTTAAGGAGAAGAACCACGACTAGTATCTGTGTGGGTGGAAAACACAGGTGAATAAAGGTGGAGTACGGTTTTTTTCCTTCATTAAATTCATGTTTTTAATTTTTCTCGCCAATAATTACATCCACATTTCAACAGTTCTGCTAGGTACTCTGTTGCATGTGGCAATAAAATCCATATTGGCTCACAGATTTCTCCATATTTCTTCCATCTGTAATCAGTATAATTTGGCGCCTTCATAATAGGAGTGGTAGTACGATTTCAAATTAACCCTCCTTGATAGGCAGCACGCAAAACCTTAAGAGAAAGTGCATCCTTTCTCGGCGGAATGTCTTCAAGTTTGCTCCCTTTCTCAGTGAAGAGAGTCATTCGCGCCGAATTGACAGTGGTATCACTGCTAGGACATGAGTACTACAAACTTCTCAAGAGTATCCATCGCCCCTTTAATGTTATCACATAGCAGACTCAGAAAGGCATATGTAGCATCTGTGAAGGCACGCTACATTTCCCAAGCAGTGTATTCCCCTTTCCAAAAACTTCAGAAACCACGTCGCTCCCAGAGAAGCCATGAAAAACTGGCAATGCAATAGTCATTTGTGGGCAAACTGATTTAGCTTTGATGTGCACAGAAAGGGATACCAGATATCCGGTCCTATAACAAGTTTTACTTGCAGCCATAGCAAGGACGAGAGCATCTGTATCAACTGATCGTAACAGGATTGTTTTGCATCCACGAGCTACTGCATGTGCTGCATGGAGTATGAGCCTTGTATCGGCTTCCTCATGGTCGAGTGGACGAAGATTTAACATGGATCTCCTGTTGCAAGATGACAGAACATCTGTCTCTACAGTAGTATACAACACCTGCCAATCATCTGCAATGCAATGCATGTGGTTTGCTAACATATGGAGAAGTACAGTCTTATTTTGCGGATCCTTCAAGAAATTTGACCAGTTTTTAGGCATTTTCATATTTGGAGCAATGCGTGGTATTACTCCCGAACCTTTCTCTTGACGTGCTACATTGTTATAGCTGATGGTCATCTTTGATGTAATCCTGAAAAGTTCTACTTGATCTGAGATTCAACATGTTGACTACAGCTGCACAAACAAGAATAAATGCTTGCACAGTTGGGCCTGACTCAGCTGTTGTGTCTTCGAAAGAAGTGAAGCTTGGAATAAGATTTGACTTCTGGCAAGTTTGCAGGTTTATGCATGTTGGTGAAAGACAGTATAAGTGGCTGATTTTCATTCCGGAAAAACTTCTAGGTAGTTTTGCAATATTCCGTTGCCATTTTGCCAACATCTTTTGCGAAAAGTATTAAACTCTCTTGACCTGAAGTTCCCTGAGCCTATAGATGAGGACAGGCCTTCGAAATAAGATATCTCAGCCTAGACGAATTAACGTCACCATCCAAACCAAACTCCTTCATTTCCTGTGAATAAATGGTTGCTAAGACTGGTACTTTAAAATACAGGATACTCATTATCGCCGCAAGATTCTCTTTGTTCATCCATGTATGATTTTGAGGCCAGAAAATACCAGACCATGAAGCTGTCCTCTATCTTATGAATTTGTTATCGTGCCTTGTAAACTGGGCTCCCTTTGGTTATAGTAAGTAAACAGACAGCTTAGGAGTTGCTCAACACCAGTAGAAATAAGGTCAGAACCACCAGAACATTTGGTAATCAGATTAATGTCCTTCATAGCTACCACATATTTTTGTACTTTGAGGCTAGTAGACGAACATGCCAAGTTCGTCAATTTCTGTTTTCCCGTGCGCAATTTGTCACAAACTATGCAAGTTCCTGGTTTGTATAGAGGTTTCTCTCTGCATGTTTCGAGTGGTTTATTTGAACAAAATACATTTTTCCCAGCCTAATCCAATGCATGTAGTTGAATCGGAAATGTCCTGTGGTTGCTGAGTTGAAACTAACTTTACAAATTTTCTCGACACTGTAGAAATTATATTTTAATTTCATTGTCTAACCGCTAACTCACTGAACCAGCAGATCTGCAAAAGAATAATTTAAAGTAAATTAGTGCAGTGTACATTTACATCAATGAACAAATTTCTGTGCTTCCTGGTTGTAGAAAGGAAAGGCCTTGCCGCACCACCAAACGCTAATGAAATCCATGTGCAAGGGCATTAAGAATATTTAGAATGTGAAATTGGTTTAGTAAATCGGATAATAATTGTGGGCTAAGCGGATGCATTGAATAGTACAAAAACCATAGTCTTGAGTTTCTTAGTTTGGGAGATATAAAAAAAGTATTTTTATGTAAGATTTATATAATATAGTTTTCACAGCTGTGTATTCCACACACAACGAAATTGGTCGTGGCTCTGTTCGTTAAATCAACGTACAACCCTTGAAGAATAACTTGGCAAAGCGGCTTGCTTCTATAATGAAATGCAAAGTTCCCTCCATTCTGTGCAGTTAACGCCCGGACTAGTAAAGTTGGTGAACAACTGGCACAATGTTTTACTGCAACATGGTACTGCAACTTTCAACTATTACCTTTCCATTAGATAATAATAGCTCCACAAGTCCTTTGGCAGACATATCGCACTAAACTGTTAACCCGCAGTGCCCTGCCACAATGCGAGGATTTTCATTGGTCCAGTACACACAGTTGTGGCACTTGACAGTTCCATTCAATTTAAATTCTGCCTTCTCAGACTAAACAATTATATCAGTAAAATTTTCGTTGTTGTTGTACATGTTCACAACACACTCGATATGTCTATTAGGATCGTCTTCATTCATAGCGTGAAGTAACTTGGAAACACAAGACCTCTATTTTACTTGCTTTAAGCTGCGATGGACACGCTAACACCTGATTCACGTGCAGCTTGCGACTAGGTCTTAAACTTCCCGGAGAAACGTGTATAACACAGTCCTCACACTTCTATTGTCCGTTATTCTCTTCCTGCTGCACCATCCTTTCTTCACTTCACACACAGTTGTATAACTCTCAAACGTTTCATGTAGTCGTATCATTGTTACACGTCGCCAGTGACTGAAGCACCTTGGGACATTTGGAGCTCGCTATGACCTCCCAGTGTTATGCCTTTCTAACTGAGAACTAAGCCACTTGCAAGACAGTGCCTCTTACCTATGCTAGAGAGGCATGTGTGTTCCCCGCTCTCCGCACATGTGTAAACGTCCAGAATCGCTAGTAAATCGGTTCTCATCCATAAAGAGCATTCGATTCAATTGCTGAACTCTTCGGTCCTCGTGTTCCCGGCACCACGGCAAACACTGTCTCTGATAGGTAGGCACAAATGGCACACGCCATATTGGTCGTCGGTCGAACAAACATCTGTGTGCAGTCTCTTAGCCAGATCAAAATCCAATACCAGGAGTCCAGTATTGCATTTCAAGTGTCTTGCAATTTCACCAGCTGTCTACTTTCGATACATCCTCACCTGAAGGACAATTTATCGATCCTCCATCAGCGTGGTTGCTCGTAGACGGCTACTATTAAACTCTTGCAAAGCTGTCCCTGTAGCTCAAAATGCCGACCAAAGTCATGACACGATGATGTGTGTGATCCTCGGTCAAACTAGACACACCTCGACTTTCTTCCATCTTCCCAATTTTATGATCGCGCCTAAAGTAATCCAGATGTTATCTACAAGACTGCTTGATTGCCATATAAAATACAGACAGCAACTCGGTATCATTTAACTCGATGTACGCAGTGCAGTGACTTCCACTGTGTTGCTGAGCGTATGCTGTGCTTGTACTTTGTACCCATGTATTGTGAGCTGAGTACATGCGAATGCCCTACCACATCGTACCTTAGTTGATCTCTTGATTCGTATTTAAGATTATTTTGTGTGTTCGTTCTGCTGTTATATTAATTTATCTATTTAGTTCTTAATTTTTTCTTACCAACGATCCTTAATGTTCTCATCATTGTACTGACAAGGAGGGTGGTCCAAAGATTAATATAATTAATTTGGGCATATCAAATAAAAGTTACTATTTTATTTCGCAATTTTGGTTGTTAAAATAATGAGCCAACTGTACCTATAATTATTTTACATAATGAGAAGAGCATAATGTGTTTGTACTTCCGATTAGTCTCGAAAAGTTCTTACAATTAGTTTCTCAGCCTATAAAATACAAACAAGCTGACTTGATAAATATCCTTTTCAATAGCCATGTTACTGTTTATAGCCTTATTTCCAAAGGAATGACAGGTTTATGAACTTACTTTCTTGTATACGTGAATCGATGTAAGTGTGGTGCATTCTGAAAAATTCTGAATTGTAAATAAAATGTGATCAAATGTCATACACTTACAGCACACAGCAAGGGCATCCGAATTTAATAGCTTTAGACTATCACAAATGCTCATTTATAAAATGATAACCACTAGCAATTTTGGATACTACATGATAATTCAGGAGAGAGGGACTCCATGTTGTCTATTGCACAGTTAAGAATTCTGTTCCCGTGTCAGGAGCACCCTCAAAAAGCACCTGACCTCCTAATGGATTTTACTCTACATGACTGGTCTCGCAACCAAGGACTGTAGCAGACTCACTGAGCGCACACACCTCCAGCTAACACACCAACCAAGGACTGTAGCACACTCACTGAGCGCACACACCTCCAGCTAACACAACAACCAAGGACTGTAGCACACTCACTGAGCGCACACACCTCCAGCTAACACAACAACCAAGGACTGTAGCACACTCACTGAGCGCACACACCTCCAGCTAACACAACAACCAAGGACTGTAGCACACTCGCTGAGCGCACACACCTCCAGCTAACACAACAACTAAGCAGACACAAATGCCGAGGCTGGTACAGTTGTGCGTTTTTAGTGCACCCCTACACTATTACCCACACCCAACCTCTGCCAGTGCTGGACCAACCTCAATGGGCAGCTCACTGGTCAGTACATCTGGTTATCCCGTGCTCCTGTTTGACTTTCCATGTGACACGTGTGTTCTGCACAGGAGAGTCCATTCATCTCAAAAAGTATTTATTTGCATTGAAATTCCGGCTTTGGGCCCTAGTGGCTTGAACATTCAGTAGTCCAATGCCTCATCCAGTGGTTGAACATCGGTGTCAACTCTCGGCCTAAGCCAATAAGACATTTGCATCCTTCTCCGATAGTGAGGATCTCATTTTTTTAAACCCATGGGGTGGCCAGTGCCGAACTACCACTCAAAAAGCCTGAAAGTCGTCTTTCCTGTAGAGCACATATATATATATATATATATATATATATATATATATATATATATATATATATATATATATAATATATATATATGACACTTCATTTATTTGATTACTTCTTTCATCCCTTATCCCTTCCAGTTATGAGCAGGTCTCCATGTTGAGAATCTAGAACGCTGCACTGACTTGACACCTCAAACATGCAGAATGCAGACGTGTTCATACAAATCTTAGGGGATAAGTAACTCCTTCCATCACGAAATATCCAGCCGATATTAACAAACTCGTGAGCTGCCAGTGCACAATGTGAGCTATTAGTTTAAAAGTTCACAGCATAATTTCCTGCAATTTTTGAAGATGGCTTCACCTGTTATAATAACATTTTTAGTGCATGTCAGGAAATATTCACCCTATTATACTATAATTTGGCACACAAGCAGGGCTACTGCAGATTGCCCAAGCTTAGATAATTTTAAATCTCAAGCACTTATTTTCAAAACGGCAGGCTTCTAAATATTGATGGTTAGTTACCATATCTAGGCCTTCTAGAAATATTTAATACAAATTTGGTATGCAGGCGAACATGTTGGAAGATTTATTATGTTCATTTACAGCCCCTTGAATTCTATTCTTTAAAATGGCATGTTACTTTAAAAGGCAAAACCCAAAATTCTACTACAATCGCAAATTACAGCCAAACAGTATAGCTATGACTCTGTCTGTTTGGTTGTTCTGATTAACCTGTACTCAATTTTGTCATCGATTATTTCTCGCGCACAATTTATTTTCTGAATAAGGCTAGTTATTTCTTTTGCGAAAACATATCGATGCGAGATGTAAAAACTTATTCGCTTATCGGCACTTTGAATATGCCGCCATTAAAATAATGTTCACATATATTTCCTTAAAATGTAAATCGTGGTTTTTCAAAGTTGGCTAATGAGTTTCTCAGATATTGGCTATACGAATGATTAGACACAAATGTAGTAATAAATCCGACAATGTTTATGATATTTTGTGTATTCATTTTAACATATTGTATGTTATATGTGGTAGAGAATTATAGGCAGTACAATGAATTTCCTGCAATTTGTGGGAAGTTTCAAAGGACGTTGGAAGAAAAATTCTAGTGAGAAAGCACTTGCTAGCGCGAAGCTAGCATGAGGAATTACCTGTAGCGAATACCACTTCGAGTTTATTTTGTGCATCTGCACCAAACACAGGTTTAGTGACTGACATCACAGAAGGCAAGTGGCGAATCAGTTTTATGTTACAACAGTTTCCGAGAACAATGACAATCACTGCTGGGTTGTGGAGGTTTGTAGTTTATGGACGGAGCCCAAAGTGACACAGGCCCGCCTCTCATGAATGATTCATGTCAGACTTGTGTATATTATCGTGTTGGTGCACTCTACTCTGCTTGTGCCAGTCCGACCACTCACTCTGCTATGAGTGTTGCCTGCTTGCCAAGGGTTACATTTCCAAAGTGTCAAATGTTGTTCTGTTAATCACAATCCAGACACTGAGTGATATGCCTTAAGTACTCTCTGTAACATCGGCAATAAGTTCGTTAACAAGCTGCACTCTTAGAGGTGGGAGGAGTCTGGAATCATTGAAGTCGTACGGTTATGCACTGAGGCTAAAAATGAAAGGACCACAGTGTAGTACTCTCTGAACTATGTGCACGGAAATGAAGAGCTCGGAAATGGAGCCAGAGATTATGTAATCTTAGCTTTCCAGGTGATATACCACCATCTACACCACAATAAAAATATCGCCACCCTTATTACCACTACCATCACCAAAATTACCACTATGGATATTACTATCTCTTCCACTATTACCACAAACATCACCACCGTCAACACCCTCATCACCACCATGAGCACCACACATTCTCCACAATCGTTTTCCTCACCACCACCACGAACACCACCATTACCAAAACAAAAACCGCCAGCATCACTACTATCATTAACACCACCAACACAATTGCATACACTACCATCCCCACAATGAATACCAGAACAATTTCTCCATCATCGCCATTACCAAAGTCAACCCTACTGTTATTACCATCACCATCATCAGTACCATTACCAACATGAACACCACCCTCTCCTCCACCATCACCATAATCTAAACCCCCAGTATCAACATCGCAATCAGCATAATCACCGCCTTCATCCTCAGTATCATTAACACCATCATCACTACCACAACAAAAATCACAAATGCCAATGTAAAACACAGCGAACGCCACCATCTATTTCACAATCCCGACTATCACAGCCATCTTTTCCACCATCGCCATTCCAACCCATCGCAATTACAAACACCACTATCACAAACATTATCATTAACTCCACCAATACCAACATCAATAACACTATCATCACCACCATCAATAACACCATCATCCCCACCACAATTACTAATACCACCATTATCATCATATCAACATAATACCTTACATAATAACTAGCACTATTACCACCATTACTACTGCCACTAACATCACTATCTCCTCCACCATCACAATCACCATCAACACTACCAGCATCATCACCACCATACCACCCTCCTACCACAACAACAATTACTATTCACTAATACCCACCATGAACACCACCATCGTTGCCACCTTCATTACTACCATCACCACCATTACCACAACTATCACTACAAACATAACCACACCTACCCTATCACCGCCACTAACACCGCCATCAACACCAGCGCCATTACCATATCGAACTCTACCATCACTATCAGCTTTACCACTATCACATCAACCACCTTTATCACCACAACCTTCGCCACCATTACCTCTGTCATTACCACTATCAACAACACCAGTATCAATAACATAATCACTACAATCACCACTACGAACACCACCATCACTACCAT
Organism: Dryococelus australis; assembly: GCA_029891345.1. NCBI lineage: Eukaryota > Metazoa > Arthropoda > Insecta > Phasmatodea > Phasmatidae > Dryococelus > Dryococelus australis. The sequence goes on along the minus strand of CM057002.1, from coordinate 110,578,587 downwards.
GAACACCATCACCTTAAACAACCCCATCACCACCACAATAATCACCACGAAGACTGCTATCACCATCTCGAACACCGACATCACCATAACTAGTACCAAAATCACAATCACCATCATCACGATTATCACCACCATCAACACAATAAAGTAACTTACACATTTATAAGTGATGTGCCCTATGAATTCGTCTTACAAATATTCAGCACAGGGGTCTGTTGATCTTATATTGATTGTGTACTCAATTATTTAGCCATATCTCCTAATTTACTGACTACAAAGATGGAGAGGGAGGTGGGCATGTGGCGTCAATATTAGCACGCATATTCAGATGTGCTTGTTCCATTTTAATATTAGCACGAAGTTAAAACATTACCACAACACTGTCATTTTGTGGGAAGTGTGCTGAGGCCTCTATCTCCCTTCTGATGACCCAACTCCCAGAGTCATCAGCACTCACGCAGGACTTCAGTGCTAGTACCCAAGTACTGCATGCTGTAGAGTCGTACTGAGGAACACGGAAGTCAAGGAGCCCCTTGTGTCGCTAACTGCAGCCATACACGCGCACGCAAGATGGCGTCACTAGACAGAAGTGTAACCCCGTCAACAATCAGACACTCGCCAGCTGGCAGCCAAGCCAATAGGGTGTGTTCCGTTGCACACATTAGCCAATCAGAAATAAAAGCATGCCTCATACTTTCGCACTGTCAGTGACGTCACAACTCCGTCACATTGTGTTTGTTTTCCTCGGTGCACATTATTTTGGGACACTTCGTGCAGTGCAAATTGCACTAGCTATTGTGAGGTGTAGCTGGTACAAATTCGGCGTGTTTTCGCAGTTATGAAAATTCGTTTGGTTCGATAAATAAATCAACGTGACATGAAGTTTTAAAGTTCCTTATTGTTTAGTGCATGCCTTAGAGATTTTTGTAATCGTACAAGGAAATTTATACCTGTAACGATATACTTATATAAGAATTAAACTTTAGGTATTATACTGAGACACTAGATTATTTCGGTTACTTACGGAATATTAGAGCACTAAATCAATTCAGGAATAATTAAGGTAATATATATATAATATTTTATCCAACAAATTAATTATCATATTCCCTTGAATGAAATACTGTCTAACAATTCTTTAAAAATTTAGTTCATGTCGCCAAAAGGGCACGAATACGTATATACGTTGTTTCACTCAATTCTCTTGTCACACACCAATAGGGAAGTGTGGTGTTAGGAGCTCAACACAGCTTTACACAACACTACTCCGCATTTTGCGTCACAGACTATGGTTCAATGAAACGAAGCTAATAGCTAAGTATATCACCGTCTAATCTAACATCGTCCATTGTCATTTGATTGAGATATCGCGATTCCTTTCCAATGCATTCCTCTCATATATTTGTTAGCCTACTTTCGGAAGGAAATACATACTTATGACATTACATTCATTTTTGTGTATACATGTGCATGAGAGTGTGTGTGTTGTGTGTGTGTGTGTGTGTGTACCCTCCTAAAACTTTTGAACGTGTGAACCGGATTTTACCAATCTCAGTACATGCATAGTACTTAGTAAGTACATCCGACTTAAGGGGGCTATTTCATATCTTTGTAACTATTCAATCGATGTTAAAGCACTAAACTTGAGATGGATAATGTTGTTGAATTGCAATTTTGGAAGGTAGCACTATTTGAACATATAGATTTTTGGTGATATCTAGAAAACTAGCAGGTTGATTCTCGCGAAATTTCGAACGGAAATAAAAGTGCTGTAAGCCCTCTTAATATATACATAGATTATGCATTAATTTTCAAGATGGTAGTTATACAAATATTTTAATTTTGTTTGTTATAGCTACCATACTGTTCAGCCAATTACGAACAAATCTATACGCTGAAATAATTTAGTTCAAGCATAATATATGCCCACAAATAGCCACGTTTTTCGGCCACTTTGTAAGATAGTGCCACATGAAGAAATAATGTTTCTTCGTAATATCTTAGGAAACTATTGACCAAATATTACCAAATTTTGCAAACAAACACACAGTACTATAGTAGGTCTAATAAATTTATAATTTTAAGTGGAATGGAAACACATTTTCTAAATTGTGACCAGTTATACAGTTTTCCTTGGTCTGCTAGATATAGGAACAACGAAATCAATTTCAATTTAACTTAGTATGATGGTAATATCTATTACAAACAACAAATGTATTTACACAAAGCTTCTTTGGTCCGTCAGTTTAAGAGGTAGCACCGTATGAATAAATAAATTTCGTGCATCACATCTCAGGAAATAACCTTCCAATTCCTGCTAATTCGACTAACAAGTGGTACTGCATGAGGAGACGCAAACTTCTACGTTTTAAGTGCGCCAGGCCCTTTATCTCAGAGTGGCGGCCATACAGTCATTTAAGCTAAGAACGCTATAAAATTTTGAATCATGAAATCAATTCCAACTACCGTATTAATTTTATTATGGCAATATATGTTATTACAACTATCAAATTTGTCTACACAAAGTGTCTTTTGTCCACCGTTTTGCAAAATAGTTTCACATGAAAAAAATTGTTCATCACATTTTCGGAAAAGCAAACAGATGCCTACCAAATTTGGCAAACAAGTAGCATTATGGCAGTCCATGTAAACTGATATGTTTTGAGTGGGTCTGACACATTTTCAAAATGGTGGCCAAGTAAACATTTTGTGTTTGTACGCTATATCTACAAAACTACAAAACAAATTTTGAAATTAACTTTGTATTCTGGCAATATCTACTGCAATCACTACAATTATCTTTACAGTGCCTCATTTCTCTGCCAATTTATAAGATAGCTCCACATCAAAATATTAAGTTTCTGTGTCATATCTGGAAAACAATCAACTTATTCCTGCCAACTTTGGGGAAGGAGTTGCAATATAGTAATCCATATATATTTAAATGTGTTATTTGGGCCCGAAACTTATTGTCAGAACGGCAGCTTTTTAAACATTCTAACATAGTATGATATAGCTACGAAACCATGTGACCAATTATAAATTATATTTGTATGTTGGCAGAACCTCTGCAAGCATCAAATGAGGTGATGTATGAGAATCACCTCCATATTTGTGCGACTAGGTAAACTTTTGTAATCAATCACAATATACACATTTTAAGGTGTTCGTCACAAATTTTCAAAATAACACCCACGTAAAACGTTTTGCTTAGTATACAACAAGTCTGAAAAAGTGTCAACAGAAATTCATTTGCATTTAGTGTCTATCACGATCCTAAAAAGGTGCTAGTACACAAACAATTTTTAGCCGTTCAATTAAAAGTAATTAATTACTATTTTGTAGGGAGGACGACAACGCAAAACGTGTAGACACAACGATTGTCGATTTTCTTCACGTTAGGTTAGACTGGAGCTGATATACAGGGTGAGTAGGGAGATCATATACAGGATGGACAGAGAGCTGACATACAGGATGAGCAGGGAGCTGGTGTACAGGATGAGCAGGGAGCTGGTGTACAGGATGGGCAGGGAGCTGATATACAGGATAATCAGGGAGCTGACATACATGATGAGTAGGGAGCTGATATACAGGATGAGTAGGGAGTTGATGTACAGGATGAGTAGGAAGCTGATATACAGGATGAGCAAGGAGCTGGCATGCAATGTGAGCAGGTAGATAACATAAAAGTAGAGCAGGAAGCTGACATACAGGATGAGCAGGGAGCTGATATACGTATGGATGGAAAAATTGATTCATATCTCAACGTCGAATAAACAGTGTTGGTAACCGTTTGTGATTATTTAATTATTTCTTTCGCTTTCTGTTTCTTTTTTAATGCATCGAAATGTAAAAATGAGCATATTTGTAACATATTTAAGTTTATAATAATTTAAAGTTTTATTTGACAGAAGCAAAAACAAACTGATGAGGCCAATGGCCATGTAAATTTTACATAAGGTGGAAGAATACAGAACGTGTATACAAGTATATCTTAAGCAGGGCTCCCAAAAGTGCTTAGTTTACCATGAACAGCCTATAGCTATGGGAATTAGTTGATCAGAGCATTCGCCTAGAGAGATATCTAGAAACCTGGAGAGATGTCTGGAAACCATGGAGAACAGGCATCACGACTGCTGGACAAAGATTGGAACTCCAGAAGTCAGCTAGCTCGGTCTGGAATGAGGTCTTCTTGTCGGGCCTCACATAACTTAACTCGGTCACTGCCAGTTTCAAGGAGAAAGCTACATGTGTGAGGTCTGCTCATGGCGAAGTGAGCGATTTTCAAATCCCCCTTTGAAACACTAACCTGCCTATGACTAACTATGCATGAAGATTCTGTAGAGCACGCTGTTACACAGACATCCACTGGAGTTGCCAGCGAGATAGTGGAAATAATTCTGGGGATTGTCCTTGTTTTGCTAGTGAAATACTTAAGTATATGGCTACTGAAGTACGTGTTTCTGTTTAATACACATCATAGTTCGTGTGTGCATATAACTGGCACATCTGTATTCCTAACAGTTCCGCAGTTTCACGTGTGTGCCGCGTGAGTACAGTAAACATGAACATTGCGATGTTCATTGCACATACAGTGAAAGGATACAACATTATAGATGAAGTATATTCTAAGCAGATCTATAAATGAACCTGAACATACTATAAAAAATCGCAGCTAATTTCTCGATACTAGTCTCGAATTTGCTAATGCAAATAGCTATAGTTTAATATAGAAGCGATAGTAAATTATTTCTTTTATACTTTTAAAAGGAGGGAAGAAAGGGGGAGTATTCGGATCGTGATTGTGATAGGTAAGATATATTGTAGCTCTTTTCTGGGTTAACGTGAATCTTGGTTTTATGTTCATAATGTAAACATGCATCAAAATTGGTTTTTAAACGTGCATTTCAGACACACTGAAACTCAGTCCATGAGCCAGGAAGACAGGTATTACAGTAACGCCTTTCTGACACATGTGTGCATGCGTTCCAATGTAAGAACTACTAAGTGGTGTGTTGTTGTACATGACGGGCCATCACAGGTGTCGTGTGGCCGACTTCGTTTGTTGTAGGCTAATGTCTACTCAAGCTGTCACCATGCTTTGTATTCGTTATTAGTCACTTCCAGTGCTAGCTGGCTCTAAGACTATTAGTCACTGCCGGTGCTAGCTGGTTCTTAGGTTATTAGTCACTGACGATGCTAGCTGGCACTAAGGATATTAGTCACTGTCGGTTCAAGCTGGCTCTAAGGCAATTAGTCACTCCCGGTGCTAGCAGACACTAAAGCTATTAGTCACTGAAGGTGCTAGCTGGCTCTAAGGCTATTAGTCACTGTCGGTACTAGCTGGCTGTAAGGTTATTAGTCACTGCCGGTGGAAGCTGGCTCTAATGCTATTAGTCACTGCCTTTGCTATCTGGCTCTATGGCTATTAGTCACTGCCGGTGCTAGCTGGCTCTAAGGCTATTAGTCACTGCCTTTGCTATCTGGCTCTATGGCTATTAGTCACTCCCGGTGCTAGCTGGCACTAAGGCTATTAGTCACTGCCGGTGCTAGCTGGCTCTAAGGCTATTAGTCACCTCCTGTGCTATCTGGCTCTAAGGCTATTAGTCACCTCCGGTGCTAGCTGGCTCTAAGGCTATTAGTCACTGCCGGTGCTAGCTGGCTCTAAGGTTATTAGTCACTGACGGTGCTAGCTGGCTCTAAGGCTATTAGTCACTGCCTTTGCTATCTGGCTCTATGGCTATTAGTCACCTCTGGTGCTAAATGGCTCTAAGGCTATTAGTCACTGCCGGTGGTAGCTGGCTCTAAGGCTATTAGTCACTGCCTTAGCTATCTGGCTCTATGGATAATAGTCACTGCCGGTGGTAGCTGGCTATAGAGCTATTAGTTACTGCCTTTGCTATCTGGCTCTAGGGCTATTAGTCACTCCCGGTACTAGCTGGCTCTAAGGTTATTAGTCACTGCCGGTGCTAGCTTGCTCTAAGGCTATTAGTCACTGCCGGTGCTAGCTGGCTCTAAGGCTATTAGTCACTCCCGGTGCTTGCTGGCTCTGAGGCTATTAGTCACTGTCGGTACTAGCTGGCTCTATGGCTATTAGTCACTGCCTATGCTAGCTGGCTCTAAGGCTATTAGTCACTGCCATTGCTATCTGGCTCTATGGCTATTAGTCACTCCCTGTGCTAGCTGGCTCTAAGGCTATTAGTGACTGTCGGTACTAGCTGGCTCAATTGCTATTAGTCACTGCCGGTACTAGCTGGCTCTAAGGCTATTAGTCACTTTCCGGTGCTATCTGGCTCTAAGGTTATTAGTCACCTCCGCTGCTAGCTGGCTCCAAGGCTATTAGTGTCACTGCCGGTAGTAGCTGGTTCTAAGGCTATTAGTCACTGCCTTTGCTATCTGGCTCTATGGCTATTAGTCACTCGACTGCCGTGCTAGCTGGCGCTAAGGCTATTAGTCACTGCCGGTGCTAGCTGGCTCTAAGGCTATTAGTCACTGCCTTTGCTATCTTGCTCTATGGCTATAAACACTGCCGGTGATAGCTGGCTCTAAGGCTATTAGTCACTGCCGGTGCTAGCTGGCTCTAAGGTTACTAGTCACTGTCGGTACTAGCTGGCTCTAAGGTTATTAGTCACTGACGGTGCTAGCTGGCTCTAAGGCTATTAGTCACTGTCGGTACTAGGTGGCTCTAAGGTTATTAGTCACTGACGGTGCTAGCTGGCTCTATGGCTATTAGTCACAGCCGGTGCTAGCTGACTCTAATACTATTAGTCACTCCCGGAGCTAGCCGGCTCTAAAGCTATTAGTCACTCCCGGTGCTAGCTGACTCTAATGCTATAAGTCACTGCTGGTTCTAGCTGGCTCTAAGGCTATTAGTCACTGCCGATGCTAGCTGGCTCTTTTGCTATTAGTCACTGCCTTTGCTATCTGGCTCTATGGCTATTAGTCACTCCTGGTGATAGCTGGCTCTGAGGCTATTAGTCACTGTCGGTACTAGCTGGCTCTATGGCTATTAGTCACTGCCGGTGCTAGCTGGCTCTATGGCTATTAGTCACTGCCGGTGCTATCTGGCTCTATGAATATTAGTCACTGCCGGTGCTAGCTGGCTCTAAGGCTATTAGTCACTGCCTTTGCTATCTTGCTCTATGGCTATAAACACTGCCGGTGATAGCTGGCTCTAAGGCTATTAGTCACTGCCGGTGCTAGCTGGCTCTAAGGTTACTAGTCACTGTCGGTACTAGCTGGCTCTAAAGCTATTAGTCACAGCCGGTGCTAGCTGGCTCTAAGGCTATTAGTAACTGTCGGTACTAGCTGGCTCTAAGGTTATTAGTCACTGCCGGTTTTAGCTGGCTCAAAGAGCTATTAGTCACTGCGTTAGCTATCTGGCTCTATGTCTATTAGTCACTCCCGGGGCTAGCTGGCTCTAAGGCTATTAGTCACTCCCGGTAGAAGCTGGCTCTACGGTTATTAGTCACTGCCGGTGGTAGCTGGCTCTAAGGTTATTAGTCACAGTGTTTGCTATCTTGCTCTACGGTTATTAGTCACTGCCGGTGGTAGCTGGCTCTAAGGCTATTAGTCACTGCCTTTGCTATCTGGCTCTATGGCTATTAGTCACTCCCGGTGCTAGCTGGCTCTAAGGCTATTAGTCACTTCCGGGCTAGCTGGCTCTAAGGCTATTAGTCACTGCCGGTAGTAGCAGGCTCTAAGGCTATTAGTCACTGCCTTTGCTATCTGGCTCTATGGCTATTAGTCACTCTCGGTGCTAGCTGGCTCTATGGCTATTAGTCACTGCCGGTGCTATCTGGCTCTATGAATATTAGTCACTGCCTGTGCTAGCTGGCTCTAAGGCTATTAGTCACTGCCGGTGCTAGCTGGCTCTATTGCTATTAGTCACTGCCGATACTAGCTGGCTTTAAGGCTATTAGTCACTCCCGGTGCTAGCTGTCTCTATGGCTATTAGTCACTTCCGGTGCTAGCTGGCTCTAAGGCTATTAGTCACTGCCGGTAGTAGCAGGCTCTAAGGCTATTAGTCACTGCCTTTGCTATCTGGCTCTATGGCTATTAGTCACTCTCGGTGCTAGCTGCCTCTAAGGCTATTAGTCACTGCCTTTGCTATCTGGCTCTATGGCTATTAGTCACTGCCGGTGCTAGCTGGCTCTAAGGCTATTAGTCACGCCCGGTGCTAGCTGTCTCTATGGCTATTAGTCACTGCCGGTGCTAGCTGGCTCTTTGGCTATTAGTCACTGCCTTTGCTATCTGGCTCTATTGCTATTAGTCACTCCCGGTGCTAGCTGGCTCTGAGGCTATTAGTCACTGCCGGTGCTAGCTGGCTCTTTGGCTATTAGTCACTGCCTTTGCTATCTGGCTCTATGGCTATTAGTCACTCCCGGTGCTAGCTGGCTCTGAGGCTATTAGTCACTGTCGGTACAAGCTGGCTCTAAGGTTATTAGTCACTGCCGGTGGTAGCTGGCTCGAAGGCTATTAGTCACTGCGTTTGCTATCTGGCTCTATGGCTATTAGTCACTCCCGGTGCTGTCAGGCTCTAAAGGTATTAGTCACTGCCTTTGCTATCTGGCTCTATGGCTATTAGTCACTCCCGGATCTAATTGCCTCTAAGGCTATTAGTCACTGCCTTTGCTATCTGGCTCTAGGCTATTAGTCACTCCGTGCTAGCTGGCTCTAAGGCTATTAGTCACTCCCGGTGCTAGCTGTCTCTATGGCTATTAGTCACTGCCGGTGCTAGCTGGCTCTATTGGCTATTAGTCACTGCCTTTGCTATCTGGCTCTAAGGCTATTAGTCACTGCCGCTGCTAGCTGGCTCTAAGGCTATTAGTCACTGTCGGTACTAGCTGGCTCTAAGGCTATTAGTCACTCCCGGTGCTAGCTGGCTCTAAGGCTATTAGTCACTCCCGGTGCTAGCTGGCTATAAGGTTATTAGTCACTCCGTTGCTAGCTGGCTCTAAGGCTATTAGACACTGTCTTGCTATCTGGCTCTATGGCTATTAGTCACTCCTGGTGTTAGCTGGCTCTAAGGCTATTAGTCAACTGCCGGTGGTAGCTGGCTCTAAGGCTATTAGTCACTCCGGTGCTAGCTGGCTCTAAGGCTATTAGTCACTGCCTGCTAGCTGGCTCTAAGTCTATAGTCACTCCGGTACTAGCTGGTCTAAGGTTATTAGTCACTGCGGTGGTAGCTGGCTCTAAGGCTATTAGTCACCTCCTTGTTATCTGGCTCTATTCTATTAGTCACCTCCGGTGCTAGCTGGCTCTAAGGCTATTAGTCACTGCCGTTCTAGCTGGCCTAAGGTATTAGTCACTGACGGTGCTAGCTGGCTCTAAGGCTATTAGTCACTGCCTTTGCTATCTGGCTCTATGGCTATTAGTCACTCTGTGCTAGCTGGCTTAAGTATTAGTCACTGACGGTGTAGCTGGCTCTAAGCTATAAGTCACTGGCTTTGCTATCTGGCTCTAGGATATTAGCACTACCGTTGCTAGCTGGCTCTAAGGCTATTAGTCAATGACGTGTAGCTGCTCTAATGTATAAGTCACTGCCTTGCTATCTGGCTCAAATGGCTATTAGTCACTAATGTGTTGCTAGGCTCTAAGGCTATTAGTCACGTCCCGGTGCTATCTGGCTCTAATGGCTATTAGTCACTCCCGGTGCTAGCTGGCTCAAAGGCTATTATCCACCCGGTGCTAGCTGGCTCTGAGACTATTAGTCACTTCCTGTGCTAGCTTGCCTAAACTATTAGTCACTCCCGGTGCTAGCTGGCGTCTAAGCTATTAGTCACTACCTTGCTAGCTAGCTCTAGGTTATTAAGTCACTCCGGTGCTAGCTGGCTCTAAGGCTATTAGTCACTGCCCGGTGCTAGCTGCCTCTAAAGCTGTTAGTCACTCCCGGTGCTAGCTGGCTCTAAGGTATTAGTCACTCCCGGTGCTAGCTGGCTCTAAGGCTATTACTCCACACCGGTGCTAGCTGGCTCTAAGGCTATTAGTCACTCCTGGTGCTAGCTGGCTCTAAATCTATTAGTCACTCCCGGTGCTAGCTGGGTCTAAGGCTATTAGTCACTGCCGGTGCTAGCTGGCTCTATGGCTATTAGTCACTCCCGGTGCTAGCTGGCTCTGAGACTATTAGTCACTTCCAGTGCTAGCTTGCCCTAAGGCTATTAGTCACTCCCGGTGCTAGCTGGCTCTAAGTCTATTAGTCACTGCCTTTGCTAGCTAGCTCTAAGGTTATAAGTCACTCCCGGTGCTAGCTGGCTTAAGGCTATTAGTCACTCCCGGTGCTAGCTGCCTCTAAAGCTGTTAGTCATTCCCGGTGCTAGCTGGCTCTAAGGATATTAGTCACTGCCGGTGCTAGCTGGCTCTACGGCTATTAGTCACAGCCGGTGCTAGCTGACTCTAAGGCTATTAGTCACTCCCGGAGCTAACCGGCTCTAAAGCTATTAGTCACTTCCGATGCTAGCTGGCTCTAAGGCTATTAATCACTGCCGGTAGTTGCTGGTTCTAAGGCTAATAGCCACTGCCTTTCCTATCTGGCACTGTTTCTATTAGTTATTCCCGGTGCTAGCTGACTCTAAGGCTATTAGTCACAGCTGGTGGTAGCTGGCTCTATGGCTATTAGTCACTGGCGGTGGTAGTTGGCTCTAAGGCTATTAGTCACTGCCGGTGCTAGCTGGCTCTAAGGTTATTAGTCACTGCAGGTGCTAGCTGGCTCTAAGGCTATTAGAAACTCCTGGTGCTAGCTGCTCCTAAGATTATTAGTCACTGACGGTGCTAGCTGGCTCTAAGGCTATTAGTCACTGCCAGGTGCTAGCTGGCCTAAGGTTATTAGTCACTGCCTTTGCTATCTGGCTCTATGGCTATTATCACTCCCGGTGCTAGCTGCTCTAAGGCTATTAGTCACTGCTGTGCTAGCTGGATCTACGGCTATTAGTCACTGCTGCAGCTGGCTCTAAGGCTATTAGAACTCCGGTGCTAGCTGGCTCTAAGGTTTTAGTCATTGACGTGCTAGCTGGCTATAAGGCTTTTAGTCACTGCCGGTGCTAGCTGGCTCTAACGCTATTAGTCACTGCCGGTGGTAGCTGGCTCTAAGGGTATTAGTCACTCCCGGTGCTAGCTGGCTATAAGGCTATTAGTCACTGTAGGTGCTAGCTGGCTCTAAGGCTATTAGTCACTGCCTTTGCTATGTGGCTCTATGGCTATTAGTCACTCCCGGTCTAGCTGGCTCTAAGGCTAATATAATCACTCCCGGTACTAGCTGGCTCTAAGGTATTAGTCACTCCCGGTTCTAGCTGGCTCTAAGGTATTAGTCACTGCCAGTGCTAGTTGGCTCTAAGGCTAATTATCTCCTCCTCTATCTGCTCTAAGGCTAATAGTCACTGCTTGCTATCTGGCTCTAAGGTATTAGTCACTTCCAGTCTAGTGGCTCTAAGGCTATTCGTCCTCGAGCTAGCTGGCTCTACGGTATTAGTCATGCGGCTAGCTGGCTCTAAGATATTAGTCACTGCCGGTGCTAGCTGGCTCTAACGGCTATTAGTCACAGCCGTGCTAGCTGACTCTAAAGCTATTAGTCACTCCGGGAGCTAGCCGGCTCTAAAGCTATTAGTCACTCCCGGTGCTAGCTCTCTCTAAGGCTATAAGTCACTGCTGGTTCTAGCTGGGTCTAAGGCTATTAGTCACTCCCGGTGCTAGCCGGCTCTAAAGCTATTAGTCACAGCCGGTGCTAGCTGGCTCTAAGGCTATTAGTAACTGTCGGTACTATCTGGCTCTAAGGTTATTAGTCGCTGCCTGTTTTAGCTGCTTTAAGGCTATTAGTCACTGCCTTTGCTATCTGGCTCTATGGCTATTAGTCACTCCCGGTGCTATCTGGCTCTAAGGGTATTAGTCACTGCCTTTGCTATCTGGCTCTATGGCTATTAGTCACTCCCGGTGCTAGCTGCATCTAAGGCTATTAGTCACTGCCTTTGCTATCTGGCTCTACGGCTATTAGTCACTCCCAGTGCTCTCTGGCTCTAAGGGTATTAGTCACTGCCTTTGCTATCTGGCTCTATGGCTATTAGTCACTCCCAGTGCTAGCTGGATCTAAGGCTATTCGTCACTGTCGGAGCTATCTGGCTCTACGGCTATTAGTCACTGCCGGTGCTAGCTGGCTCTAAGGATATTAGTCACTGCCGGTGCTAGCTGGCTCTACGGCTATTAGTCACAGCCGGTGCTAGCTGACTCTAATTCTATTAGTCACTCCCGGAGCTAGCCGGCTCTAAAGCTATTAGTCACTCCCGGTGCTAGCCGGCTCTAAAGCTATTATCACAGCCGGTGCTAGCTGGCTCTAAGGCTATTAGTAACTGTCGGTACTACTGGCTCTAAGGTTATTAGTCACTAACTGTTTTAGCTGCCTCTAATGCTATTAGTCACTGCCTTTGCTATCTGGCTCTATGGCTATTAGTCACTCCCGTGCTATCTGTGCTCTAAGGTATTAGTCACTGCCTTTGCTATCTGGCTCTATAGCTATTAGTCATCCCGATGCTAGCTGCCTCTAAGTCTATTAGTCATTGCCTTTGCTATCTGGCTCTATGGCTATTAGTCACTCCCGGTGCTATCTGGCTCTAAGGTATTAGTCACTGCCTTTGCTATCTGGCTCTATGGCTATTAGTCACTCCCGGTGCTAGCTGCATCTAAGGCTATTAGTCACTGCCTTTTCTATTCGGCTCTACGGCTAATAGTCACTCCAAGTGCTAGCTGGCTCTAAGGATATTAGTCACTCCCGGTGCTAGCTGTCTCTATGGCTATTAGTCACTGCTGGTGCTAGCTGCTCTTTGGCTATTAGTCACTGCCTTTGCTATCTGGCTCTATGGCTATTAGTCACTCCCGGTACTAGCTGGCTCTAAGGCTATTAGTCACTGTCGGTACTAGCTGCTCTATTGCTATTAGTCACTGCCGATACTAGCTGGCTCAAAGGTTATTAATCACTCCCGGTGCTAGCTGGCTCTATGGCTAATGGTCACTTCCGGTGCTAGCTGGCTCTAAGGCTATTAGTCACTGCCGGTAGTAGCTGGCTCTAAGGCTAATAGTCACTGCCTTTCCTCTCTGGCACTGTGGCTATTAGTTACTCCCGGTGCTAGCTGACTCTAAGGCTATTAGTCACTGCTGGTTGTAGCTGGCTCTATGGCTATTAGTCATAGGCGGTGGTAGTTGGCTCTGTGAATATTAGTCACTGCCGTGCTAGCTGGCTCTAATCCTATTAGTCACTGCCGGTGCTAGCTGGCTCTAAGTCTATTAGTCACTGCCGGTGCTAGCTGGCTTATGGCTATTAGTCACTGCCGGTGCTAGCTGGCTCTAAGGCTATTAGTAACTGCCTTTGCTATCTGGCTCTATGGCTATTAGTCACTCCCGGTACTAGCTGGCTCTAAGGCTATTAGTTACTGTCGGTACTAGCTGGCTCTATTGCTATTAGTCACTGCCGATACTAGCTGGCTCTAAGGCTATTAGTCACTCCCGGTTTCTAGCTGGCTCTATGGCTAATAGTCACTTCCGATGCTAGCTGGCTCTAAGGCTATTAATCACTGCCGGTAGTTGCTGGTTCTAAGGCTAATAGTCACTGCCTTTCCTACTGGCACTGTTTCTATTAGTTATTCCTGGTGCTAGCTGACTCTAAGGCTATTAGTCACAGCTGGTGGTAGCTGGCTCTATGGCTATTAGTCACTGGCGGTGGTAGTTGGCTCTAAGGCTATTAGTCACTGCCGGTGCTAGCTGGCTCTAAGGTTATTAGTCACTGCAGGTGCTAGCTGGCTCTAAGGCTATTAGAAACTCCTGGTGCTAGCTGGCTCTAAGATTATTAGTCACTGACGGTGCTAGCTGGCTCTAAGGCTATTAGTCACTGCCGGTGCTAGCTGGCTCTAAGGTTATTAGTCACTGCCTTTGCTATCTGGCTCTATGGCTATTAGTCACTCCCGGTGCTAGCTAGCTCTAAGGCTAATAGTCACTCCCGGTACTAGCTGGCTCTAAGGTTATTAGTCACTCCCGGTTCTAGCTGGCTCTACGGTTATTAGTCACTGCCAGTGCTAGTTGGCTCTAAGGCTATTAGTCTCCTCCTGTGCTATCTGGCTCTAAGGTTATTAGTCACTGCCTTTGCTATCTGGCTCTATTGCTATTATACACTCCCGGTGCTAGCTGGCTCTAAGGCTATTAGTCACTGCCTTTGCTATCTGGCTCTATGGCTATTAGTCACTCCCAGTGCTAGCTTTCTCTAAGGCTATTCGTCACTGTCGGAGCTAGCTGGCTCTACGGCTATTAGTCATTGCCGGTGCTAGCTGGCTCTAAGGATATTAGTCACTGCCGGTGCTAGCTGGCTCTACGGCTATTAGTCACAGCGGTGCTAGCTGACTCTAAGGCTATTAGTCACTCCCGGAGCTAGCCGGCTCTAAAGCTATTAGTCACTCCCGGTGCTAGCTATCTCTAAGGCTAATAAGTCACTGCTGGTTCTAGCTGGGTCTAAGGCTATTAGTCACTCCCGGTGTTAGCCGGCTCTAAAGCTATTAGTCACAGCCGGTGCTAGCTGGCTCTAAGGCTATTAGTAACTGTCGGTACTATCTGGCTCTAAGGTTATTAGTCGCTGCCTGTTTTAGCTGGCTTTAAGGCTATTAGTCACTGCCTTTGCTATCTGGCTCTATGGCTATTAGTCACTATCGGTGCTAGCTGCATCTAAGGCTATTAGTCACTGCCTTTGCTCTGGCTCTACGGCTATTAGTCACTCCCAGTGCTATCTGGCTCTAAGGTATTAGTCACTGCCTTTGCTATCTGGCTCTATGGCTATTAGTCACTCCCAGTGCTAGCTGGATCTAAGGCTATTCGTCACTGTCGGAGCTATCTGGCTCTACGGCTATTAGTCACTGCCGGTGCTAGCTGGCTCTAAGGATATTAGTCACTGCCGGTGCTTAGCTGGCTCTACGGCTATTAGTCACTGCCGATGCTAGGTGGCTCTAAAGCTATTAGTCACCTCCGTTGGTAGCTGGCTCTAAGATTATTAGTCCACTGTCCGGTGGTAGCTGCTGTATGGCTATTAGTCACTGCGGTGCTAGCTGGATCTACGGTTAATAGTCACTGCCGGTGCTAGCTAGCTCTAAGGCTATTAGTCACTGCCGGTGTAGTTGGCTCTAAGGCTATTAGTCACTGCCTTTGCTATCTGGCTCTATGGCTATTAGACACTCCCGTGCTAGATGGCTCTAAGGTATTAATCACATGCTGTGGTGTAGCTGGCTCTAAGGCTATTAGTCACTGCCTTTGCTATCTGGCTCTAGGGCTATTAGTCACTCCCGGTGCTAGCTGGCTCAAAGTCTAATAGCCACTCCCGGTGCTAGCTGGCTCTACGGCTATTAGTCACTACGAGTGCTAGCTGGCTCTAAGGCTATTAGTCCACTCCCCGGTGCAAGCTGCTCTAAGGCTATTAGTCACCTTCGGTGGTAGCTGGCTCTAAGGTTATTAGTCACTCCCAGTGCTAGCTGGCTCTAAGCTATTGGTCACTGCCTTTGCTATCTGGTTCTATGGCTATTAGACACTGCCGGTGCTAGCTGGCTCTAAGGCTATTAGTCACCTCCGTGCTAGCTGGCTCTAAGGCTATTAGTCACTGCCAGTGGTAGCTGGCTCATAGGCTATTAGTCACTGTCATTTGCTATCTGGCTCTATGGCTATTAGTCACTCCCGGTGCTACCTGCTTTAAAACTATTAGTCACTGTCGGTACTAGCTGGCTCTATGGCTATTTGTCACTGCTGGTGCTAGCTGGCTCTAAGGCTATTAGTCACTCCCGGTTGCTAGCTGGCTCTATTACTATTAGTCACTGAGGGTGCTAGCTGGCTCTAGGCTATTAGTGACTGCCTTTGCTATCTAGCTCTATGGCTATTAGTCACTGCCCGTTGCTAGCTGGCTCTGAGGCTATTAGTCACTGTCGTTACTAGACTGGCTCTAATGGCTATTAGTCACTCCCGGTGCTAGCTGGCTCTAAGGCTATTAGTCTCTCTCGTGCTATCTGGCTCTAAGGCTATTAGTCACCCCGGTGCTAGTCTGCTCTAAGGTTATTAGTAACTGCGTTTGCTATCAGGCTCTATGGCTATTAGCAATGCCGGTGCTAGCTGGCTCTAAGGCTATTAGTCACTGCCTTGCTACTGGCTCTATGGCTATTAGTCACTGCCTTGCTATCTGGCTCTATGCTATTATCACTCCGTGCTACTGGCTCTAGCTATTATCACCCGTTACTACTGGCTCTTAGGCTATTAGTTACTCCCGGTGCTAGCTGGCTCTAAGGCTATTATACTCCACCGTCTAGCTGGCTCTAAGGCTATTAGTCACTCCTGGTGCTAGCTGGCTCTAAATCTATTAGTCACTCCCGGTGCTAGCTGGTCTAAGGCTATTAGTCACTGCCGTGCTAGCTGGCTCTATGGCTATTAGTCACTCCCGGCTAGCTGGCTCTAAGGCTATTAGTCACTGCCGTGCTACTGGCTCTATGGCTATTAGTCACTCCCGGTGCTAGCTGCTCTAGTTATTAGTAACTGCGTTGCTATTGTCATGCTATTAGCCAATGCGGTGAGCTGGCTCTAAGGCTATTAGTCACTGCCTTTGCTATCTGGCTCTATGGCTATTAGTCACTGCCTTTGCTACTGGCTCTATGGCTATTAGTCACTCCCGGTGCTAGCTGGCTTTAAGGCTATTAGTCACTCCGGTACTAGCTGGCTCTAAGGTTATTAGTCACTCCCGGTGCTAGCTGGCTCTAAGGTTATTAGTCACTGCCAGGCTAGTTGGCTCTAAGGCTATTAGTCCTTCTGTGCTACTGCTCTAAGGTTGTTAGTCACTGCCTTTGCTATCTGGCTCTATGGCTATTATTCACTCCCGGTGCTAGTGGCCTAACTATTAGTCACTGCCTTGCTACTGGCTCTATGGCTATTAGTCACTCCAGTGCTAGCTGCTCTAAGGCTATTCGTCACTGTCGTGCTATCTGGCTCTAGGCTATTAGTCACGGCCGGTGATAGCTGGCTCTAAGGTATTAGTCACTGCCGTGCTAGCTGGCCTACGCTATTATCACGCGTAGCTAGCTGATCTAAGGCTATTATCACTCCCGAGCTAGCCGGCTCTAAAGCTATTAGTCACTCCCGGTGCTAGCAGGCTCTAAGGCTATAAGTCACTGCTGGTTCTAGCTGGCTCTAAGGCTATTAGTCACTCCCGGTGCTAGCCGGCTCTAAAGCTATTAGTCACAGCCGTGCTAGCTGGCTCTAAGGCTATTAGTAACTGTCGGTACTAGCTGGCTCTAAGGTTATTAGTCACTAACTGTTTTAGCTGGCTCTAATGCTATTAGTCACTGCCTTTGCTATCTGGCTCTATGGCTATTAGTCACTCCCGGTGCTATTTGGCTCTAAGGGTATTAGTCACTGGTTTTGCTATCTGGCTCTATGGCTATTAGTCACTCCCGATGCTAGCTGCCTCTAAGGCTATTAGTCACTGCCTTTGCTATCTGGCTCTATGGCTATTAGTCACTCCCGGTGCTATCTGGCTCTAAGGTTATTAGTCATTGCCTTTGCTATCTGGCTCTATGGCTATTAGTCACTTACGGTGCTAGCTGCATCTAAGGCTATTAGTCACTGCCTTTGCTATCTGGCTCTACAACTTATTGTCACTCCCAGTGCTAGCTGGCTCTAAGGCTATTAGTCACTGTCGTACTTGCTGGCTCTATTGCTATTAGTCACTGCCGATACTAGCTGGCTCAAAGGCTATTAATCACATCCCGGTGCTAGCTGGCTCTATGGCTATTAGTCACTGCCGGTGCTAGCTGGCTCTAAAGTTATTAGTCACTCCCGGTTCTAGCTGGCTCTAAGGTTATTAGTCACTCCCGGTGCTAGCTGGCTTTAAGGTTATTAGTCACTCCCAATGGTAGCTGGGTCTAAGGCTATTAGTCACTCCTGGTACTAGCTGGCTCTAAGGCTATTAGTCCCTCCCAGTGCTAGCTGGCTCTAAGGCTATTAGTCCACTCCCAGTGCTAGCTGGCTCTAAGGCTATTAGTCACTCCCGTGCTAGCTGGCTCTAAGGTTATTAGTCACATCCGTGCTGGCTGGCTCTAAGGCTATTAGTCACTGCCTTTGCTATCTGGCTTTATGGCTATTAGTCACTCCCGGTGGTAGCTAGCTCTAAGGCTATTAGTCACTGCTATGCTAGCTGGCTCTAAGGCTATGAGACACCTCCTTTGCTATCTGTCTCTAAGGTTATTAGTCACTGCCTTTGCTATCTGGTTCTATGGCTATTATTCACTCCGGTGCTAGCTGGCTATAAGGCTATTAGTCACTGCCAGTGCTAGCTGGCTCTAAGGTTATTAGTCACTGCCGGTGGTAGCTGGCGCTAAGTCTATTAGTGACTGCCTTTGCTATCTGCTCTATGGCTATTAGTCACTCCTGTGCTAGCTGGCTCTAAAGCTTTTAGTCACTCCCGTAAACTAGCTTGCTCTAAGGTTATTAGTCACTGCCTTTGCTTTCTGGCCATAGGATATTAGTCACCCCCGGTGATAGCTGGCTCTAAGCTATTAGGCATTGCCTTTGCTCTCTGTCTCTATGGCTATTAGTCACTCCCGATCTAGCTGGCTCTAAGGTTATTAGTCACTGCCTTTGCTATCGGGCTCTATGGCTATTAGTCACTCCCGGTGCTAGCTGTCTCTTAGGCTATTAGTCACTGCCGATGCTAGGTGGCTCTAAAGCTATTAGTCACCTCCGTTGCTAGCTGGCTCTAAGATTATTAGTCACTGCCGGTGGTAGCTGGCTGTATGGCTATTAGTCACTGCGGTGCTAGCTGGATCTACGGTTAATAGTCACTGCCGGTGCTAGCTAGCTCTAAGGTTATTAGTCACTCCCGGTGCTAGCTGGCTTTAAGGTTATTAGTCACTCCCAATGGTAGCTGGGTCTAAGGCTATTAGTCACTCCCGGTACTAGCTGGCTCTAAGGCTATTAGTCCCTCCCGGTGCTAGCTAGCTCTAAGGCTATTAGTCACTGCTAGTGCTAGCTGGCTCTAAGTCTATTAGACACCTCCTGTGCTATCTGTCTCTAAGGTTATTAGTCAGTGCCTTTGCTATCTGGTTCTATGGCTATTATTCACTCCCCGGTGCTAGCTGGCTATAAGGCTATTAGTCACTGCCAGTGCTAGCTGGCTCTAACGTTATTAGTCACTGCCGGTGGTAGTTGGCTCTAAGGCTATTAGTCACTGCTGGTGGTAGCTGGCTCTAAGGCTATTAGTCACTGCCTTTGCTATCTGGCTCTAGGGCTATTAGTCACTCCCGGTGCTAGCTGGCTCAAAGGCTAATAGCCACTCCCGGTGCTAGCTGGCTCTACGGCTATTAGTCACTACCAGTGCTAGCTGGCTCTAAGGCTATTAGTCACTCCCGGTGCGAGCTGCTCTAAGGCTATTAGTCACCTTCGGTGGTAGCTGGCTCTAAGGTTATTAGTCACTCCCAGTGCTAGCTGGCTCTAAGGCTATTGGTCACTGCCTTTGCTATCTGGCTCTATGGCTATTAGACACTGCCGGTGCTAGCTATCTCTAAGGCTATTAGTCACCTCCGGTGCTAGCTGGCTCTAAGGCTATTAGTCACTGTCAGTGGTAGCTGGCTCATAGGCTATTAGTCACTGTCTTTGCTATCTGGCTCTATGGCTATTAGTCACTCCCGGTGCTAGCTGGCTCTGAGGCTATTAGTTACTGTCGGTACTAGCTGGCTCTATGGCTATTAGTCACTGCCGGTGGTAGCTGGCTCTAAGTTTATTAGTCACTGTCTTTGCTATCTATCTCTATGGCTATTAGTCACTCCCAGTGCTAGCTGGCTCTAAGGCTATTAGTCACTGCCATTGCTATCTGGCTCTATGGCTATTAGTCACTGCCGGTGCTAGCTAGCACTACGGCTATTAGTCACTGCCGGTGCTAGCTGGCTCACGTCTATTAGTCACAGTCGGTACTAGCTGGCTCTAAGGTTATTAGTCACTGATGGTGCTAGCTGGCTCTAAGGCTATTAATCACTGCCGGTGCCAGCTGGCTTTACGGCTATTAGTCACTGCCGATCCTAGCTGGCTCTCAGGCTATTAGTCACTTCCTGTGCTAGCTGGCTCTAAGATTATTAGTCACTGACGGTGCTAGCTGGATCTAAGGCTATTAGACACTGCTGGTGCTAGCTGTCTCTAAGGTTATTAGTCACTGTCGGTACTAGCTGGCTCTATGGCTATTAGTCACTGCCGGTGCTAGCTGGTTTTAAGGCTATTAGTCACTGTCGGTACTAGCAGGCTCTAAGGTTATTAGTCACTCCCGTTGTTAGCTGGCTCTAAGGCTGTAAGACACATCGGGTGGTAGCTGGCTCTAAGGCTATTAGTCACTGCCAGTGCTAGCTGGCTCTAAGGCTATTAGTCACTGCCTTTGCTATCTGGCTCTATGGCTATTAGTCACTGCCGGTGCTAGCTGGCTCTACGGCTATTAGTCACTGCCGGTGCTAGATGGCTCTAAGGTTTTTAGTCACTCCCGGTACTAGCTGGCTCTAACTCTATTAGTCACTCCCGTTGCTAGCTGGGTCTAAAATTATTAGTCACTCACGGTGGTAGCTGGCACTAAGGCTATTAGTCACTCCCGGTACTAGCTGGCTCTAAGTCTATTAGTCACTACCGGTGCTAGCTGGCTCTAAGGTTATTAGTCACCTCCGGTGCTAGCTGGCTCTAAGGCTATTAGTCACTGATGGTGCTAGCTGGCTCTAAGGCTATTAGTCACTCCCGGTGCTAGCTGGCTCTAAGGCTATTAGTCACTCCCAGTGCTAGCTGGCTCTAAGGCTATTAGTCACTCCCGGTGCTAGCTGGCTCAAAGGCTATTAGATACTCCCGGTGCTAGCTGGTTCAAAGGCTATTAGTCACTCCCGGTGCTAGCTGGCTCTGAGACTATTAGTCACTTCCAGTGCTAGCTTGCCCTTAGGCTATTAGTCACTCCCGGTGTTAGCTGGCTCTAAGTCTATTAGTCACTGCCTTTGCTAGCTAGCTCTAAGGTTATAAGTCACTCCCAGTGCTAGCTGGCTCTAAGGCTATTAGTCACTCCCGGTGCTAGCTGGCTCTAAAGCTGTTAGTCACTCCCGGTGCTAGCTGGCTCTAAGGCTATTAGTTACTCCCGGTACTAGCTGGCTCTAAGGCTATTAGTCACTCCCGGTGCTAGCTGGCTCTAAGGCTATTAGTCACTCCCGGTGCTAGCTGGCTCTAAGGCTATTAGTCACTCCCAGTGCTAGCTGTCTCTAAGGCTATTAGTCACTCCCGGTGCTAGCTGGCTCTAAGGGTAATAGTGACTGCCGTTGCTAGCTGGCTCTATGGCTATTAGTCACTCACGTTGCTAGCTGGCTCTAAGGCTATTAGTCACTCCCTGTGCTATCTGGCTCTATGTCTCTTAGTCACTCCCGGTGGTAGCTGGCTCTATGGCTATTAGTCACTCCCGGTGCTAGCTGTCTCTAAGGCTATTAGTCACTCCCGGTACTAGCTGGCTCTAACGCTATTAGTCACTACCGGTGCTAGCTGGCTTTAAGGTTCTTAGTCACCTCCGGTGCTAGCTGGCTCTAAGGCTATTAGTCACTCCCGGTGCTAGCTGGCTCTAAGGCTATTAGTCTCTCCTGGTGCTATTTGGCTCTAAGGCTATTAGTCACTCCCGGTGCTAGCTGGCTCTAAGTCTATTAGTCACTCCCAGTGCTAGCTGGCTCTAAGGCTATTAGTCATTTCCGGTGCTAGCTGTCTCTACGGTTATAAGTCACTCCCGGTGCTAGCTGGCTCTAAGGCTATTAGTCACTGCCTTTGCTAGCTGGCTCTAAGGTTATAATTCACTCCCGGTGCTAGCTGGCTCTAAGGCTATTAGTCTCTCCCGGTGCTAGCTGGCTCTAAAGCTATTAGTCACTCCCGGTGCTAGCTGGCTCTAAGGCTATTAGTCACTCCCGTTACTAGCTGGCTCTTAGGCTATTAGTTACTCCCGGTTCTAGCTGGCTCTAAGGCTATTACTCACACCGGTGCTAGCTGGCTCTAAGGCTATTAGTCACTCCTGGTGCTAGCTGGCTCTAAATCTATTAGTCACTCCCGGTGCTAGCTGGGTCTAAGGCTATTAGTCACTGCCGGTGCTAGCTGGCTCTATGGCTATTAGTCACTCCCGGTGCTAGCTGGCTCTAATTCTATTAGTCACTGCCGGTGCTAGCTGGGTTCTATGGCTATTAGTCACTCCCGGTGCTAGCTGGCTCTAAGGCTATTAGTCTCTCCTGGTGCTATCTGGCTCTATGGCTATTAGTCACTCCCGTTGGTAGCTTGCTCTATGGCTATTAGTCACTCCCGGTGCTAGCTGGCTCTACGGCTATTAGTCACTCCCGGTGCTAGCTGGCTCTAAGGCTATTAGTCTCTCCCGGTGCTATCTGGTTCTATGGCTATTAGTCACTCCCGGTGCTAGCTGTATCTAAGGTTATTAGTCACTGCCGGTGCTAGCTGGCTCTATGGCTATTAGTCACTCCCGGTACTAGCTGGCTCTAAGGCTATTAGTCACTGCCGGTGCTATCTGGCTCTACGGCTATTAGTCACTCCCGGTGCTAGCTGGCTCTAATGCTATTAGTCACTCCCGGTGCTAGCTGGCTTTAAGGCTATTAGTCACTGCCAGTGGTAGCTGGCTCTAAGGCTATTAGTCACTGCCTTTGCTATCTGGCTCTATGGCTATTAGTCACTCCCTGTGCTAGCTGGCTCTAAGGCTATTAGTCACTGCCGGTGCTAGCTGGCTCTATGGCTATTAGTCACTCCCGGTGCTAGCTGGCTCTAAGTCTATTAGTCACTGCTGGTGCTAGCTGGCTCTACGGCTATTAGTCACTCCCGGTGCTAGCTGGCTCTTAGGCTAATAGTCACTGCCGGTGCTAGCTGGCTCTATGGCTATTAGTCACTCCCGGTGCTAGCTGGCTCTAAGGGTATTAGTCACTCCCGGTGCTATCAGGCTCTATGGCTATTAGTCACTCCCGGTGCTAGCTGGCTCTAAGTTTATTAGTCACTGCCGGTGCTAGCTGGCTCTAAGGCTATTAGTCACTCCCGGTGCTAGCTGGCTCTAAGGCTATTAGCTTTCGTTGTGAGTGTCGACATCCAACTTTCTAGAAAAAATTTTCTGATTAGTTAGGTTGTGTTGAGAGATTTGGGCGGCACTTAACAACGAGTTATTGAGAACCAATGGAGGTGAAATGAGGTGAGAATGGAGCAGCGTCGGAGTGCAAGGACAGGGGAAACGAGAGATCCCCGAGAAAACCCGCCGACCAGAGACATCGTTCAACACGATTTCCTCTTGCGAAAATCCTGCTGTGACCCGACTGGGGATTGATCCCGGTTTACCTTGGTTGGAGGCAGCTGTCTAACCGCTCAGCTACCGCGGCCCCTTCCATCTAGTTGTATTTCAAAACACTTTAATTCATATCCCCTGCCGTGATTGGAGGATTGTTGTAATTGCTACGCATCTTGTTAGTCTGCCTGCTAATCGCAGCGGCTCTGTGCCGCAATAAAGTAATCCAGATAGACTCACTCAAATACAACAATGTCTTCCCACATAGACACGCTACCCATAAATATGGACTCGAAATTTTTTTAGGACAAGCTGGACTCCAAACACATGTGATGTTAAGTTCTCTTATATTTAGTGTTGTATCAAAATGTATTTGCCACGCCCAGGTCAACTCTGGGCCAATATCAGTCGTGCAAGGAAGTAACCACCGGGTCACCAGGCCTGAGGTACAACTGGCTACACACTGGAGCTGCAGCCAATGAACACGCAGCTGAAGGCCGGAAATACACAGGACCGGGGAGTTTAACTTACAAGTCGTTTAAAAAGCGAAATTTGCTGTTTCTTGGTAATAACGTGAGTAGAAACAGCAGTCGTGCTGGCGGAACACTGCTTGGAACTGTGTTCACAAGAACCACATGACCTCTAGTTATGAGTGTGGAGATGGTTGCGCAGCTTCACGTACACTGATAACCGTAAACATGTTTGGTCAATAACGTTTTCCTCTAGTGCCAAAACTGTCAACTATGACTCGGTAAGACGTCATTCAGTGGCGAAACTACGTCTACAACTTACAACTTAAGAGTGATCATCCCTTTA
This sequence comes from Dryococelus australis, assembly GCA_029891345.1. NCBI lineage: Eukaryota > Metazoa > Arthropoda > Insecta > Phasmatodea > Phasmatidae > Dryococelus > Dryococelus australis. The sequence goes on along the minus strand of CM057002.1, from coordinate 110,554,457 downwards.
GACACCTAAATAGTTTGAGTCGGTGGTTGGTAGGGGGGGAGCTCCCCTCGAGAGGACTCCGCCTACCTGTAGCGGTTTCTTACGAAACCACTAAACGAGTCCTCACTATATGAACATATGAAAATAAAACACACTTCACAGGAGGTACGGTTAATAATCACAATACATCATTCACGTTATAAACGCTATTTGCTAACCTTGCAACATATGTAGCTGAAACAGCGTTTACATAGCGCTGTATCTGAGGAACTGGCAAAACCAATATAGGGGACCTGCATAGTAGCCTATTTTGTTTCAGATACTGCAGCAATATTGTGCAGAATGGTATGTCACCCCTAGAAGTCTCATAGGTATACACGGTAGTCAGTACCTTGTGCATAGGAGCGACGCGGCACTAGATCTGCGTGTGAGTGCCGACCTTATCGCTTGTTTACTTCTCAGCTTAGAATGCGCTACAAAGTTCCAAGTTTGCAGCGCTTTTAGGACGTTCTTACGTCACTTATGAATCTCATATTGGTGTGATCAAAACCTAGAATGCATGCTCCATAAATATCAGTGAAAAATGTGCAACCTATAAGCGAAGACTAGTGTAAGTATAGGCTGTTCACGGTAACAATGAGCACTTATGAAAGCCCTGCTTAAGATCTACGTGTATGCACGTCGTGTATTCCTCCGCCTTATGTAAAATTAACATTGCCACGAGTCTCATCACTTTATTGGTGCGTCGGTCAACTGAAACTGTAAAATTATTAGAAAAGGGAATACTTAACAAATCTGACAATTTTTATTCTTCTGCGGATAGAAAAAGAAAACATAAAGCAAAAGAAACAATTTTAAGTTGCCACAAATTAAACGTTTAAGTACAGAACAATTTTTCCATATATCGTTACCAACTTTACTGAGCGAATACCACTCAGTACGCCCATTAAAATATATGCATGTAGAGGAAGTGACCTTTTTTCTAAGGTTCATTTCTAAAGTGCTCAATTTATCGTGAACAGCCTTTAACAGAAATATGTTACAACCCCTCATTAGAGGTCGTACGTAGTATAGCGCGGTATCTGGGTGCACTGTGGATGGTCGTTTACTCTCGTTCTGGCGGCCTTTGGTATATCCAAGGAGGGTAAAGTGTGCAGGTTATGAGAGAGAGAGCAGTGTGTTTGAGAGTGTTGGAGGTGGCTACACATATGACTGGCTTACCGTCCCAAGCCTGTGTGAGGAGACAGCAGGTCTGGCCTGTCTTGCTATATATAGCGCGTGTTTACACAGTAGTGGGCCTTGTCAACCCAGACTGCTAGAGGACAGAACACTCCTTGTTCCACATACACTGCCGACCATCTCGCTCATCAGCTCGATTATTACAACAAAGCCTTATTATCTTGATGGATCATCTGTTGACAGTTCCGCCTGCAGATATTTACAAACGCGTGAGCTCTAAGGTCGAATCTTCCTCACTGAGCACTTACCTAATCGCCTCTACGCGCAGATCACTCAACTGGTGCGCAGTATTTCCGCCAATGTTTCAGAGATTCTCACGTCGAAAATTAAATATAATTTGTAGTTTGAAAGAGAACCTCAAACTGGTCTTTGAGAATAAAACATATTGTAAGTGCTTATCTTGTTAAGACGCCGTTGCAAGATGTCCAAAAGTTTTTAAATCACGTGCTTTGTACCAGACCTCTGCAGGTGCTGTCCAGGCTGGCCTCTGCCTCTACGTCATCCTCTATGTAGTATTCTATCGCATCCTTCTGATTTATGTTTTTGCGAAGTAACGTTTGAAAAATGCTACTATAGAAATTAAATTGCTTCCCTCAGTCTGCAGTACATACATGAAATCGTAAAATTTTGTCACGCATTGAATAATATAAAAGTCTTTAAAATATCAATACGCTCCTGCCTTTATTAAAACTAGCAAATAAAATGGAGCACATTCAAGTATTGATTATACTAAACCGCTCGCAAAATGTCAATATTCTATAGTCTGAGATTCTCGGTCATTTATACGGAACTGAAATTTGACTCGAAAACCAAAATGTATGTATTAGAGGGGAAGCCGAACTCTAAAAGCTGTCGAAACTTCTGATGGTGGGGAATGTCACCAAACATAAAATGAATGCAATTTGAACTTCGTAATATACGTTGATGTTATTAATTAATTTACAAGGTTAATTAATGTTGGTAACTCTGGTGTATAGAAAAAGTCACTATATTCTATACTTTTAGATTTATAAATTACAAATATTTTGCAAAGTGAACAACGAAGTCAGTAAATAAGCCATAATAATTGCTTTAAATCTTTAAAATTTCTATGATATGGAAATTGATGTATCGCCGAGGACACTAGGCACCGTTTTATTAAAACAAAGTTTCCTAACAGGAGCTTTCGTGAAAATGTAATTCGTTTAAATTAAGTTTTTTTAATAGTAGGACCTATAAAGTTTTACACAATAAAATATTTTTAATTTGTAATAATTATTTTTCATATGTTCTTATGTTGTGCTTTCTATACGTCATTAAATTGAAAACACGCAACATTATTTTATTTTTTTTCTAGAACTACCAAAACCGGTAAACTATTTCCTTATGTGAGTGAAGGTTGTGTTAATTCAAACTTGTTGTCATCAAGAGAGAAGTAATGAAGTATATGAACGAGAAGATCTGCGAGGAAACCCGCCGACCAGCGGAGTCTGGCACGATTACCACATGTGAATATCCGGGTCGCGACCCAACCGGGAATGGAAACCCAGTTCTCCCAGGTAGGTAGCTTATCACATCTCCGACGAACCGTTGTTGAACAGATATTGAGCTTCACTAATAAGAAAATAAATAAAAAATTAAATTATATATTAATTGCATATTTAGCAAACGCACACAAAAATAAACTAATTATAATTCAGTAACTAGATTTTCTGTTTTCTTTAGTTAAATGCATAATATTTTCGTTAAGAACACAGTGATTTCATTCAGAAGAACTATTGTAGTAAATATTTATTTAATGAGATGTGTTCTACTGGCGAGAAAGAGTACAATTCACTAGGAATCAGGAGATATCACTGTTTAATCAGTGAATACCAGCGACTAAGTTGATAAGTTAATGTTACTCATTCAAGTGGAGCAGTTTCAACAGTTTGTGTTTTAGAGTGCACGCGTAAGTGTACACAGTGCATTGCAGTGACTGTGGCACATGTGCATTTCAGTTTCCTCTCTAACACTTTCAACCTCCGGCGAAATCATCTTTTCCTACTGGCTAGAGTGAAACGTTTATATGTGCCTGTAAACGCCTGAACCTTTGTTGTCATTTCCTTTGGCATTGCCTTTATTGGCTCTCACGCTAGGAACTCATCAAGTAGGCCTATACTGACAAATGTTTGATAATAGCCGCTGTGTTTGAGGAAGGAGTCGTCTTGAAGGCCGCATGTAACACTAGATGCAGACAGGCCTACTAATGGATTTATAATTTGTTTTGCCCCGCAATTGTGGTTACTCGAGTACTTCGTGGTTGAGCTTTCCTTACGAACACGCGTTTTTCTTTTTCGGAGGTCGCATTTTTCTCTCGTATGCTACTTGCTTACTGTACTTAATAAATGTTAAAATTGAAAGGGCGAATGTACGGAATATATCACTGTCTGTGTGGCAGACGAGTGTCGTGTTGACAGTGCTAATTATTTTACGTCAACATTAGCATTGTTATAGATCTGCACTCTAGCATGCAATATATATAATATACGTACGTACAACAGCAAACAAACTCATATGAAACAGCGGCTACTCAGCGAAAGGGAATGGAAAAGCTCTCTCAGCACACGACTGCATTGACAAACGTACAAATATTGTGATCATGTTTGATGCAAATCTGTTGCGTGTGACGGCAATTTGGCTAACTTCAATCACGCTCCTAATTAGTACTTCCTTCTCGCTCCACACACGCGCCTACCGACACCTGGTGTTCATGAGAAGACTTCCTCGCACTCTGTCACATGACGTGTTCAGTATAGTGAAGCGATCGCAGCGCTGCCTTGTGTCGGACCGGGGAACTGGCTTCGTTACGCCCCTTATCACACTGCCAAATTTTTCCATCAAACTGCTTCCAATAAGTTTGATCAAATAAATTTGGACAGTTATGACGTCATCAAAACGTGTTAAACGTAGCCAAAAAATGTTTGAGAATGTTGAATTCCTTCAGTTTCCAGCAAATATTTTAACATTGGACAGGTACTAAAATTTATTTGAGGTTTGACGGTCTCAGCCAATCAGAATCATGCACGACAAAAATAGACGTTAAGACACTTAACAGTAAAGAACTATTGCTGGAAACGAAGTAGCTTATGGAGATAATTGTTTTATGTAGAAATTGCCTGTGCATGAAAGATTTTTTAAGCAAATGTTGCTCATAATATTATGAACTCAGAGGCATTAGATTTCATTGTACAAAAAACATATTCGATAAATAAAATTAGAATTTAGTAGCGAAGCGTAAATAAACTATAACATTAGTTACTTTTCTTCCTGTGATGTTCTTCTTGGAAATACAAAAGCAATATCTCACAATGAAAATAATTTTAAATAGTAATTCAAATTACATTTTCCAAATAAAAAAATTTGACAGTGTGACACATTTTCAAACGCATTCAAAATTATTTGATAAAATTTGTTGGAAGGGAAAATTTTGTGGCCGTATTTTGTCTTCAAACTTAATTGTCAAATATAGGTGAAGGCGAAAATTTGACAGTGAGACAGGGGCTTTACCTCTATAGAGAGAATTCTACACATCCCAGAGAAAGTTGAATACACTCGGTGTTTGTTAGTTACCAGGTTGCTCAAGAGAAAGTATGGAATGAACTTACACATTGTCTGTACAGAGAAAACCATCATATTTGTCGAATGTGTTTTATAATCTACCTGCTGTCTTACTGAACAGCCTTCATGTGCAATCAATCAACCATCCAGAGCCAGTGTACACACATTACACACGTGCATGTAGTTTCTCGTCTGTACCGCACAGTAGGCAGCTCGACGACCGATGATCCGAGCTGTGGGTAAATGATTCGCAGACAGTCTCATTGGTCTAGGTCATAATTGATTAATATAACTGTAATCTAATATTAAGCATACCACTCATTGGCTGCGACAACGAAACAAGTGTTGTGTCGACTTAAATACAGCACGCGCCATATTAGTTTTCTTCGCAGCACATGAAACGGCAAATTAAAGTAGGTCTGAAAGGTGAAGACGGTGCAGATATTTTTGAGGTGAGTGTATTGGTATACAGTGGGATTACTGACCAAAAGTACGGGGCCACTATGTCATACGAGTCATCATTTATTTATATTCGCTATATTTGAAAACTCCTTTCATTCATATAATTTACTTTCATTCCGTAGTTTGATTAGCAAGGAATATGAGATAAGTGATGCGAACCTTATAAATGATGACAGCACTGGAAAAACACCTCACCATCATAAATTACGTGAACGAACTTGATGAGCTGATAAACACTAGATATATATTAGGTTCTCTGTTGTTACAGGTGAACGTGAAAATGCCAACGGCCTTGAACATGGCGGATCTGTACACCTGACTAACTCTCTGTGGAAGAGGGAACAAGAGACATGACTAGGGCAATAGGAGACTGTCAATGACATGTTTAGCATTTCACAGACATACATAGAAGTTTCGCAGCTAGGTTGCTGCAAGAAATTATTTCGCTAAGAAAATTTCGCAGAATGTTAAAAGTGTGTGTAAAACAAAGCTCGTTAAGTAATTGTAGTCGAGTGGGAAAAGTAATGCCAACGTAAGCATGTTTAAAGTATGACCTGTTTCCAAGTAGAGTAGCGAGCCTCGCCTGGTTTCACATGAGACTGTCCCAGACTCTGTTGTAGTATTGCTACTCACAGCGCGTGTACCAGGGAGGAAGGCTACGAATGATCAACAGTCATTCACCGCCCTGCCGCAAATAGAGAGGCCGTCCTCGGAAGACCAGAGAGCGCTGGAGCAAGGCCTACAGGAAGGCCAGTCTCGAAGTGCTCAGTTAGCCGCCCCACGGCAGTACAAGGCTGGCCTTTAGAAGTAAAAACTGGCCGTGGTCTTCCTTCGCAATCCTATTGGCCACTGTCCGCTGCCGTGTAATATGGGCAGTGGACAAGGTACAGTCAGAGGGAAGACCTGGCGCGACGGTTACTTAGATGTGCGCATACCTAGTCTTTGATTGGCTGAGCGAGGCTCTGATAACGAGCCTTGTGTCTCAGTAGGTAACGCATGCTGCGGAGGGCTCCCTATTCACTGGCAAGCAGGTTGGCAGGCACTCATTGTCGCTCCAACATGTGACTGCCAGCGATGTGTTGAGTCTGCGGCTGGATCTCACGTTACAGGTGCATGTCATAGATTGAAGATTAGGTAGACGTCTTCTGCGCCTCTGCCCAATATTGACATACCTCCAAGGAACACAACTGTCGAAGTCACGTGGTCAACAGTGATGACTGTGTTGGTTTAGGTTTTATTTAAAAAATACAAGCACTTTTATGTGAATAAAATACTTTCAGCAATTCTAATTTAATCACGCTACATTACAAATTGTTTGGAGGACGTGAACATATATCTGAAAGCACGTGTTTACTAAACAGTCTTCTAAGCCCAAATTGCTAGTCGTGTTGGAAGAAAACAGTTCAGTGTTGGGAAACGGAGATCGGTCTACCTCTATGTTGTTCAGTATTCTGTGACTGAGCTGTGGACGTGTTAAAGCAGCGGTGTTATAGAAGGATAATGAGTGGTGTTGGTAGAGGGGAGGTGGTCCATAGAGGCGACGGGACAGCACACGCTCAAGTAGACGTCGCCCCTAGAGAGGGCAGCTAGGCGGGGTGTAGTGGAGGAAGTGGTCCCCTTGATCCACATGTCGGCTGCGATCCTTGGCCTCATAGCAGGCCCTGCGACGGGCGGCCACACGTCTGCGCACAAAGGCGATCTGGCTGGTGACCTCGGCACACCTCCAGACAGCCCTGACCCACTCCTGCTTGTCTCTCCGCAGTGCCTGCCTGGCGCAGTCCGGGGAGAGACAGTTCCGTGTGCGCTCTCCACGGGACATCTACCTGGCCAGGGCACTGCCTCGCATCACAACACACACTAGTCAGTCATGTATAGTCCATTCAGGGTTAATTCATCTTTTACTGAAGCCCTGCTAATGTTCTACTTGCAGAATATTCCTACACTTCTTGCAAACTAAGCCTGGAGAATTACACCAGAGGGACAACTCACCACATTCCTGCCTCGCACTCAGTTGTAATGATATTTTGTATAAAAACTGTTTCTCACTAGACCTTGCCAACATCCCTATTTTCTCGATGTTTTAATTCAAATTATTTATCAATGAAGCATTATAATTTATAGGTACGTTATTAATAACATTTCAATTTGACAGGGCAAAAAATTACTTTTAGAGACATAAGTATAAAACGTTTGTGATACAGAGCAGGCGTATTTAGGAAATAACTAAACACGTTATACATGGGGAGATTTTTCAAAGGTTTGTTTCAAAAAGGTCGAAGAAACCGTGAATTGACTATACACTGCGAGCCACAGCCTTTCATATACACTAACTCAATATGAATCAGTGATTTCAATCAGGGGATGGGACAGCGGTGTTGTAATAGTTGGACTACTCGCCTCGCCCCAACGAGACCGGGGTTTGATTCCCGGTGGGATCGCCCCCCGGATTTATGCATGTGAGAATCTCGCCGGACGATGTCACTGGTGGACGGGTTTTCTCGGGGATCTCCCGTTTCCTCCACCCTTGCATTCCGGAGCTGCTCCATACTCACCTCGCTTCACCCTCATCGGCTCTCAAGACCTCGATGTTAAGAGCCGCCTAAATTTCTTCACTTTTAGATCAGTAGAATTATTTCCTCTGACCCTTCGGTTATTGACTTGCCACAGCTAGCTACTGGTGAGTCACTGCCATGCTAGCGCAGTTCACTGTTTAGTTGGTGAATACCAGCAACAAAAATAATCACAACAATTTTACTGATTCACGCGGAGCAGTTTCAACATATCTGCAGTCGAGTTTGTTGTTCTGGAGCAGTTTTGGCTGTTTCAATTTTAGAGAGTGGGATTCATCAGAATTGATCAGGAATTGACATTTAAACAAGTCAAACACCACCTGCTGTATGAATCAATATTTTACCATTGGGTTATTCGTTTTCATTGGACTAATAGGCAGTGAGATGTTTTGAGTCTCGTAGGTCTAGCATAACATGTACTTAATAAGAGTTAATGTATCTTTGGCCATATGGACTTCTTCCCAGTACGATCCTTCCATTTCGGCAGTACTTTTTTCACGGAATATTCAATGCCCAATAGTTAGAAAATGCCTACACAGTTTAAAAAAAAAAACCCCCATTGTTCCTAGTTATATATTATTTTTATTTTTGTTAGCATATTAATAAAACCAATCTGATCGTAGTTTTAAAATGCAATACTTCAGAAAGTTTAATATTAGTTATTTATATTTTTATTTTAGAAATGATTTCAGACAACTGTACACGTATTTGTGTAGGAAGCTTGAACTTGTCCTCTTATCAAGAAATATAGGAATCGTAGTAGTAACAGTGATACTGATGGACTGGTGAAAGGTAAGTGCAGACTCTTGTACACAGGGAACAGTGACATGCATATAAACCAGTACTGCCACACCGCAGTCACTGTGATTTGTTCACCGCCTGCTACATACTAATACAACATGTGCACTCTTGGCTGGGCTGTGTGTCACGCTGCATTCTTAGTTACATCACAGTCACATCACAAGATATTCATGTAGTATGTCATTCAGTGTTCAGAATACACCTAGCCATGGCGCCTACAAGAACGGAGGGGGTAGGGCGGTTTGTAGCTAAAGACACAAACTGCAGCATTACATTTTTTGTTGGGTTTAAAAATTTGAAAACAAATTTTAATTAAAGAAGTAAAAGTATCATTATTAAAATAATAAAATAAATTATATAATTCAATACACTGAAGTGTATTTCAGCAAATGTTGTTACTTATGTTGTCAATAAACAGATATATATATATATTTATTTATTTATTTATTTATTTATTTATATATACACCTTATAGGGTCAAAATTAACATTACTTAATAATGTAATAACGAATACTAAATATAACAACATAAAAGGAATAAACGTATAGTAATGTGGTGTCCAATAGTCTCGTTAGAAAAGGACGGAGTGGGGGTGGGGAGGGGTCATGTGTACGTGACAATGCTGATCCGACAGTACAGTATTTGGCTGTTAGAAGACCCTAAAACTTCAATTCACTATTATAACATACAATATTTATGACATAATGATCCCAAGTAATTAATTATTGTTTGTTTTCGCAAAAATTAAACGTATACGAAAAAAAGTATTTGAAAACAAGCAGAAAGGTGATCTCTGCTCTGTGTTTGTTTAGAATTTCCCGCGATTGGAAGATATGGTAAAAATTTTGTTCTGTGGCGTATTGGCAGTTTCTGCACACCCTGACAAATCCATGCTACAAAATGTAGAAATAGAATCAACGTAAAGTCTGTGGTTTTATCGAAAAGACTTTGCTTTTTATTTGCTGTTACACTACAAATGTTTAGTCGTGTAGGAACTGTCATGCTGTTCGCTTGATTCATCTGTTACATATGTCAGTTGCGACAGTAACCCATCATGACATGTTTACTGCCATATAGCGCAGGTGTACTGGCGACACTGCCTGCCAGTGTGTTGACAGCATGCTGGCTACTGCCACCCTACACATCACCTCGACTACATGAAATTTGTACAGTACACCACACACTGCTCACCGACACATGAGGCTATATGTGTATGGTATGCATATATGTGAAATAACCTCACCTCGATGGCGTCTTGCAAGCTGACACATTAGTAAACCTACTGACTTGCAGTATTCAGGTGGACCTGGGTTCAAATCCCGGCCCGTCCTTCCTGACTTCTGCTCCCCGTGGTTTACTGACGTCACTGCAGGCCGTGACCCCCCCCCCCCCTTTATTACTACTCCATTCAGCAACTTGCACTCTCTCTCTCTCTCTCTCTCTCTCTCTCTCTCTCTCTCTCTCTCTCTCTCTCTCTCTAATGATCTCGCTGTATACGACACGTTGACACGTACCTACCTAACTGATACGAAAAACTGGTTTATAAGAAATGTTGCTGGAAATATTCAAGAAACATTGCTTGAGTACACTCTAAATCTGAATCAGAGAAAGTTCCACTGTTTTAATCAGTCAAACATATCTGACTGATTCAACAGTCACTTCAGTGAATTCAACTGATGAATCAGTGAAAAATTTCCATATTTACTTCACTTATTGATTCAATGACATTTCTCACTGATTCATCAGTCATATTTTCACTGTATACTCAGTGGTTTATTTTTGACTGATGGATCAGTTAAACAGCGTGTAAAAATGGCCGTCAACAACTTTTAAAAATGGCCGTCAACAACGTGCATCAAGTGAAATAACAAAGATAAAACTAATAAAACCAATACGATATACTTTTTTAAAATGTGTCTCGTCTTTCAAAACGCCATTTTACGGAGTAATATGAAACACCCAGCCTTCATTCCGTTTTTATGTACTTTCATTTCGTTTATCACGTGATCGTCACAGCAGTATGTTTGAATGGTTTAAAACTGCATTTAATATGATGAAGAGATTGGCACTCATATATACTGTTCGTTTTAACCATCGTAATTGTATCAATTAAAACAAAAAAGAAAAGTCACAGCCATAAACGTTTTGCTAGCGAACTTTGAAGAAATTTTTTAGTCGGAACTTGGCCGTGAGCTCAGGATGAAAGGTAACGTTTTGTAGTCGGACCTTGGCGTGGTAGCTCAGGTGTAAGGTAACGTTTTGTAGTCGGAACTTGGCGTGGTAGCTCAGGTTAAGGTAACGTTTTGTAGTCGGAACTTGGCGTGGTAGCTCAGTCGAAAGGCAACGTTTTGTAGTCGAACTTGGCGTGGTAGCTCAGATCGAAGGCAACGTTTTGTAGTCGGACCTGGCGTGGTAGCTCAGGTGTAAGGTAACGTTTTGTAGTCGGAACTTGGCGTGGTAGCTCAGATCGAAGGCAACGTTTTGTAGTCGGAACTTGGCGTGGTAGCTCAGATCGAAAGGCAACGGTTTGTAGTCGGAACTTGGCGTGGTAGCTCAGTGGTAAGGCAACGTTTGTAGTCGGACTTGGCGTGGTAGCTCAGATGTAAGGCAACGTTTTGTAGTCGGAACTTGGCGTGGTAGCTCAGGTTAAGGTATAGTTTTGTAGTCGGAACTTGGCGTGGTAGCTAGGATCGAAAGGCAACGTTTTGTAGTCGGAACTTGGCGTGGTAGCTCAGATCGTAAGAACGTTTTGTAGTCGGAACTTGGCGTGGTAGCTCAGATCGTAAAGGAAACGTTTTGTAGTCGGAACTTGGCGTGGTATCTCAGATCGAAAGGCAACGTTTTTGTAGTCGGAACTTGGCGTGGTAGCTCAGATCGAAAGGCAACGTTTTGTAGTCGGACCTTGGCGTGGTAGCTCAGGTGGTAAGTAACGTTTTGTAGTCGGAACTTGGGTGGTAGCTCAGGTGAAAGTAACGTTTTGTAGTCGGAACTTGGCGTGGTAGCTCAGATCGAAAGGCAACGTTTTGTAGTCGGACCTTGGCGTGGTAGCTCAGGTGTTAAGGTAACGTTTTGTAGTCGGAACTTGGCGTATTAGCTCAGGTGGTAAGGTAACGTTTTGTAGTCGGAACTTGGCGTGGTAGCTCAGATCGAAAGGCAACGTTTTGTAGTCGGAACTTGGCGTGTAGCTCAGATCGAAAGGCAAACGTTTGTAGTCGGATCTTGGCGTGGTAGCTCAGGTGGTAAGGTAACGTTTTGTAGTCGGAACTTGGCGTGGTAGCTCAGATCGAAAGGCAACGTTTTGTAGTCGGAATTGGCGTGGTAGCTCAGGTGGTAAGGCAACGGTTTGTAGTCGGACCTTGGCGTGGTAGCTCAGATCGAAGAATGTGAACGATTGGTGTGTAGTCGAACCTTGGGCTGCGTGGTAGCTCAGATCGAAAGGCAACGTTTTGTAGTCGGCCTTGGCGTGGTAGCTCAGATCGAAGGCAACGTTTTGTAGTCGGAACTTGGCGTGGTAGCTCAGATCGAAAGGCAACGTTTTGTAGTCGGACCTTGGCGTGGTAGCTCAGGTGGTAAAGTAACGTTTTGTAGTCGGAACTTGGGTGGTAGCTCAGATCGAAAGGCAACGTTTTGTAGTCGGAACTTGGCGTGGTAGCTCAGGTGTAAGGAAACGGTTTGTAGTGGACCTTGGCGTGGTAGCTCAGGTGGTAAGGTAACGTTTTGTAGTCGGAACTTGGCGTGGTAGCTCAGATCGAAAGGCAACGTCTTGTAGTCGGAACTTGGCGTGGTAGCTCAGATCGAAAGGCAACGTTTGTAGTCGAAACTTGGCGTGGTAGCTCAGATCGAAAGGCAACGTTTTGAAAAAAAAAAAAAAAAAAAAAAAAAAAAAAAAAAAAAAAAAAAAAAAAAAAAAAAAAAAAAAAAAAAAAAAAAAAAAAAAAAAAAAAAAAAAAAAAAAAAAAAAAAAAAAAAAAAAAAAAAAAAAAAAAAAAAAAAAAAAAAAAAAAAAAAAAAAAAAAAAAAAAAAAAAAAAAAAAAAACCCCCCCCCCCCCCCCCCCCCCCCCCCCCCCCCCCCCCCCCCCCCCCCCCCCCCCCCCCCCCCCCCCCCCCCCCCCCCCCCCCCCCCCCCCCCCCCCCCCCCCCCCCCCCCCCCCCCCCCCCCCCCCCCCCCCCCTTGGCGTGGTAGCTCAGATCGAAAGGCAACGTTTGTAGTCGACCTTGGCGTGGTAGCTCAGATCGAAGGAACGTTTTGTAGTCGAACTTGGCGTGGTAGCTCAGATGGTAAGGTAACGTTTTGTAGTCGGAACTTGGCGTGGTAGCTCAGTGGTAAAGGCAACGTTTTGTAGTCGGAACTTGGCGTGGTAGCTCAGTCGGAAGGCAACGTTTTGTAGTCGGAACTTGGCGTGGTAGCTCAGATCGTAAGGAACGTTTTGTAGTCGGACTTGGCGTGGTAGCTCAGGTGGTAAGTAACGTTTTGTAGTCGGAACTTGGGTGGTAGCTCAGGTGAAAGGTAACGTTTTGTAGTCGGAACTTGGCGTGGTAGCTCAGATCGTAAGGTAACGTTTTGTAGTCGGAACTTGGCGTGGTAGCTCAGGTGGTAAGGTAACGTTTTGTAGTCGGAACTTGGCGTGGTAGCTCAGATCGAAAGGCAACGTTTTGTAGTCGGACCTTGGCGTGGTAGCTCAGATCGAAAGGTCAACGTTTTGTAGTCGGAACTTGGCGTGGTAGCTCAGGTGGTAAGGCAACGTTTGTAGTCGGAACTTGGCGTGGTAGCTCAGTGTAAGGCAACGTTTTGTAGTCGGACCTTGGCGTGGTAGCTCAGATCGAAAGGTCAACGTTTTGTTGTCGAACTTGGCGTGGTAGCTCAGATCGAAAGGCAACGTTTGTAGTCGGTACTTGGCGTGGTAGCTCAGATCGAAAGGCAACGTTTTGTAGTCGGAACTTGGGTGTAGCTCAGATCGAAAGGTAACGTTTTGTGTCGGAACCTTGGCGTGGTAGCTCAGATCGTAAGGCAACGTTTTGTAGTCGGAACTTGGCGTGGTAGCTCAGGTGTAAGGCAACGTTTTGTAGTCGGACTTGGCGTGGTAGCTCAGATCGAAAGGCAACGTTTTGTAGTCGGAACTTGGCGTGGTAGCTCAGTCGAAAGGCAACGTTTTGTAGTCGAACTTGGCGTGGTTAGCTCAGATCGAAAGGCAACGTTTTGTAGTCGGAACTTGGCGTGGTAGCTCAGATCGAAGGCAACGTTTTGTAGTCGGAACTTGGCGTGGTAGCTCAGATCGAAAGGCAACGTTTGTAGTCGGAACTTGGCGTGGTAGCTCAGATCGAAAGGTAACGTTTTGTAGTCGGAACTTGGCGTGGTAGCTCAGTCGAAAGCAACGTTTTGTAGTCGGAACTTGGCGTGGTAGCTCAGATCGAAAGGCAACGTTTTGTAGTCGGAACCTTTGGCGTGTGTAGCTCAGATCGAAAGGTAACGTTTTGTAGTCGGACTTGGCGTGGTAGCTCAGTCGTAAGGTAACGTTTTGTAGTCGGAACTTGGCGTGGTAGCTCAGATCGAAAGGCAACGTTTTGTAGTCGGAACTTGGCGTGGTAGCTCAGATCGAAAGGCAACGTTTTGTAGTCGGAACTTGGCGTGTTAGCTCAGATCGAAAGGCAACGTTTTGTAGTCGGAACTTGGCGTGGTAGCTCAGGATGTAAGGTAACGTTTTGTAGTCGGAACTTGGCGTGGTAGCTCAGATCGAAAGGCAAACGTTTTTGTAGTCGGAACTTGGCGTGGTTAGCTCAGATCGTAAGGCAACGTTTGTAGTCGGACTTGGCGTGGTAGCTCAGATCGAAAGGCAACGTTTTGTAGTCGGAACTTGGCGTGGTAGCTCAGATCGTAAGGTAACGTTTTGTAGTCGGAACTTGGCGTGGTAGCTCAGATCGAAGGACGTTTTGTAGTCGGAACTTGGCGTGGTAGCTCAGATCGAAAGGCAACGTTTTGTAGTCGGAACTTGGCGTGGTAGCTCAGATCGAAAGGCAACGTTTTGTAGTCGGAACTTGGCGTGGTAGCTCAGATCGAAAGGCAACGTTTTGTAGTCGGAACTTGGGCGTGGTAGCTCAGATCGAAAGGCAACGTTTTGTAGTCGGAACTTGGCGTGGTAGCTCAGATCGAAAGGCAACGTTTTGTAGTCGGAACTTGGCGTGGTAGCTCAGATCGAAAGGCAACGTTTTGTAGTCGGACTTGGCGTGGTAGCTCAGATCGAAAGGCAACGTTTTGTAGTCGGAACTTGGCGTGGTAGCTCAGATCGAAAGTAACGTTTTGTAGTCGGAACTTGGCGTGGTAGCTCAGATCGAAAGGCAACGTTTTGTAGTCGGAACTTGGCGTGGTAGCTCAGATCGAAAGGCAACGTTTTGTAGTCGGAACTTGGCGTGGTAGCTCAGTCGAGTAACGGTGTCAATCGGTTTTACGTTTTGTGTCGGAACTTGGCGTGGTAGCTCAGATCGAAAGCAACGTTTGTAGTCGGAACTTGGGTGGTAGCTCAGATCGAAAGGCAACGTTTTGTAGTCGGAACTTGGCGTGGTAGCTCAGATCGAAAGGTAACGTTTTTTGTAGTCGGAACTTGCGTGGTAGCTCAGATCGAAAGGCAACGTTTGTAGTCGGAACTTGGCGTGGTAGCTCAGATCGAAAGGCAACGTTTTGTAGTCGGAACTTGGCGTGGTAGCTCAGATCGAAAGGCAACGTTTTGTAGTCGGAACTTGGCGTGGTAGCTCAGATCGAAAGGCAACGTTTTGTAGTCGGAACTTGGCGTGGTAGCTCAGAGTCGAAAGGCAACGTTTTGTAGTCGGAACTTGGCGTGGTAGCTCAGATCGAAAGCAAACGGTTTTGTAGTCGGAACTTGGCGTGGTAGCTCAGTCGTAAGGTAACGTTTTGTAGTCGGACCTTGGCGTGGTAGCTCAGATCGAAAGGCAACGTTTGTAGTCGGAACTTGGCGTGGTAGCTCAGATCGAAAGGCAACGTTTTGTAGTCGGAACTTGGCGTGGTAGCTCAGATCGAAAGGCAACGTTTGTAGTCGGAACTTGGCGTGGTAGCTCAGATCGAAAGGTAACGTTTTGTAGTCGGAACTTGGCGTGGTAGCTCAGATCGAAAGGCAACGTTTTGTAGTCGGAACTTGGCGTGGTAGCTCAGATCGAAAGGCAACGTTTTGTAGTCGGACTTGGCGTGGTAGCTCAGATCGAAAGAACGTTTTGTAGTCGGACTTGGCGTGTAGCTCAGATCGAAAGGTAACGTTTTGTAGTCGGAACTTGGCGTGGTAGCTCAGGGTAAGGTAACGTTTGTAGTCGGAACTTGGCGTGGTAGCTCAGATCGAAGTAAACGTTTTGTAGTCGGAACTTGGCGTGGTAGCTCAGATCGTAAGTAACGTTTTGTAGTCGGAACTTGGCGTGTTAGCTCAGATCGAAAGGCAACGTTTTGTAGTCGGAACTTGGCGTGGTACTCAGATCGAAAGGCAACGTTTGTAGTCGGAACTTGGCGTGGTAGCTCAGATCGAAAGGCAACGTTTTGTAGTCGGAACTTGGCGTGGTAGCTCAGGTCGTAAGGTAACGTTTTGTAGTCGGAACTTGGCGTGGTAGCTCAGTGGTAAGGTAACGTTTTGTAGTCGGACTTGGCGTGGTAGCTCAGATCGAAAGGCAACGTTTTGTAGTCGGAACTGGCGTGGTAGCTCAGATCGAAAGGCAACGTTTTGTAGTCGGACTTGGCGTGGTAGCTCAGGTGTAAGGTAACGTTTTGTAGTCGGAACTTGGCGTGGTAGCTCAGGTGGTAAGGTAACGTTTTGTAGTCGGAACTTGGCGTGGTAGCTCAGATCGTAAGGTAACGTTTTGTAGTCGGAACTTGGCGTGGTAGCTCAGGTTAAGGTAACGTTTTGTAGTCGGAACTTGGCGTGGTAGCTCAAATCGAAAGGCAACGTTTTGTAGTGGGAACTTGGCGTGTTAGCTCAGATCGAAAGGCAACGTTTTGTAGTCGGACCTTGGCGTGGTAGCTCAGGTGGTAAAGTAACGTTTTGTAGTCGGAACTTGGCGTGGTAGCTCAGGTGGTAAGGTAACGTTTTGTAGTCGGTACTTGGCGTGGTAGCTCAGATCGAAAGGCAACGTTTTGTTGTCTGAACTTGGCGTGGTAGCTCAGATCGAAAGGCAACGGTTTGTAGTCGGAACTTGGCGTGTTAGCTCAGATCGAAAGGCAACGTTTTGTAGTTGGAACTTGGCGTTGTAGCTCAGGTGTTAAGGCAACGGTTTGTAGTTGGACCTCGGCGTGGTAGCTCAGGTGGTAAGGTAACTTTTGTAGTCGGAACTTGGCGTGGTAGCTCAGATCGAAAGGCAACGTTTTGTAGTCGGAACTTGGCGTGGTAGCTCTGATCGAAAGGCAACGTTTTGTAGTCGGAACTTGGCGTGGTAGCTCAGATCGTAAGGTAACGATTTGTTGTCTGAACTTGGCGTGGTAGCTCAGGTGGTAAGGCAACGTTTTGTAGTGGGAACTTGGCGTGGTAGCTCAGATCGTAAGGTAACGTTTTGTAGTCGGACCTTGGCGTGGTAGCTCAGGTGGTAAGGTAACGTTTTGTAGTCGATTAGGAAAGGGTGGGGGAGTTCAATCCCAGCCAGCTCTGAAATTTTTTTTTTTTTACCTCTTTAAATTGCTCAATATATATATATATATAATATATATATATATATATATATATAAACTATCTCAAAAATATTTATTTCACGTAATTATTTGTATACGTTCAATAAAAACCATGTTAATTCGCCACTGTAGTCGGCCGTCACTTATTCAATAAGTGAAACTATTTCACTTCACTAATTCAATAAGTGATTAGAATCTAGAATGTATTGTTGGATCAAACAAATATATTTCATTGGTTGGGGAACTCGTTGCTGTTATCAAATTATTTTATGATAATGAGTGAAATTTCCGAATTTGTTTCCCAATAATTTTCGTGACGTGTATAATTGGCTTCTAATAATGAATTAAGCAGCTCATCACAGTTTTAAAAAATATCTTTTCTTGTTACTTTCTTGAGTTTGATCGTGTTTCAATTTACACATAAATTATTAAAGAATCTGTTCAGATCCTGTAAGAAAACAACATTTGATGTTCTTAATAGACATGTACTATATACTCCTGGTTCACAATACGCCCATAACAAGTGTATAAGGGTTGCCGGCCTGCAAGGCTCCTAAATTTTCCTAGAAAATTTAGGTGAGCTTTCTGCAAGAAGGCGTGGCGGCTTCTGACTGGAACTCAAGGACTTTTTTGTTACGTTTTGGATAATGATTATTAATCCCAATTAACAAAATATGCTCTCACGGAGAGCAATTTCGTGCAATATAAGGTCAGCAGTTCCAGTTACTTCAATGAAATAACTTGACTCAGCGAATGGTTTAGTAGTGGCTGGCGTATACAGTAACACATTTTCCAGAAACTCAGTATTCCATCCTCAATTCTTTATGTTATATCGCAAGAAAATGAAGTCGTTTTTAGCATTCAGCTTGAAAGGTGTTCACTACCCTAAATAATCACTTTAGATGAAAAGTCATACATGTGTTGTTAGATTTTTGTGACAAACACATAAGTGTTAATTGTCGATCATTCCTGAATACGCTATCCCCAATAATATTAATTCGCTTTTATTTGAAACCAGCTCAATGAAAATTTATACATCAACTTAAATTTATTGTTTTTGCCCATTAAATTTACAGTAGTTGAAGTCCAAATTTACTCTGCCATTAAAACTGCTACTTAAAACATGTTCTATGCAGTTAATGAAGCTGGAAAAAACCTGTCAGAAATACATTTGGATAAACAAAATTATTAAAAAATAATCAATGGAATCATAGTGCCTGTGCTAACAGAAAATCAAAATGTTGCAAGGATGACCGTTGGTTCAGAACTCAACCATAAACTTGGCAAGTGTTTCATTGGATTGTTAGAAGAAGAAGTTTCATACTCATCCTAAATAGCTACTGTAGCTAGGTTCTGTTTCTCACATAAAAATTCATAAATACGTAGTAAGACTAGTTGCGCCTTAAACATAGTTATACCTTAGGGGACGTAACATTATCTCAATATTCATAATAGTTTCACTAAAATGCTAATACTTCATAACTTCTAGCTAGTATATTTATTAAAATATAATTTACTGACGTCTTTTTGGGAATAATTTCAACTTTTAACGCTACTTTCTGACTTGCTCGCACATTCGACCGTTTAGCTACTCATGTATAAACCTTACTAAGTACACACACGTATGAGGCGATGAAACTACTAGCTAGAACTCTCAGACTACACCGTGTGGCCGGGTTGATGTTATAGGCAGCTGTTGCGTGCATCGTTGTTTACTGCGAGTGTCAACAAGTGACACGCACGGGTGTTTACCTTTGTAGCTGAGCGTACACTGATTAAACAACTGCAATTACAGTGATGTGCTTCATCACTGTGCAGCACGCAATCAGCTTTTGGTTGTGACAAGAGAAAAATATAAGAGACGAGCTAGCACCACACTTAGGCGACTAAACAGCAGGACTTGAGGTGTGGTCACCGCAACACTGCAACATCAGGATCAAAGTAGGTTGAAGAACGTGCAGTTGACACTGAACCCTTGCGCTGCAGTTGACGTCTGAAGTGTGAGCTGCAAGTAGAACACTCATCGTCATTTCTACAAGATACTTACACTTGTTAACATTCATTTATAGGTCACAAAAGTTATGCACATTTTTTTCCGATAAGGCCTGAATTTTTTATTTTTACTGATGGCCTAAAAATGTCATTGGTTAAGTGACATGCAGACTGGAATCATCAGTTTATTTATTTCATTTTTTATACATAACAAAACCACTGGCCAGTTGACTAATGCACGTGTCATCTGACAGATTATTCACTAGAACTATGAAACTTAAAAAGATATTTTATTTCAAAACAACTTTATGTCCTCTTAATTATAATTAAATTACAAAAATCATGCAAAGGAAGAACTAACTTACAATAAGTTGAAGTACAGAAAAAATACCATCGCGCCTCGTTGATGTAGTTGTGTACATACTGGAGTGTGAGGTCATTGCCTGCAGCCTCAGGGAGTAGCAGTTCTACTGAGGACCTGGTAGCAAGGAATTGTGTCCTTGCAGCTTGCTACGTGAGTTCCACAAGCACTGATCTCATTGCATAAGAAACTGAAACGTAGATGTGTTTGGAATGTAGGTTGCGTCGAATGAATTCGTGTGGATTTATGCTGAAGCTCTCCGTGGAACTGTCTCGAGCGAGCCAGTAACAGTAATAAGCAACTATAAACAATAACCATCAGAACTGGGTGCAGGATTACTTAAACATTGTCACCTGTGAGGTGGGTGTCATGACAGATGAAAGGAAGTAATGTGACAGGCTAATCGAAAGTGAAAGGGCCTGTCTCTTGATCGGGAGCAGGGATAAACACATAACCTCTTTTAAAACGATCGTGTTGCAGCATTACTCACCGCTACCTGTGGAAATGCTGACTGCGTCACAGGTAATCCAGTGTAACTGTCTCTCTCGGAAACATTGTCACGTATCTTCCAAGAACTAACTTAAGTTTTATCAGGCGGGAGCACAGCTTATTTCCTAACGTCACTGCAACCAAAAATATTTAAGTACAGTAAATGTAAAACGAATTAGAACTGCAAAAAAAGGCGTCAAACGTCATACACATACGATTTATGTTTTGGTTTAAGTAGAATATGCACGTGTTTTATACTAGCATAAAATATTTCGACGCACATTATTTCTATAAACATTTTATAAACAAAAATATTTTTCTATAGGACATTTAATGAATTTTGTTTTTATATGTTTCTCAGAGAAAGCTGTGTAAAAATTAAATAAAACATTCGTCGAACCGTGGACTCAGAATAATGGAAGTAACTACGTCGTCAATTTACAGTTAAGTTAACAGCACAGTGCAGTAGGGTAGTGTGACGTCACTGCAACACGTGATATAGGCGGCTCTTGTACCCAGGACCTACAAGGGCTATACAGGTTGTCCTAAATGTATTTTCCTTATTACAAACTTAATTTATATCCGCTATATCTAAGGTAGAGGTGCGAAACTGGTGCCAAAATGTTGCCAAATTATCCAAGTTTTCTGTTGCAGGTTTCAGTGACGTGACTGTAGGGTGGTAGAAGTTGCAGTATCCAGGAAACTCTGGTACATGAGACCCTGCCACCAATGCGAGTGCAGATGAACTTTCAGGCTACGGAGGGAAAGGAACTATTGCTGACTTAACAAGAACAGGCCGACCATCAACCTCAGCTGAGAGGGCGGAAGCAACGAAACAATTTTTTGTGCGACGTCCCAAGAAATCACTGCATCTCACGTGAATTACAGATGTCAAGAAGTATCTCTTCATGATATCTTACACAAAAGTTTATTGTTTCGTGCATACAAAGTGCAAATTTTTCATTCAGATGTTACTACCCAACGATGCCACGCGTCGATATAACTTTGTGATCGAAATATTATCACGTATTGAGGGCGATAATAGCTACCTCAAACGTATGACTTTTCCTGAAGAGGTGACCTTCTTCATCAGCGGTGTAGTGAACAAGCATAACGAGCGTATTTGAGGTTCACAGCCCCTTGGTGAGACGCCAGGGTGCACCAGAGGCAGCCCAGATGTGAATGTTTGGTGCACGCTTTTGCATGACTAAATTATCGGACCATTATTTTTCGCTGAGGGCACCATCATATCTTTAGTGTATCTGGAAATGTTGCAATTGTCTGATATTTCTCAGTTGCCTATCACACAGATGTCATTTTTCAACAAGATGTGGGTTGGAGGTTCGTGCCTATCTTGATACAACTTTTACTTGACGATGGATTGGTCGTGATGGCCCTACAACTTGGCCTCCACGCTCCCCTGATGTTGGATAATGTATGGATAGAAACTGAGTATCGACTAGATGTGTCACGTGCTACTAACGGTTCCCACGTGGAGACTTTATGGTGTGTTGCAAGTAGCAACAAAATACTTTGTTAGTTCGCCTACATTTTTACATCTCTAACTTAGATATAGCCTGTACACCAGGCAGGCAGGTAACTGCGTGTTAAGAGGCAGGTCAGTATGCCACTGCGTTGGGCTCGTGGAAAGTATTACCAGCCAGACTCAGTTGTATGAAGGTCATGTGGTCGGACTGCACTGAGTCTGATGGTCGGCTAGTCGTGTAGCCATTCATCTTGGTCGTGCAGTCACCACTGTGATACGTGTGTAGGCATGGATACGTACAGGTCACATAGAGTAGGCACTGGCCTCACCAGACTCGCTACGGAACGTGGCAAATAGACCCTGCAATCTGTGCACTGTATTTGCCTGGCCCAACAACAGACAATCGTCGCCGTTAGAATGAGGCTGACACTGTGAAAATGAGACCAGATTAGTGACCGCTAGTTAAAATGACACTTCTAATCATTGCCATATAACTTATTAATACGAACATTTTAAGTGAAATGTGTAAACTTAATACTGAATACTGATATGCAAGTACTTTGTACTTTAAGTTTATTATATGGTGCTACATAAACTATTTTGTATTTTCCTTAAGCGATGTGTTGTGAAGAAAAAATATTTGTTTACTAGAATTATAAGAAATTCTTCAGGAACTAGTTTACATACAATTGCTTATAGAATATACTTTTTTTTCTTTGTGTTTTTACTGTGCAGAATGTGTGCGCGGTCGTGCGGTGTAAAAAAACTGCCAACCGCGGAAATCCCACCCTCTTAAAACACTTTCTTTTCTACAATACATAATTTGCTGCCGCAAAGACAATTTTAGGCTAAATAAACCATCGTAAAATAGCTTTGCCGCAAACGAAATATTTGTTTTATCTAAGGTATACATAATAATTTGTACACTGTAAACCAAACTAGCTCAAAGAAACTTTTTTTGCTATTAAGAAGTGTAATATTGCTGTAAAATAATAACGTACAATATAAAAACATAATAATAACAAAGGCTAGGTTTCTTTAAACTTGTATTTGGATAAGAGCAAGATTTTCTTCCAGGAAACAAAACTGCCTTAAAGAAGTGGTTTACATAAGAATTTTATGGTGGAAGTTCTTTTGTGAGCACAAGCTAGGTTCTTTACTGTAAAAAAATATAACTTAATTTATATAGAAAAAAATGACAGTTGACATTCTGACACAACTTTGTGAACGTCGATTAGGAAGTGCTCTCTCGTCATATCACGAAGATGAATTGCGAATATGAAGACTTGTCTTTGACCTGGCTTCTCGTCGGCATGATAGAACGGCATGCGCGATGAATCATTACGACAATAGTCCCATACAATTCGTACAAGGTGATACAATGAAGGAACCTACCGAGATCTGCAAGGGTTCGTGTACTGAGTGCTAGCAAGTGATGACGTCAATACCTCCTGCCACATCGATGGGTACTGTTTTCGCAGACGATTATGACGAGACAGTTAATGCTAAAGACGGATTTGATTACAGTACAGTCGGTTCGTGTGGAATGTACACCTGCAGGACGTTCGCGTGAAGTCAACAAACTTCAACATACACGGCCATCAGCTCTAAATACTGATGAAAATAAAACTCCTGCGTCAAAGTAAAGTAAACTTGATATTGGGGATGACGCAGGAAGTGAAGATGATCACGAAGATGACTATGACGACAGTGTTGACAGTGAAGATGACGATGTGGATTCCCTCGACGCCCCCACACATTTTACCAACGAGTTTCATTCGACAAGTGAAGCGAAAAAGGAAGAAGATGCCTAGAACACTGCCTACATATTTACCGAAGACCCGAATAAACTCGTAGACAGACTTAGATATTTGATTGAGCTGCAAAGAGGTGGGGATTACTCGGACATGAAAGAGGTGGTTGAGATCATTAGAGAACTTAAGGATCGGGGTTATATCAGATGATGTAATGAACTGCTTTCTTCTGAAGTTGTAATTACAAATTAATAATCGATTATTGTTATAAAATAATTCATTTTTCTTTATTTTGGTGTCGTGTCCTTTTATCCCTCACAACTTTAAAGTGGTGCTATGGGCACTCGACTGTTAATGTAAACGTAAAGATCTACATATAGAATGATGAAAAATACTTTAGTATAAAAATGCACAGATAGTTGACAGTATACAAAACATTAATTCTGTCGACATGTACAAATTTTGGAGAAAGCAGGTGAATCGTTTTTCTTCTATGTATGGATAGATGCAGACGATAAACCTATGGATTGCTAGAGATTGAGGAGAACTGAGAAGGACTGAGAACGATTGAGAACTATTCAGGAGGATTGAGGAAGGTTAATGAAAGATTGCGATTGCAGTGGAGGATTGTGATAATAATTGTGATTGGGGTGCTGAACGTGGTGCTGATTTTGGTGCTGATTGTGATTGTGGTGCTAATTATAGTGCTGATTGTGATTGCAGTACTAACTGCGGTGCTGAATGCTGTGTTCATTGTCATTATGGTGGAGGATTGCTAAACATTCATGAAAGAATGTGATTGGTGTAGAGGATTGCTTAAGCTTGATGGAAAGATAGCGATTGGGGTGAAGGATTGCTAAAGATTGATGGAATGGTTGATATAAAAACCAGTCTTTCCTTAATTTATTAAAACACTTTGGAATTTTTTGGGTTCAAGGTTAAATAACACCAGGTTAAGGTCACCTGGATCCAAGATTGTGATAGTTGTCAGCAACATAGTATGCTTGTTGACTTTTATGTATTTTTTTTCTTGAGTTTTGATTTTCAACGTCATTCAAAGTCATGGGGTAAAGGTTAAGGTCACTGGTTTCCAAATATGTGATGTCTAACAAGATGGTGGTCGCCTGCCAAATTTGTGTTTGCCTACTAAGATGGCGGTCGCCTACCAAGCTGGCTGACTGGTTATGGGCGAGGGGTTGGTGGCCTACCGACTAATTTGTTTGGTGAGGAGTGGTGGGAGGGATCTTGGGATATTTAGTTTCCATAAGAACTTTAATAATTTTTAATAATAAATTTTTGGGTATTTTTTAGAACATTTTGAAATATTTTTGTGTTATTTGGATTTTCAAGATCAAAGGTCAAGGTTAAGGACATGGATTCTGAGTCCTTAGTCCTGCTCTTCTAGCTCAGAGTCACGAGTCCACCTCTCCTGTTCAGGGAAAATTGGAATTTTTGGGGATTTATTTTAAAGGAAAAGGGAAATTTTAAGGGGAAAAAGAAAATTTTGGGGTGAAAAAGGGAAATTTTGGGATCAAGGGGAAATTTTGAGGGAAAAACAGGAAAAAAAGGGAAATTTCAAAATGTCGGTGGCAGGCTGTTGCACTTCTGTCTCAGGTCCCATTGTGCGAGACTTCTCCAAATCCTACTACTCATGTCAAATGCATCTTCATTTCAATACGGCATTACTGTACGAATAACATAAACAAAGTAAAAACCACTCTAGAAACGTTTCACAGTGCACTTACAGGCAAAATGCATCTTGTTCGACATGAAGAATGGCGCGAACATAGGGAAAATGCAAGTAGGTCTACTGCTATCTAACGTCAACAAACAGTTCCCGCTCGCCTTGTTTGGGCTAGCGTGGGATGGCGCGATGCAATATTATATTGGGTGTGTCAGACAGACAGTATTTCTATATTTTAAAAACGGCGAAACGTTCTAAAAAATTTTCCAAATAAAAGATGTTCAGTTTTGCGAACTCTATTCAACGATACTAATTTTGTACCAGCATACCATTTGATGTTCTGAAGTTTACTTCGCTTCCTCCGGTTTCCAGTAGATAGATTCCAGTCAATGTACGTTTCATCATTCTGTTCGTCCTTATAGGTTTACATTATATTATATTGTTATACATATTATATTATTATATTGTTTACAACGCATTTTACCGGAAAAGTCTCGGACGCAATTGTTTCGAGAGAAAGGGCTGGTGCCGTACTTATGGGGCGTATTATATATATACACACAATAAACAGCAACGTTTGGAGCTTCGATTAAATTATACGAAATAAGGTATGATATCCGGAACTTGAAACGCCTATTAAAAAATTCCATGCTCCTTTGGCAGATGCAAATGTTGCACATTTATTATAAAGAATGGCAATTTGTCGGGATGAAAACAAAATGTTTAGGCTTACAGGGGATGCTGATATACTAAATCATTATCTCATAGCAGCATTTATTTTTCAGTAAATATTATAAACAATGTGATTGTGGAAAAGGCTACGAAGATAGGGACATTTCTGGGGAAGAGACATACTATGATGAACTTATTGAATGGATATCTATAGGTAAGTTGAAATGGGAAAATAGCGATTCCCCACTCATCAGTTAAGATTTTGCTAGTTACGAAACCATGACAATAATGGTTACAGCATCTTTTCTAAACAAACAAATCTTAATCGTGAGAATAAGACAATTAATATTTTATTTTAAATTAAATTAGCCTCGCGGAGACGAGTCTCTGTTTTTTCACCTTGCACATAATAGGCGAACAAATAATTTTGCTCGCTTTTGGTACTCATTTATATTCATAATTTTTTTCTGACTATCTGGTAGTTCCATTTTCTTAATTTTTACCTTTTAAATTATATTTTTATGTTACAGATCACATACATTCCAGGAAACATTACATCTCATCCACTGCGTCATATCAGAAGTGGCAAAGCCGCTTGTTCCATCCCGATATTGTTCCGAAACCTGCTAAATCCGAGCAGCCAATGAATGAAATGCATTGAAGTCATGTGATGTGAACTTCTATGGCCTGTCTTGCAATGTGAATTACTGTTGTCGTACTGAATGTTTTGTGTTGTTATTTTCTCTTACTGAAGTGATTAAGACAACATATTTTGGAATTGCGACAGAACTGTAACACTATCCCTCGAAGGGCAAGGACGAAAAAGAACGAGTGGTCCGAGTAAATGGAATACAACAATTCAGAAAATAAAACGGTGTGTATGAGTGTTGCCACCACGAGGTGATGATTATACCACTCCATGATGCATTATTGCTGCATGATTTAGAATTCAACTTTCTGTTTTCTTCGTATTATTAATGTTTGAACACATTGTAGTGTAAGAAAATGTTTCATTTAATTGTTTGCAGGCACTCTCCTTTGGAGCCACCAGTCTACTCAGTAAGCGAACGTCATGGTTAAACATTTAATTGTTTGCAGGCACTCTCCTTTGGAGCCACCAGCCTACTCAGTAAGCGAACGTCATGGTTAAACATTTAATTGTTTGCAGGCACTCTCCTTTGGAGCCACCAGCCTACTCAGTAAGCGAACGTCATGGTTAAACATTTAATTGTTTGCAGGCACTCTCCTTTGGAGCCACCAGCCTACTCAGTAAGCGAACGTCATGGTTAAACATTTAATTGTTTGCAGTCACTCTCCTTTGGAGCCACCAGCCTACTCAGTAAGCGAACGTCATGGTTAAACATTTAATTGTTTGCAGGCACTCTCCTTTGGAGCCACCAGCCTACTCAGTAAGCGAACGTCATGGTTAAATATTTAATTGTTTGCAGGCACTCTCCTTTGGAGCCACCAGCCTACTCAGTAAGCGAACGTCATGGTTAAACATTTAATTGTTTGCAGGCACTCTCCTTTGGAGCCAGCAGCCTACTCAGTAAGCGAACGTCATGGTTAAACATTTAATTGTTTGCAGGCCCTCTCCTTTGGAGCCACCAGCCTACTCAGTAAGCGAACGTCATGGTTAAACATTTAATTGTTTGCAGGCACTCTCCTTTGGAGCCACCAGCCTACTCAGTAAGCGAACGTCATGGTTAAACATTTAATTGTTTGCAGGCCCCTCTCCTTTGGAGCCACCAGCCTACTCAGTAAGCGAACGTCATGGTTAAACATTTAATTGTTTGCAGGCACTCTCCTTTGGAGCCACCAGCCTACTCAGTAAGCGAACGTCATGGTTAAACATTTAATTGTTTGCAGTCACTCTCCTTTGGAGCCACCAGCCTACTCAGTAAGCGAACGTCATGGTTAAACATTTAATTGTTTGCAGTCACTCTCCTTTGGAGCCACCAGCCTACTCAGTAAGCGAACGTCATGGTTAAACATTTAATTGTTTGCAGGCACTCTCCTTTGGAGCCACCAGCCTACTCAGTAAGCGAACGTCATGGTTAAACATTTAATTGTTTGCAGTCACTCTCCTTTGGAGCCACCAGCCTACTCAGTAAGCGAACGTCATGGTTAAACATTTAATTGTTTGCAGGCACTCTCCTTTGGAGCCACCAGCCTACTCAGTAAGCGAACGTCATGGTTAAACATTTAATTGTTTGCAGTCACTCTCCTTTGGAGCCACCAGCCTACTCAGTAAGCGAACGTCATGGTTAAACATTTAATTGTTTGCAGGCACTCTCCTTTGGAGCCACCAGCCTACTCAGTAAGCGAACGTCATGGTTAAACATTTAATTGTTTGCAGTCACTCTCCTTTGGAGCCACCAGCCTACTCAGTAAGCGAACGTCATGGTTAAACATTTAATTGTTTGCAGGCACTCTCCTTTGGAGCCAGCAGCCTACTCAGTAAGCGAACGTCATGGTTAAACATTTAATTGTTTGCAGGCCCTCTCCTTTGGAGCCACCAGCCTACTCAGTAAGCGAACGTCATGGTTAAACATTTAAATGCGGAACACTGAAGATAAAGAATGTCTAAGATTTTCACACAAACTTTTACTCGTCATGGAACAAAAAAGTCCAAGATTCATTTCTTATGAAGCTCATTACAATTCACACATCAAAGATGCATCGTTGTTATGGAAAAAGGTAATAAAAAGGTATAAGTATTAAGTATTTTGTGAAGTTACATAAAGTAGACAAATTTCGAGTTCAGGTATGCCAATCAACATTTCTTAATAGCCTGCATGTATCCAAAGATAGGGTTTAGAGGATTGCATGCAACCATTTGCGAATCGGACAAATGCCACGCGAGAAACGTGAAGAAGCAAGAACTCAATGTCCGCATGTGTGTGTAACAAAGGTAACACGCACGCAGCTTTGTAGAATCTCTTCAATGTACAGAAACCCATTACTATCTAGGGAAGACTCTCGCTAGGCATTATTTACCTGGTTTAATGTCAATCAGTAAACTACTCAGAATGTATAATGCTAAGGTAACGTCTAGCTCTCAGCAGGTAAAGAGCACCTTCTTTAGAAACATTGTTACTAGAGAGTAGAATGTGCGTTTTGGCACTCCAGTTACGGACGCATATTCATGTCTATTTCACTACAGGAGGCAGTAAAACGTTGTTGATCTATCTGAGGGTCCATAAATTAAGGGTAAAGGCATTTTTAGCATTCTGTAAGAAGAACCACCAGGAGTAATACAGTGCTCGTTCGATTGTAAAAAGAATTTGGTGAGCCCAAAAGTCCCAGATCAAATAGCTCATTACAGCTCATTACATATATTCTAAATCAAAGTTGACAGAAGATAGAATCACACTGTTTACATGGATGGAACATGAATATAAGAAAGGTTCAAATGAAATATCGCATGCTGTGATTAACTGAATCCGCTTTGGAACATTGTTCTACCATTAGACTACGTGCAGATGGGTGTAGGAGGCAGAACCGCAATCCTGCAATGATCACTATGGCCTGCTATTTCTTATCTCAAGTATCTCCAGGAAATGTGAGACGTATTGAACTGAGTTTCCCTGTTCATGGGCTCTCTCTTTTGCCGGCAGACAGGGTGTTTGGTAATTGTAACATCGAGAAAGTTCTACGAAAGTCGACTTGGACGGTGATAGGTAGTCCTACCAGTGACTTTCGATCCCACACAGTGTAAGAATATTTTTTTCAGAAATTTTTGATAATGTCGTACGGTTAGCTGATGATTGTGAGGTGAAAGTTTGGTAAGAATACACACGTCAAGTTTTGAAGTTACCTGTAAGTTTGCATTTTAAGATTGCATCAGCCAAAAGATTCATTATTGAGAAGATATCACCCGGCATGGAAATTGTTACTGGAAAACCCAACTATTATGGAAATATAGAAGAGGGCAAGTCTGTGATGAAGAAAAGGAAATGGTTTGGTGGCTGTATCCTTGAACATCTTTCAAGAGGCGTGGTACTGAATCCAGTGATTTTCATACACCAAGACCTTACTGGCCAGTCATTTTGGTGGGAAGTGGGCTGAAGATAAACGTTGTCAGTTTTTCAAAAACCTTTTCAATCAAATTGAAGAATCAACACAAAGTGGCACTTGTGACAGCGAAGGTAGTTTGTATATTGATGTTACTCAAGATCAGGACTTACGAATCTAAGATGTTTGATTTTTACCATTCTTTTCAAGAATTGTAGTACCAATCAGTGTTTTGATTTTGTAGACCAATCCGTGTGAACATTCTGCAATATCATTTCATGTGTTTTTCTGTCGATTAAATGCTGTATTAGGGATTAAATACATTTTGTAATTTTCATAATTATTTCCTTTTCATACTATTCATTCCTTTAGCTTATGATTTACAATTAGTTTGTAGTTGGGAAGCAATTACGATTCACTTTTCTTGGGTGATCGTTCCTAAACTGACCTTCTTCACAGGCTGTCATTCCATAACTCTCTTTCTCCATTCCATAATTCCAAAACTCGTTAACTCCATAACTCCTTTTCACTTTCCACAGAATTCCTTAAATATATTGATATAAGATTAGTACAGACTCACCAGCGATGCCATCTTAAGAAGCTCTATCCATTTATGACGCTCGTAAAGTTGGAGTTAACGAGTTTTGGAATGGGAGGCCTCAGTTTATCATAGAGATAATAGTACATATTTCCGCCACCAGATGTCAGCCACTTTGCTCCAAAACGTGAATACTACTGTCGGAGATGGTAAAGGCGGGGGTGAAATTGATTTACTTAACCCAGAATATAAAGTGGAATACATGTGTTACTATGACACGCCACGATTACGCACAACATATGCACAGACGAGGTGCACAGAAAGGTTGGTTGTGTTCTATATTTACTGTGCGCCCTGCATGGCCATTCAGAACATGGACACAGCTGAGTTCATATAGAGATGAAAATGGTTGAAATACTCACAAATTTGGCTACTGAAAGGAAAAGTGGCGTATGTTCACTATTTCAACCAGTTTTTCAGTTGCACGTGTTTGTGTGTTGCATCTTTCTACTACAGTACATTTCCTTACACAGTCCACTGTAGTGTATCACAAGGAAGGCAGGCTGTGGGTAACTCTAGCTGCCAACATACTGTACGTATGAGCGCCAACTTTGAACAATTAACAGTAGTGTTACATATATAACCTGCTCTGTTGGCAGAACTGATACCACTTTCACGTCAAAAGTTCCAAGGCGTGTCTTTAGTCTAACGCAATAGTGTTCGTAAGAGAGTGCTCTCATTTCACATTTAGAGAAATGTACTTTAAATTTATATATTGTACAGTTTTTATCATATCGTGAGTTCTTAACATACAGAAGAATATATATTTATGAAAATGTCACAATAAATCGACCTGGATTGGCGGGACAATGAAGAGGAAGCATCCCTAGTACCAGCCTGCAGTTTCAACCTTGGACACTTCTATACACTGCCCCACGAACGAATGAACTTTTCGACAGTTCTGAAGACAGCACAGTATAAAGCTGTTTCTATGGATTCAACAACGTGTTTTCCTCTGTCACATATGAGGATTACATAAACACTCAGTTTAATATCAATACAATACAGGAAATATTTTGTCATGAAAATTACTCAAGAGTACTCTCACTTGTTCGTCGGACATTGTGTGCCTGCTGGCTACAAACACCGGTCCTGTTATTGGCAAATTACTATAGCGTGAGCTAGCCTATTGTTTGTTAATCATGCGAGGTTTATGAACTGAGTCCGATCAAAGAAGTAAAGTATTGTTCCACTGTATGCTATCGGTTGATTGTGGTGGAGGAGTGAACATGTACGGCTACTATACTCTATGCAACATGGTCACCAGCTTGTAGAAACTGTGTGTAGGTCAAGACTGTTGTCATCAACATACATGGCCACCAGCTTGTAGAAACTGTGTGTAGGTCAAGACTGCTGCCACCAACATACATGGTCACCAGCTTGTAGAAACGGTGTGTAGGACAAGACCGCTGTCACCAACTCTCATGGCCACCAGCTTGTAGAAACTGTGTGTAGGTCAAGACCTCTATCACCAACTTACATGACCACAAGCTTGTAGAAACTGTGTGTAAGTCAAGACAGCTGTCACAAACTGACATGGCCACCAGCTTGTAGAAACTGTGTGTAGATCAAGACCGCTGTTCCCAACATACACTACCGAACGATATCAATGCAGCTGTGTGGGGTAATGGAGGGGTAGGTGTTTGCCTGACAGTCGCCTCTGGAAATGTGGATACTGAGTCGGTTTTAATGTACTGAAGCTGTTTAGGTTTGTTTTGGATTGTGTCAATCAGTGTATGTACTTGCATTCAAATTCAAACTTGGCGCCAACTGTTGCGAGTGCCATGGCCAGCGGCCATCTTGACTTGTGGTGCTATCTATGAATTAAAGCAGTTAGTTACCGTTACTTCGTGTTGCTGGACGTCACACAGCTGGAATGTATTACAAATATATTGTGTGGTAACATTTTTGATCCTCCGGGCCGGATATGCATTATTCGAGCAACTTAACAAAGTTTAATCTATAATTACGGTAAACAGCAGACGTGTTTTCGGTATTTCTTTGTGTGCGGTATCGGGCATGGTGTGGCACTTTAACTACTTCGTTTCGCGCCATGGCAGTTACCACTGTAATTAATCACAAGACTTCTGTTACACAATAAGTGTCGCATTTATCATTTTCGTGATTCGTGGTGAAAGAGTGTTTTTTGAGGTTAGTCCCGCGATATACCAACCATAACTGCAATTGTTTATGTTTTCACCAGGCCGGCAATTTATTCGAACCACGAAGAGAAATTGTTAAAATGTCTCAACACCAATTGAAGACACGTTTACGCATCATGAAGTGTCGTATAAGCAGACTTTTGACCTTGGCTGATGAAGTCGACAGCAATCCGAGTCGGTCGGGACTTTTCAAGGCAACATGCTGCGATTTGCAGCAACTGAAAACAGACTTCGAGGCAAGCCATTTGCAACTTGCTGTTCAAGCATCGGAAAATGTGTCAGTTACAGAGTCTGAAGCCAGCGATAGGGAGCTCGAGGAGTTTGACGAGTCCTACTATAGAATACAGGACGTTTTCAACAAACTTGTTGTGATCAAAGAAGTAGGAAGAGAACAGCAATGTCATCTCGGCCTAGCCTCATACAATTTTAATTCACCATATTTGCAGTTGCCTACCTTTAAGGGGTTGTTTACAGACTGGCCTACATTTTATGATTTGTTCACCTCGCTGGTGCACAACAACAAGGCCCTCGCTGCGGTGGAAAAGCACCCGTATCTCCTTACGTCAGTTTTAGGTGAGCCATACTACCTTATTAAAGCTCCCCCACTGTCTGATGAAAATTATAGCCTAGCATGGCAAACATTAACTGAAAGAAATCATACTGTCAGAGCAATGGCCGCGATGCATTGGGAACATATAATGCAACTTCCTTGCTTAGCTGCTGTCTCTCCTGACAAATTGCAGAGTATTGCAGACATTCTTAAGGGGAACTTGGGTGCCTTGAGAATTCTAAAACTGCCAGTGACTGAATGGAGCTTCGTGTTGTTAAACCTTATGTTACCGAAGTTTGATCCAGATACAAGAGAACAGTTTGAAGAAGCTCATAAGACCATAGAGATGCCCACATTTGATCAGCTTCTCGAATTTTTGGAATCACATTGTAAGGCATTGATGATGGCTAGCTATTCATCATCAGGGTACACTTGTGCACGATCAACAACTAAAAAGTTTGAAACTTCAGGCTCATACATCAAAGCTTCATTCATGGCAACTGTGGAACAAGGTATTTGTATAACCTGTGAGGGCGCACACCGAATTCACAAGTGTCCTACATTCAATGGTCAGTCAGTTGTTGAGAGGATAGAGTTGGTGCGACGAAAGCTGTTGTGTTTCAACTGTTTGCAAAGCCACAGGGTGAAGGATTGCAACTCGAAGAGAAACTGTGTGTACTGTAGTAGGAGACACCATTCCCTTTTTCACACTGCTGTCTCTCCAAATCAAGTGGAGAAAACTCCAGATATTTCTAACCAACCATAAGCTGTCACTTTCGTTCCCAATGAGGAAACTGCAGCTGAAGTCTCACTTACCTCTTCCACTGATGTTTCGACAACTGTCGGCTTGGGTACAGCAGTCGTTAGAGTTAAAGATGTAAGTGGCATGATGTAGAAGGGTCGAGTGTTTCTTGACTCAGGATTCCAGAGCTCATTCATCTCTGAAAAGTGTGTCCTCAAGCTGGGTTAAAAAGCCAAAGGATTATGTTCCTGCTGTGGGGTTGGCTCAGTCTATTGTTCTTGCAAACAATGGTTCTGTTATTTGCGTTCTGATACCTACGACAAGTGAAGGGCCTTAATTAATCACCAATGTACTGGTCTTGAAGTATATAGCCTCCAATTTATCCAGCATCCCACTTTCTCACCACATGAGGGATGTGTATCGTCATTTGGAATTAGCTGACCCATCGTTTAATACACCAGGGACAATCGATATTCTTTTGGGCACTGATGTATACCCAGATGTGTTTGATGGTGGGCAGTAGCAACCTCGCCAAAAGTGGGTTCCCCATTGCTCATCACAGTATATTTGGTTCGGTTCTAATGGGTAAAGTCAGTCATACTGCAGCTGCTGCCTCCAGTAGTGTTGTTTCTCTGTTTGTACTGTCTGAGGCTTCCCTAACAGACACCATCCACAAGTTTTGGGAGAGCGAACCAGTACCTTCTGTTCAACATTGTAGCCCAGAAGATATTGAATGTGAGAGTCACTTTGTTGAAACCCATTCATGAGACCCAGAGGGTAGATATGTCCTGGGATTACCTTTCAAGGAAAAGCAACCAGAGTTAGGAGATTCCCGAAGCTTTGCTCTCAAATGGTTTTATCAACTGGAACACAGATTGCATAGTCAGCCAGAAACCAAAAGGGAGTATTCCAATTTTTTGCGTGAGTATGAACAACTTGGACACATGCATCCAATTAAGAATGGAGTAGGGCACTCTCCTCGTTATAATATCCCACATCACTATGTGTTGAAAGACTCTATCTCAACAACCAAGTTAAGAGTGGTGTTTAATGCTTCAGCGGCCTCCACTTCTGGAAAGTCTCTTAATGATGTTCTTCTGACTGGACCTAAACTTCAGAATGGCATTGTGGACATTATTACACATTTCCGTCTTCATCCTGTTGTAACGACCCAGATGTTTGTAAAATGTATTGACAGGTGCACGCACATCCAAAGGTTGCATCTTATCAAATAATTATGTGGTGTGAGTCCCATGATCAGCCAGTACGTGAATTCCAACTTGACACTGTCACTTACGGTATGTAAGCAATTTCTTTCATGGCTATGAGAGCCTTACAACAGCTTGCTTTTAAGGAAGGTTGCTTGTATCCCAAGGCGGCTAAGGTCGCGATGGAAAACATATTTGTTGACGATGTCGTGACATGTGCAGCATCAGTTTGCAGAAGCCCTCAAGTTGCAGCAAGAACTGATAAATCTCCTAAAGCAAGGGGGTTTTGAATTAAGAAAATGGTCCAGTAATAGTCAAGCTGTCTTAGATGCAGTACCAGAAAACCACCGAGAGAGTCCACTTAGCTATCAAGGAAATAGTGAAATGATCAAGGTACTTGGTCTCCAGTGAAACTCAAGGTTGGATGTTTATTCACATAATATTCAATCAGCCAGCACAAGAGTCACCAAACGAGCTATTCTTTCGAACATTGATAGGTTGTATGACCCACTAGGGTGGCTTACTCCAGTTGTAATTCTAGCTAAGATTTTCCTCCAAATACTCTGACTGTTGGGTGTGTAATGGGTTGAAGCTCCACCTCGAGATGTGCTGGAGGACTAGCAGGCTTTCATGTGCCAACTGGATGTTCTCAGCAAACTGTCCATAACTCGTATTGTGTCAGCACCACATTCAGAATATCAGCTTCATGGCTTTAGCAATGCATTCAATGAAGGTTACGCAGCTGTTGTATACCTACGTACTGCTCATCAAGTTGGGGTAGCGCCACACCTGCTTCTGGCCAAATCACGTGTTATGCCACTAAAACAGTCACATTTCCTCGACTTGAATTGCAGGCTGCACATTTACTCATTAAGTTACTTGAGTCAGTAATGTCGACCCTTTCAGAACGTATCCACATTAGCTGTATTACTGCATGGTGTGACTGAACAGTGGTCCTCGCCTGGATCAGGATTCCTCCTCATCGTCTGAAAACTTTTGTGTCAAACAGAGTCGCTTGTAGTCAAGAGAGCAAGATAACGGTCCAGTGGAGAAATGTACCTTCTGCTGACAATGCTGCAGACTGTGCTTCCAGAGGACTCTCACCTCAAGATTTACAGACACACATACTTTGGTGGACTGGGTCTAGCTGGTTAATATCTGAGAAGGAATAGTGGCCATGTGGAGGAGTAGCAACCAGCATTCACGAAGGTGAAGAATAGCTAAACCAGCCTGAGGTAGTCTCATTGGTTGGATATTGTGAGCCAAACCTCCTCGCAAGCCTCTCTAGGTTTTCTTCCTGATCGCAGCTTCAGAGAGTGCTTGCTTATGTAGTAAGATTAATTTCAAACATGAAGGTGTCACCAGGGTGTTGACACACTAGTCCCCTTACTGTCGTAGAACTTGATGCTGCTAAGAACATGTGCCTGTAGCAGGTTCAACGAGAATGTTTCAGCTCTGAGGTTGAATGTTTGATTTCAGAATGTGAATGCCCCCCTGGTACTGGTATTATAAAGTTGAATCCACTCTTGGATTGTGATGACATGCTGCATGTGGGTAGACGTTTACAAAATTCACAACTAACTTACAAAGCTAAACATCAAATCTCGCTAAACAAGAAGTATTTCGTGACAAATCTGATAATTGATTATTAGCATCTCGTGCACCTCCACGCTGGTTTCAATCCCACACATGTAGCCATTCGTTGCGAGTATGTATTGTGGCAGGGAAGGGATCTGTCAAGGCCAGGATCCACAGTTGTAGAAAGTGCCACAGGTTCAGGGCCACCAATACACAGCCACTGATGGGAAATCTTCCACCAAGAAGGGTTCAACAAGCGAGGCCATTTCTAAATGTTGGTATTTACCACGAGGGCCCGTTTCAAATCAAACAGTCATGTGTCAAAGACTTATTTCTACCTATTCGTTTGCTTAGCGACACAGGCAGTACATTTAGAAGTTGTGTCGTCTTTGAGCACCACAGCTTTTCTTGACGCATTATTCAGATTTACTGCTAGTCAAGCGCTTTGTAAAATTGTTTTTTTTTTTTTTTTTTTCAGACTGCAGAACAAACTTTACAGGCGCATGCCGTTATTTCAATGATCCACAGAAGTTCTTAAGTTAGAGTGCCAACTTGCAGTGTGTTGCGGATACCCTTGCCACTCGTGGCATTCAGTGGAACCTCAATCCTCCATCTGCACCACATTTTGGTGGGTTGCGAAAGGCAGCAAACAAATCTGCTAAGTATCATCGGAAACGAGTTTTAGGCCAGCAGGTTCTTACATTTGAGGAACTGTCTACTCTCTTTGCCCAGATTGAAGCTGTCCTTAACTCACGTCCACTATGTGCCATTTCGTCAGATCCAGATGACTTGAGAGGCCCTGACACCAGCACACTTCCTTGTAGACATCACCCTGACAGCACCTCCAGCTTACAGAGATCCAGTAAAACAAATTGGACCGGTGGCAGCTGGTACAGTGTGTCACTCAGCACTTCCGGCAGAGATGGCACAAGGAGTACCTGCATACACTACAACCACGTGGAAAGTGGACCAAGAGTGAAGATGAGGTACAGATTGGCGACCTTGTCCTTGTCAAGGAAGACCACTTGCCACCCCTGCGGTGGCAGCTTGGACATGTTGCAGTTCTACATGTGGGCTAGGATGGAGTTTGCCAGGTGGCCACCATTAAGCACCAACATCAAACAGTGAGTGCCCCGTTATCAAGTTGTGTCGCCTACCTATTCACTGAGAACCACATATGTCATTGTGACATTGTACAGATTTTCTAGTTTGCGTAAAAATGTTATTTTTACTGGGCGTGTGTCAATCAGTGTATGTACTTGGATTCAAATTCAAACAGGACGCCAACTGTTGCGAGTGCCATGGCCGGTGGCCATTTTGACTTGTGATGCTATCCATGAATGAAAGCAGTTAGTTACCGCTACTCCGTGTTGCTGGATGTCACACAGCTGGAATGTATTACAAATATACCGTGTGGAAACAGCAGCTACTTTTCAATTTTATTCTAATATATTGCCCGCGGCATAGATAAGATCAATAATAAGTAGAGATTTTCTGTAATGTAATTGAATATCGACATGTTAACAATTGCTGTAAATGTTAGGATTTTGTCAATTTTTAAATACATATCACATATTACACTGGTACAAACGTTATACATTGTTTTCTATAATTATTTGGGATGGTATAACATGTTACACAATATTTTCTAATAAGTTTAGTTCATTCATACATTAAAAATTTATACATATTGTTTACTATACATAATATACATACATTGTTTAGGAACAACACTGATAAATTCCATCAAGTTATTAGTTACGAGAAAAGTAGGACGAATATATAAGTATCATTTTTCGCTAAAGTGATTATGAAGGGAGTTATGTGGCCATAAATATCGAATTTTAAAATGATTTTCGTCTAGAATATCAGAAAGTAGTTACTATTAAGCAACAAATGAGGAAACGGTGTTTTATAGAACGGAGATCTCGCACTTGTGAAAACACGGTTCATGGTGAAAATGGAGTTGGCATCTTTACGTTTTGAACAAATGTTTGTAACTATAAGATGTACAAGATTTTTAATGACGTCTTATGCATTAGCACGTGTATATTGACATTATTCTTCTCACGACACTTTCAGGTGAGCAGTTTTCGAGGAACCCGAGCGTAACTCTCAAGACAGAATGTCTACCGACTGACAGGTAGGCAACACGCAACCCCACGTGGAAGCATTTTAAACAGGGATTTTGTAGCTCCGTTAAGAATCATTTCAGGTGAAAAGTGTGTAAACATTTTCGTAGTATGTTTTCGTGAGGAATACCCTACCAAAGTTTGCCGGTGTTATTCAAAATCTTCCCGTATATATTACACAAAATAAATTAAATTAAAGTAACTAAATCCGGATTTATGTGGATGTATGTGGTAGACACGTGGTTGGCTGTCTTCTATGATGCGCGCCAGATATCTGCGAGCTCGAGTGACGTCACAATACTACAATATAATATAGAGAGCGCGTGGAGTGAAACCAGGAATGTGATAGCCTGTCACATTGGGTAGAGAAAACACACCCCGTGATGACCTCTTTTCCCTCAAATTAGTTCATATTTTCAGTCACACACAGTTGTCAACAATAGTACACCACATTCGTCTCGGCTCTCACTATTTAAACTACGCATTTTCACTATTATTTTATATATTCTTGAAAAATTGGAAACTAATTTAAATTCGTATAACTTAACGTATTGAAGGAACTAATATTTTGTTATAAGTAAGCCAGCGCCGTGTTCTCAAGTTCCCTTATCCTATAAGAGATAGGGGTAGGTAGCAGGACTGTCAGTAGCCTCGCAAAAATGTGTCTTTTGTGGCACTGTGGACTGACATGTTTACCTATGTTGAAGGGCGCCAGATAACGTCATTTGCATGCACAGAGTGTGTTCCCCAGTCGACTACTGTTCGCGTGGAAACACTAAACACTATGTGTTCTTTTGTTTCAAACCAAGGTTTTTAACCTGCGGACAGAGAGCGGAATGTCGGTCGCTATGGCTTTTGGTATAGATCGTCATTTTTCCGCAAATAAAGAAGTTGAACCATTTGTATATAATTAATTAAAGACTTAATTCAAAACTATGAACGATTAATTAACCTTCTAGATACTGTAACTTCATATAATTGCATATTATCTGAAATAATTTCAGTTCTATAAAGTAAAGAACTAGGTCTACTATAATTATTTGCACTGACACTGTTTCAAAACAGATCCGCGCGTCATAAAAGTTGATCGCTCAGTTGATTACAAGTCTTGGACACGTCAAGTTAGGAATCCGCTTTTTAAGGTCGTTCAAGAACGAAATTCGATTTAATTATAATATTATTATATTTCATAGTTTCGTGGCATGGTATCAATGGTAATTTAATAGAAAAACCAATATTTTGGAAAAACAATAATTAATTATTTTCATAACGTTAATATAAACATTTTATCACAAACTATACATTCGTACAAATGTCAACAAGCAATTTCAATAAGATATTTGTGTTCAAATGAAGTTTTGTTGAGATGCACTCTGCAAGTTGTGTGAGACCCGTCACTGGCTGTTACTTAAGTGAGAGCTTTGTTGAGAGGCACTCTGCAAGTTGTGTGAGATCCGACACTGGCTGTTACTTAGGTGAGAGCTTTGTTGAGAGGCACTCTGCAAGTTGTGTGAGATCCGAAACTGGCTGTTACTTAGTTTAGAGCTTTGTTAAGATGCACTCTGCAAGTTGTGTGAGACCTGACACTGGCTGTTACTTAAGTGAGAGCTTTGTTGAGAGGCACTCTGCAAGTTGTGTGTGATCCGACACTGGCTGTTACTTAGTTGAGAGCTTTGTTGAGAGGCACTCTGCAAGTTGTGAGAGATCCGACACTGGCTGTTACTTAAGTGAGAGCTTTGTTGAGAGGCACTCTGCAAGTTGTGTGAGACCCGACACTGGCTGTTACTTAGTTGAGAGCTTTGTTGAGATGCATCCTGCAAGTTGTGTGAGATCCGACACTGGTTTTACTTAGGAGAGCTTTGTTGAGAGGCACTCTGCAAGTTGTGTGAGATCCGACACTGGCTGTTACTTAGTGAGAGTTTTGTTGAGAGCACTCTGCAAGTTGTGTGAGATCCGACACTGGCTGTTACTTAGGTGAGAGCTTTGTTGAGAGGCACTCTCAAGTTGTGTGAGATCCGACACTGGCTGTTACTTAGTTGAGAGCTTTGTTGAGAGGCATTCTTGCAAGTTGTGTGAGATCCGACACTGGCTGTTACTTAGGTGAGAGTTTGTTGAGAGGCACTCTGCAAGTTGTGTGAGATCCGACACTGGCTGTTACTTAGTTGAGAGCTTTGTTGAGAGCATTCTGCAAGTTGTGTGAGACCGACACTGGCTGTTTACTTAGTGAGAGCTTTGTTGAGAGGCACTCTGCAAGTTGTGTGAGATCCGACACTGGCTGTTACTTAAGTTGAGAGCTTTGTTGAGAGCACTCTGCAAGTTGTGTGAGATCCGACACTGCTGTTACTTAGGTGAGAGCTTTGTTGAGAGGCACTCTGCAAGTTGTGTGAGATCCGACACTGGCTGTTACTTAGTGAGAGCTTTGTTGAGAGGCACTCTGCAAGTTGTGTGAGATCCGACACTGGCTGTTACTTAAGTGAGAGCTTTGTTGAGAGGCACTCTGCAAGTTGTGTGAGACCGACACTGGCTGTTACTAGTTAGAGCTTTGTTGAGAGGCACTCTCAAGTTGTGTGAGATCCGACACGCTGTTACTTAGTGAGAGCTTGTTGAGAGCACTCTGCAAGTTGTGTGAGATCCACACTGGCTGTTACTTAGTGAGAGCTTTGTGAGAGCATCTGCAAGTTGTGTGAGATCCGACACTGGCTGTTACTTAGTGAGAGCTTTGTTGAGAGGCACTCTGCAAGTTGTGTGAGATCCGACACTGGCTGTTATTTAGTTGAGAGCTTTGTTGAGAGGCATCTGCAAGTTGTGTGAGATCCGACACTGGCTGTTACTTAAGTGAGAGCTTTGTTGAGAGGCACTCTGCAAGTTGTGTGAGATCCGACACTGGCTGTTACTTAGTGAGAGCTTTGTTGAGAGCACTCTGCAAGTTGTGTGAGATCCGACACTGGCTGTTACTTAAGTGAGAGCTTTGTTGAGAGGCACTCTGCAAGTTGTGTGAGATCCGAACTGGCTGTTACTTAGTGAGAGCTTTGTTGAGAGGCATCTGCAAGTTGTGTGAGTCGACACTGGCTGTTACTTAGTGAGAGCTTTGTTAGAGGCACTCTGCAAGTTGGTGAGACCGACACTGGCTGTTACTTAGTGAGAGCTTTGTGAGAGGCACTCTGCAAGTTGTGTGAGATCCGACCTGGCTGTTACTTAAGTGAGAGCTTTGTTAGAGGCCTCTGCAAGTTTGTGAGACCGTACTGGCTTACTTAGTGAGGCTTGTTGGAGATCTCAAGTTTGTGAGACCGAACTGGTGTTACTTAGGTGAGAGCTTTGTTGAGAGCACTTCAAGTTGTGTGAGACCGACATGGCTGTTACTTAGTGAGAGTTTGTTGAGAGGCACTCTCAAGTTGGTGAGACCGACACTGGTGTTACTTAGTGAGAGCTTTGTTAGAGGCACTCTCAGTTGTGTGAGATCGACACTGCTGTTACTTAGTGAAGCTTTGTTGAGACATCTGCAAGTTGTGTGAGATCCGACACTGGCTGTTATAGTGAGAGCTTTGTTGAGAGGCACTCTAATTGTGTGAGACCGCACTGTGTTACTTAGTGAGAGCTTTGTTAGAGCACTCTCAAGTTGGTGAGATCCGACACTGCTG
This sequence comes from Dryococelus australis, assembly GCA_029891345.1. Taxonomy (NCBI): domain Eukaryota; kingdom Metazoa; phylum Arthropoda; class Insecta; order Phasmatodea; family Phasmatidae; genus Dryococelus; species Dryococelus australis. The sequence continues at coordinate 110,512,109 of CM057002.1, read as the reverse complement.
TTATTAGTGAGAGCTTTGTTGAGAGCATCTGCAAGTTGTGTGAGATCGACACTGGCTGTTACTTAGTGAAGCTTTGTTGAGAGGCACTCTGCAAGTTGTGTGAGACCGACACTGGCTGTTACTTAGTGAGAGTTTGTTGAGAGGCATCTGCAAGTTGTGTGAGACCGACACTGGCTGTTATTAGTAGAGTTTGTTGAGAGCATCTGCAAGTTGTGTGAGACCGACACTGGTGTTACTAGTGAGAGTTTGTTGAGAGATCTCAAGTTGTGTGAGATCCGACATGCTGTTACTTAGTAGAGCTTTGTTGAGACACTCTGCAAGTTGTGTGAGATCCGACACTGGCTGTTATTAGTGAGAGCTTTGTGAGAGGCATCTCAAGTTGTGTGAGATCCGACACTGGTGTTACTTAGTGAGAGCTTGTTGTGTGTGAGATCCGACATGGCTGTTACTTAGTGAGAGCTTTGTTGAGAGGATCTGCAAGTTGTGTGAGACCGACACTGGCTGTTACTTAGTGAGAGCTTTGTTGAGAGGCACTCTCAAGTTGTGTGAGACCGACACTGGCTTTACTTAGTGAGAGCTTTGTTGAGAGGCACTCTGCAAGTTGTGTGAGATCCGACACTGGCTGTTATTAGTGAGAGCTTTGTTGAGGGCACTCTGCAAGTTGTGTGAGATCCGACACTGGCTGTTACTTAGTGAGAGCTTTGTTGAGAGGCACTCTGCAAGTTGTGTGAGATCCGACACTGGCTGTTACTTAGTGAGAGCTTTGTTGAGATGCATCGCAAGTTGTGTGAGACCGACACTGGCTGTTACTTAGTGAGAGCTTGTTGAGAGGCACTCTGCAAGTTGTGTGAGATCCGACACTGGCTGTTACTTAGTGAGAGCTTTGTTGAGAGGCACTCTGCAAGTTGTGTGAGACCGACACTGGCTGTTACTTAAGTGAGAGCTTTGTTGAGAGGCACTCTGCAAGTTGTGTGAGATCCGACATGGCTGTTACTTAAGTGAGAGCTTTGTTGAGAGGCACTCTGCAAGTTGTGTGAGATCCGAACTGGCTGTTACTTAAGTGAGAGCTTTGTTGAGAGGCACTCTGCAAGTTGTGTGAGACCGACACTGGCTGTTACTTAGTGAGAGCTTTGTTGAGAGGCACTCTGCAAGTTGTGTGAGATCCGTGCAGTGTTGACGGTTATAGTGAAGCTTGAGACTGAGTGTGTAACGCAGGTGGCTGTATTAGTTGGAGTCTGTAGTTAAAGTTGTAGACGCAGTTTATGAGGTTGAGAGTCAGTGTGTACAATGTTTAGAGGCTTTTGAGCATCGCGTGTGGAGAAGTGTATAGTGGTGTGAGGACCTGCAGTGTGTAGACATGGTTATATGTTTTTGGGCCCTGCATTTGAGACCACGTTCTAGGAAGTGTAGATAAGTGTGTGAGACGCCTGTTTTATGGCTTGTGGACCTCATGTGGGACGATGTTACTAGTGAGCTTGTGAGATTCTTGTGTGACAGTTTATGAGTTGAGACATAAGTGTGAGACGAATGGTTATAGTAAGTTTTGGCATCAGTTGGTGAACCAGTTTATGAGAGTTTTGAGAGATCTCAGTTGTGTGGACGCTGCTTATATGGAGTTTGGATCTATGTGAGAGTATTAGTAGGTTTGTGAGCTCAGTGTGTGACGACTGTTATATGAACTTTTGGCACCGCATTTGGGCGGGTTATGGCTTGGTAGGACCATGTCTTATTGGAGACTGAAGTTTGTGAGCACTGGTTATTGTGAGACTTGTGAGAGGCTGAATTGTGAGACGCTGGCTTCTAGTTGGAGTTGGAAGGCTCTAAGTTGTTGAGATCGAATGCTGTTTTAGGGAGCTTTGTTAGAGCATCTGAAGTTGTGTGAAGACTGTTTACTTAGTGAAGTTTGTTGAGAGGCCTTGCAAGTTGTGAACCGCACTGCTGTACTTAGTGAGAGCTTGTTGAAGCACTTGCAAGTTGTGTGAGACCGACGGTGTTACTTAGTGAGACTTGTGAGAGGCACTAAGTTGTGTGAGATCCGACATGTTCTTAGTGAGTTTGTTGAGAGGCACTCTGCAAGTTGTGTGAGATCCGACACTGGCTGTTACTTAGTGAGAGCTTTGTTGAGAGCACTCTGCAAGTTGTGTGAGACCGCACTGGCTGTTACTTAGTGAGAGCTTTGTTGAGAGCACTCTGCAAGTTGTGTGAGATCCGACACTGGCTGTTACTTAGGTGAGAGCTTTGTTGAGAGGCACTCTGCAAGTTGTGTGAGACCCGACACTGGCTGTTACTTAGTGAGAGCTTTGTTGAGAGGCACTCTGCAAGTTGTGTGAGATCCGACACTGGCTGTTACTTAGTGAGAGCTTTGTTGAGAGGCACTCTGCAAGTTGTGTGAGATCCGACACTGGCTGTTACTTAAGTGAGAGCTTTGTTGAGAGGCACTCTGCAAAGTTGTGTGAGATCCGACACTGGCTGTTACTTAGTGAGAGCTTTGTTGAGAGGCACTCTGCAAGTTGTGTGAGATCCGACACTGGCTGTTACTTAGTTGAGAGCTTTGTTGAGAGGCACTCTGCAAGTTGTGTGAGATCCGACACTGGCTGTTACTTAAGGTGAGAGCTTTGTTGAGAGGCACTCTAGCAAGTTGTGTGAGATCCGACACTGGCTTTACTTAGTTGAGAGCTTTGTTGAGAGGCACTCTGCAAGTTGTGTGAGACCGACACTGGCTGTTACTTAAGTGAGAGCTTTGTTGAGAGCACTCTGCAAGTTGTGTGAGACCGACACTGGCTTTACTTAGGTGAGAGCTTTGTTGAGAGGCACTCTGCAAGTTGTGTGAGACCCGACACTGGCTGTTACTTAAGTGAGAGCTTTGTTGAGAGGCACTCTGCAAGTTGTGTGAGATCCGACACTGGCTGTTACTTAAGTGAGAGCTTTGTTGGAGGCACTCTGCAAGTTGTGTGAGATTCCGAACTGGCTGTTACTTAGTGAGAGCTTTGTTGAGAGGCATCTGCAAGTTGTGTGAGACCGACACTGGCTGTTACTTAGTGAGAGCTTTGTTGAGAGGCACTCTGCAAGTTGTGTGAGATCCGACACTGGCTGTTACTTAGTGAGAGCTTTGTTGAGAGGCACTCTGCAAGTTGTGTGAGATCCGACACTGGCTGTTACTTAGTGAGAGCTTTGTTGAGGCACTCTGCAAGTTGTGTGAGACCGACACTGGCTGTTACTTAGTGAGAGCTTTGTTGAGAGGCACTCTGCAAGTTGTGAGAGATCCGACACTGGCTGTTACTTAGTTGAGAGCTTTGTTGAGAGGCACTCTGCAAGTTGTGTGAGACCGACACTGGCTGTTACTTAAGTGAGAGCTTTGTTGAGAGGCACTCTGCAAGTTGTGTGAGATCCGACACTGGCTGTTACTTAGTTGAGAGCTTTGTTGAGAGGCACTCTGCAAGTTGTGTGAGATCCGACACTGGCTGTTACTTAGTGAGAGCTTTGTTGAGAGGCACTCTGCAAGTTGTGTGAGATCCGACACTGGCTTGTTACTTAGTGAGAGCTTTGTTGAGAGGCACTCTGCAAGTTGTGTGAGATCCGACACTGGCTGTTACTTAGTGAGAGCTTTGTTGAGAGCACTCTGCAAGTTGTGTGAGATCCGACACTGGCTGTTACTTAAGTGAGAGCTTTGTTGAGAGGCACTCTGCAAGTTGTGTGAGATCCGACACTGGCTGTTACTTAGGTGAGAGCTTTGTTGAGAGGCACTCTGCAAGTTGTGTGAGACCGCACTGGCTGTTACTTAGGTGAGAGCTTTGTTGAGAGGCACTCTGCAAGTTGTGTGAGATCCGACACTGGCTGTTACTTAAGTGAGAGCTTTGTTGAAGGCACTCTGCAAGTTGTGTGAGATCCGACACTGGCTGTTACTTAGGTTGAGAGCTTTGTTGAGAGGCAATCTGCAAGTTGTGTGAGACCCGACATGGCTGTTACTTAGTGATGAGCTTTGTTGAGAGGCACTCTGCAAGTTGTGTGAGATCCGACACTGGCTGTTACTTAAGTGAGAGCTTTGTTGAGAGGCATCGCCAAGTTGTGTGAGACCCGAACTGGCTGTTACTTAGTGAGAGCTTTGTTGAGAGGCACTCTGCAAGTTGTGTGAGACCGACACTGGCTGTTACTTAGTTGAGAGCTTTGTTGAGAGGCAACTCTGCAAGTTGTGAGAGATCCGACACTGGCTGTTACTTAGTTGAGAGCTTTGTTGAGAGGCACTCTGCAAGTTGTGTGAGATCCGACACTGGCTGTTACTTAGGTGAGAGCTTTGTTGAGAGGCACTCTGCAAGTTGTGTGAGACCGACACTGGCTGTTACTTAGTTGAGAGCTTTGTTGAGAGGCACTCTGCAAGTTGTGTGAGATCCGACACTGGCTGTTACTTAGTGAGAGCTTTGTTGAGAGGCACTCTGCAAGTTGTGTGAGATCCGACACTGGCTGTTACTTAAGTGAGAGCTTTGTTGAGAGGCACTCAGCAAGTTGTGTGAGATCCGACACTGGCTGTTACTTAGTTGAGAGCTTTGTTGAGAGGCACTCTACAAGTTGTGTGAGACCCGTCACTGGCTGTTACTTAGTGAGAGATTTGTTGAGAGGCACTCTGCAAGTTGTGTGCGATCCGACACTGGCTTTTACTTAGGTGAGAGCTTTGTTGAGAGGACTCTGCAAGTTGTTGAGACCCGTCACTGGCTTTTACTTAAGTGAGAGCTTTGTTGAGATGCACTCTGCAAGTTGTGTGAGACCCGACACTGGCTGTTACTTAAGTGAGAGCTTTGTTGAGAGGCACTCTGCAAGTTGTGTGAGATCCGACACTGGCTGTTACTTAAGTGAGAGCTTTGTTGAGAGGCACTCTGCAAGTTGTGTGAGCCGACACTGGCTGTTACTTAAGTGAGAGCTTTGTTGAGAGGCACTCTGCCAGTTGTGTGAGACCTGACACTGGCTGTTACTTAGTGAGAGCTTTGTTGAGAGGACTCTGCCAGTTGTGTGAGACCTACACTGGCTGTTACTTAGTGAGAGCTTTGTTGAGAGGCACTCTGCAAGTTGTGTGAGACCCGACACTGGCTGTTTACTTAGTTGAGAGCTTTGTTGAGAGGCACTCTGCAAGTTGTGTGAGACCCGACACTGGCTGTTTACTTAGTGAGAGCTTTGTTGAGAGGCACTCTGCAAGTTGTGTGAGACCGACACTGGCTGTTACTTAAGTGAGAGCTTTGTTGAGAGGCACTCTCCCAGTTGTGTGAGATCCGACACTGGCTGTTACTTAGTGAGAGCTTTGTTGAGAGGCAACTCTGCCAGTTGTGTGAGACCGACACTGGCTGTTACTTAGTGAGAGCTTTGTTGAGAGGCACTCTGCAAGTTGTGTGAGATCCGACACTGGCTGTTACTTAGTTGAGAGCTTTGTTGAGGGCACTCTGCAAGTTGTGTGAGATCCGACACTGGCTGTTACTTAGTTGAGAGCTTTGTTGAGAGGCACTCTGCAAGTTGTGTGAGATCCGACACTGGCTGTTACTTAGGTGAGAGCTTTGTTGAGAGGCACTCTGCAAGTTGTGTGAGACCGACACTGGCTGTTACTTAGTTGAGAGCTTTGTTGAGAGGCACTCTGCAAGTTGTGTGAGACCGACACTGGCTGTTACTTAGTTGAGAGCTTTGTTGAGAGGCACTCTGCAAGTTGTGTGAGACCGTACACTGGCTGTTACTTAGTTGAGAGCTTTGTTGAGAGGCACTCTGCAAGTTGTGAGAATCCGACACTGGCTGTTACTTAGGTGAGAGCTTTGTTGAGAGGCACTCTTGCAATTTGTAGAGATCCGACACTGGCTGTTACTTAGGTGAGAGCTTTGTTGAGAGGCACTCTGCAAGTTGTGAGAGATCCGACACTGGCTGTTACTTAGGTGAGATCTTTGTTGAGAGGCACTCTGCAAGTTGTGGAGATCCGACACTGGCTGTTACTTAAGTGAGAGCTTTGTTGAGAGGCACTCTGCAAGTTGTGTGAGATCCGACACTGGCTGTTACTTAGGTGAGAGCTTTGTTGATAAGCACTCTGCCAGTTATGTGAGACCTGACACTGGCTGTTACTTAAGTGAGAGCTTTGTTGAGAGGCACTCTGCAAGTTGTGTGAGATTCGACACTGGCTGTTACTTAAGTGAGAGCTTTGTTGAGAGGCACTCTGCCAGTTGTGTGTGAGACCTGACACTGGCTGTTACTTAAGTGAGAGCTTTGTTGAGAGGCACTCTGCAAGTTGTGTGAGACCCGACACTGGCTGTTACTTAAGTGAGAGCTTTGTTGAGAGGCACTCTGCAAGTTGTGTGAGATCCGACACTGGCTGTTACTTAGTGAGAGTTTGTTGAGAGCACTCTGCAAGTTGTTGAGACCCGACACTATCTGTTACTTAGTGAGAGCTTTGTAGATCACTCTGCATTGTGTGAGATCCGACACTGGCTGTTACTTATTGAGAGCTTTGTTGAGAGGCACTCTGCAAGTTGTGGAGATCCGACACTGGCTGTACTTATTGAGAGCTTTGTTGAGAGGCACTCTGCAAGTTGTGTGAGATACCTGACACTGGCTGATTACTTAGTGAGAGCTTTGTTGAGAGGCACTCTGCAAGTTGTGTGATCCGACTCTGGCTGTTACTTAAGGTGAGAGCTTTGTTGAGAGGCACTCTGCAAGTTGTGTGAGATCCGACCTGGCTGTTACTTAGGTGAGAGCTTTGTTGAGAGGCACTCTGCCAGTTGTGTGAGATCCGACACTGGCTGTTACTTAAGTGAGAGCTTTGTTGAGAGGCACTCTGCAGTTGTGTGAGACCGACACTGGCTGTTACTTAGTGAGAGCTTTGTTGAGAGGCACTCTGCAAGTTGTGTGAGATCCGACACTGGCTGTTACTTAAGTGAGAGCTTTGTTGAGAGGCACTCTGCAAGTTGTGTGAGATCGACACTGCTGTTACTTAGTGAGAGCTTTGTTGAGAGGCACTCTGCAAGTTGTGTGAGATCCGACACTGCCTGTTACTTAGGTGAGAGCTTTGTTGAGAGGCACTCTGCAAGTTGTGTGAGATCCGACACTGGCTGTTACTTGGGTGAGAGCTTTACTTCGGACTATTTTCACTTTCAATTTTGTCGGAAAACTTAAAAGTTAAAGTACGGGTGAATCTCGTAATAATTTTCCAACTAAAAGTCTTTCATTATTTTATGATGACAAAGACACTTATTTTAAACTGAATCCAAATGTATTAACTTTGTTCAGTTTTAAGATTTGTAGGAAAGCAAATATATACACTATCTACCAAAAAGTAATTGGGCACCCGTGAGGATAGGTAATTCAGTACGTCAGTTGACTTGTGTTTCATGGCCTTCGGCGTAGGACCGCTGGTGTTTGTCCGTGGTAGCATGAACACAGAGGCCTCTTGTAACATTCTGGATAATGAAATGCTCCCAACATTGTGGCGTTTTTACGGAATGAACCCGTGTTACTTCCAGGATGACAGTGCTAGGGGCATGTTTCAAGGGCTACTATGCAGTGGTACGCCGGCAACAATGTTCGCCGATTGTACTGGTCCGTCCAGAGCCCCGACCTCAACCCTATAGAACATCTTTGGGACGAATTGGATCGCCGAGTGAGGGCTCGTCAGGAGCGGCCAAAATCCATTGCTCAACTCCTGGAATGGTTGCAAGAGGAATTACGGCGAATCCCCGTGGATGTCCTGCAAACACTCGTAGAGAGCATGCCAGACGAAATGGCTGCTGTTATAGCCGCAAGAGGTGGCGCTATGAGATTCTAACGGGGTGACAAGCACCGAGCAAACATTGTGGACAGGTGCTCAATTACTTTTTGCTAGTAAGTGTATTTAAACGCTGTGTAGTGTTCTTCGTATTTACAATTAATTTTCCTCCATTACCATACTTTATGGTGTTATTACCATACTTTATGGTGTTATTACCATACTTTATGGTGTTATTACTTCTTATCGCAAAGAAAAAAATTCGTAGAAAGCTGAAAATGTGGAAAGCAATAATATACCCTTGAAAGTTCTGAAATCACTCCTGCAAGACATACAGCTAGCATTATATCTGTTCCATCGAGCAGCGTGGAAGTAAGTTAGTGTGTGTGTGAGAGAGAGAGAGAAAGAGAGGAGGTCCCTAGCTTTACAATAACTGAACATAGTTATACACAAGGCAACCTACAAACTGTTGGAACCGAGTGAGTGAGCGAAGAGATTTGAGCAGCTCTTAACAGCGAGGCCTTGAGATCCGATGAGGGTGATTGAGGTGAGTATGGAGCAGTGCTGGAATGCAAGGGCGGGGAAAACGGTCGATCCTCGAAAAAACCTGCCGACCATTGGCATGGTCCGCCATGATTCCCACACATGAATATCCGGGAGTGTCCCGGCCGGGAACGAATCCTGTTCTCCTTGGTGGAAGGAGAGCAGGCTAACCGCTCAGCCATCATGTCCCCAATAGGAACCGAGATATAAAAGGTTGTTCACGGTACAATAAATTGAGCAGTTTTGAAAACCATGTTTAGGAAGTACTTTTCTCCTAATTTTGTATCCTTCCTCCATATGTAATGTTAACATTGCCATGAGCCATCTCGCTTTATTCAAGTGATATTCAGAGGAAACTGTGACATTTTGAAGAAAGTGTGTGTGTTAATAATATGCAAACCCGCGGGCTTGTAAGTATAAAATAAGGAACACTGGATACAGTAGACATTACACTCTCTATACAAGATGAAAGTCTGAAACTCGTTAGTTTGCAACTCGCGTGCCACTACAATACTGTAGCAGAGATTCAGTTAATAAGTTAGTAACAGCAATCCTGAACAACAGTATTACACATTATCCTGTTGCAATATTTCCTTCTTGAAACATATTCGTTTAAAATATATTTCTTGAGTCACACTTTAAACTATAGTACGGCGGCAACAATATTCACTGCTGAAAAGAAGACATTTCTACAAAGTTGCAATAGGAATGCTTCAAGCTAGATAAATAACATCCTAGTGTTGTAGTTTCTATTTTTATATGTGCTGTTATATCTTGACATCATGAATGAATTAAAGAGAACCGATTAACATAAGGCCCATGCATCATTATATATACCTTTGTATGCGTTTAATATTTAACTTATTTGTGTATAAGCTTACAATTTCTTCAAAGTTCGCAAATGTTCCCATCTGGCAAATTGCACATTCAACCTCGAATCCTACTCGAGAACTTTTATTGAACTGCAGTAACACTCGGTTGCAAACGCCTCTTCAATACACAAAACTTTATCGTCATAGCAACAGATTCAACAAGCCAGGGAGCGAGCAGGCAACAGTGTTACCAGACTTGTTCTCAACTTTTACTTTCTACACAATCACATGTCAACATTTTCGTCCAAAATCCTACCATTTCCATCAAAACACAAAAATTAGCAATAAATGTTCTTGCGGTTTTTTGAAACTGAGAAGTGAACATTCGTGGAAAGAAGAATGGAAAGACACGTGATAGTCGGACCAGGGTAAGTATAACCCACCATTGTAAAAGTGACAGACGTCTGGTCGACCTGAAAAACAATTCTACATTGTCAGACTAAAATATATCGTAATTTACAACAGTATATATAGTTAAGAACATTCAGACAACGGCTGCTCAAATCTGCGAACTTTATTAATATTGTTGCTCTAAAGACTGTAAAAATCATTTTATGTCGTTACTCTCTCTTTTTCAGTTTTGTTTTCTAATGCACATAAATTATGAAATATATTTAAGGCCCGTGTATATTTTATGCACACTAAACAATGTTTCATATTATTAATTTTATGTAGTTAGAGAAGTAAAATCAGTTTATCTGACATAAATATTCCGCTGCCATAGTGTTAGGAATATGTACAACACAATGAATTGATCACATAAATATAAGGAAAATAGGAACTCAGTGAAATACAAAATTCCACAAAGACTTTTTTTGACAAAAACAAGTATATGCGATATATACATATAAATTTTTATGTACATGTGTATGTGTATACAGGCTGTTCACGATAAAGTGAGCACGTTTCTTCTCAGTTTGTATAATTCTGCCGTACGTACAATTGACATTACCATGTTACTGGCGACTTTATTAATGCCATACGTACAATTGACATTACCATGTTACTGGCGACTTTATTAATGCCATACGTACAATTGAAATTACCATGTTACTGGCGACTTTATTAATGCCATACGTACAATTGACATTACCATGTTACTGGCGACTTTATTAATGCCATACGTACAATTGACATTACCATGTTACTGGCGACTTTATTAATGCCATACGTACAATTGACATTACCATGTTACTGGCGACTTTATTAATGCCATACGTACAATTGACATTACCATGTTACTGGCGACTTTATTAATGCCATACGTACAATTGACATTACCATGTTACTGGCGACTTTATTAATGCCATACGTACAATTGACATTACCATGTTACTGGCGACTTTATTAATGCCATACGTACAATTGACATTACCATGTTACTGGCGACTTTATTAATGCCATACGTACAATTGACATTACCATGTTACTGGCGACTTTATTAATGCGTAATTCGACTGAAAACGTGCAATTGTTAGAAACACAAATGAGTTACTAATTTGTCGGTTCGTATTCATAATGTGTATAGTAAAAATTGCCAACTTGATCTGTCACAAATTTCAACATTACACTAGCAATATAACATTCACGAGTTACAACTATTTTTACTGATGTTGTTACCAACTTAACAGCGAGGCTTTTTGTCAGTCCGTATGTGCAGTTAACAGCTAGTCGTTTTATCAAAGATTGATTTCAAAAGTTGCCTTTTTACTGTGAAAAACTTAGATGAATATTTACATGAATATGTGTGTGTATGCTTACATATATAGACTGTTCCCCATTTACTACTGCAACTTCAACTGAAAATAAAGAAATAATCTAAGGTGATACAGTTGTACAGATTTATGAATGCGAACAAATTTTTTTAAAGGTTAGAAGTAAATTTTCGATTATTTTCAGGCGTGACTTGTAATCCATTGAAATGGCTACTGCAAAAGAGAAGGCTCAGTGTGTTTCATGACTTATTGAGACAACATTAGACGCTCAATTTCAACGAAATTACAGGTCCGGCTGCGGAAGAATCCACCTTCAAAATTCACAATACGGGAGTGGCGCTGTATGTTTATACAAGCAGCATTGCTGTCCAGCAGAAGGGCGTCAGTTGTCCATGCATCAGTGCTCAAGACAGTGCTGTATTCGTTTGTAGTCCTGGTAAGCCAGTTCGCAAAGCAATCGCAGTTTCCACTATAAAGAGTGCATAAACTTCTGCACAGGCAACTGAGACCCTAAAGCCAGCCTTACACGACGCCCATTTTCGTAGCAGTTTCCAAACCCATTTTCTGCTAGCGTTTCTGCTCCTGTGTAGGTTACAATCTAGACCTCTCCGGAGGTCTGGCTCCGGGCATAACAGTTCCGTTGCCTATAGGCATGCTCGGAACAGTAATATAACGTGTTCTAAATGTCTGCTATAGCCACGGTGCTGCGGCAGACAAGATGGCGGACACTAGAGTAACAACCACGAACCGTATATGTCCGTTTAAGAAAAAATTACGGGTTCTCTAAAACGTATTTATGTACAAAATGAAACTTAATGTACGCGTAAGTAAAGGGAATCGTTACAATTAACACCCACGGTCAAAATAATGTAATAAACACAACTTTAAAAATACGTGATAACTATGGACTTGTCATGTATATAACCTTTTGCACGACACATTTCCAGAGTTGTGTGTTTAGCTCAGTGGTAGCCCTGCCCTCAAAGCTGAGGGGAGGGGTGGCCGACCTGTAGTCGGAGGGTCGCGAGGTCGCACCCAGGTGCCTACGATACGGTAGATCTTCAGTTCGTTTATCACACTGGGAATAAGCCGGTCTCACTAGAGCTTTGTCAATGTCAAATGTCACACCAACGTCAAATGTCACACCAATGTCAAATGTCACACCAACGTCAAATGTCACACCAACGTCAAATGTCACACCAATGTCAAATGTCACACCAATGTCAAATGTCACACCAATGTCAAATGTCACACCAATGTCAAATGTCACACCAACTCAAATGTCCACAATGTCACACACCAATGTCAAATGTCACACCAATGTCAAATGTCACACCAATGTCAAATGTCACACCAATGTCAAATGTCACACCAATGTCAAATGTCACACCAAGGTCAAATGAAGAGGAAAAAAAGTGTGTAGTGCGCGGGTTCGCTCCGCATAATTTCATGTTTTAGACTTCAAATCTTTCACGTTTTAGACTTCAAATCTTTCACGTTTTAGACTTTAATTATTTCATTTGATACATTATTGCGGTTTTTAATTTAAGTTATTTCCAGAAAATTCTTATTTTTCGAATATATTTGTCTAAAAGCAATAATACAAACAAAACTAAATAAAAATCTACAGGCAGCCGATTGCACTGTGCAGTTGGATACGTATTATTGCTTTTATACACAGACATTTTAGAAATTAACGTTTTGTAACAAAAACATTAAAAATTAAGAACAATAATGTATAAAATAACTAAAAAATGTCGTTACATGACGGAGATTTAACTCTTAAACTAAATTCTACGTGGCATAAATCTGCGCATCAACCCACTTCGTTTTTCAAGCGAACTGAAAATCTGCCGCGTTAGAGGAAGCGGGGCTCGAACCCGCGACCCTCAGAATACAAGCCGATCACTCTATCCCTGATCAATGAATTGACAAATGAGCAGTTCGAAAGCTTAATTTTATCTGTGTAGCATGATTGATGGTAATCCTCACACACACACACACACACACACACACACACAAAATCTTTACAATTAGTATTGTGATATTTCTGCCTTCTTTTATTATCTTAACTGTATGAGTTTGTTTCATTACGGAAATCATAAAATGCATCATTGTGCCTGCTAAAGATAAATATTTTATTAATTAAATAATGTTTTAATTAGTCGCGTGAACGTGCATTTTACTGTACCTAAATATGAATACAGTACCTTGTTTTTTATACGTAAGCAGAGCCGTTACTAATATTTTCCACACATTAAGAGTCTAGTACTTGTACTCAAAAACTTAAATGAAGCAGTCACAGGTTTACATAATATATATATATATATATATAATATTATATTATATAATACACACATATTTATAATTTGTTTGCATTTGTACCGCTACCAACTGTGGAATGTCTGCCATTTGTGAGTTGTTTTTTGACTGACGTTTACAATTTTCTGTTAGCACTTCAGGTAACGTGTGGGTATGGACCGATGTATTATTTCTTCTCTTCTGCTACATAAACTTTTATGTCTTCTGTTATGTCCATGGGTATAAGAGAAGGTAGCAGAGTTTAGGTATCGTGTAGGGACGGTTTAAGCATACAAAGTGCAACTAGTACAGCCCCTGTAAACAGACGATGCACCACGGCATGCACTTTTTGTTGCCAACATGTTGGGCTGCATTTTAGAAGATGGAAACTTCAGGATTGCCTTCGGTGATGAAGAAACATTTCATTGGTAAGGTGTACTGAACAGGTATAATGTTCGGAGCCAGAGATCAGTAAACCTCCAGAAGACTAATCTTGTGCGAGACAGCGTGAAGGTGACTATGTCGTGAGGTGACGTGTGTAATCGCATCATTGGCTCGTAACTACTTATTGAAAGGACGATCATGGCCAATGCATAGCCTGATATACTAACTGAATTTGTGAACCTGCAACTGGAAGATATTCAATTAAATGTCATCTCCCAACAGGATGGAGTGGGGGAGTTCTGAGACCAGTAGTTTCCTGCTAAGTGGACTAGCAGAGATGGTCCAAATTTTTGGCCACCTAACTCACTATATTTCACCCATGTGGACTTCTTCTTATGGCGTTATGTCAAGGACTCTGTGTACCGAACACTTGTCCGAAATTTGTATGACCTAAAGCAATGTATTGCAGCAGACTTTGAGACCATTGACGAGAGAATGCTTTCGCGAACATCAGGAACTGGTTGTGCTACTTGCTGCAAAGATGGCACGTGTAGATGTCTACTAGTTTCTGGGTACATTATTTTGAGATATGTTCTCTGATATGTAAAAACCCGCACACCTTTATCACCTTCTGTTATATTTTAATTTGCTATTGAAGTTGCAGGGATAAATCGCGGATATGATGTAAATGTAAATATGAAGATATGAATATGTGTATACACAATTTAAAAACAAATAGGACTCCGTGTACTTAATTCAAACACAAGCAGGGCCCTGAGCAGCTAATATAAAAGTAAGCAGGGCGTTGTACGCGTATTTATAAATATGTTGAGCCTCGCACAGTGTAATGATGGGCTATAGTGTAGTGTGTATGTACGGAAGGCAGGAGGTGCATGTGAGGTGTGAGGCACAGTGGTGGTGTGATACACGTGAGAAGGCGTAGTTCACAGCCTGCGTGCGCCAGTGGCGTGCACCAGAGGAAGGGAAGCCACAGTCACACACCAGATAGCAGCGCGCGCTCTGGAACGGACGCCGTGGCAATGAACTCTGCCGTTGCACTCCGCTGGGTCTCTGTGGCGCGAGTCTGCAACCTCTCCACTCACCATACCTCTGCCTGCTGGTGTTCCTTCACAACCTCAGTAGACAGGATGTCCGTTACTGCACGTGGTGTTTGAGAGGATCTTGAGAGGACTCCTTAGATGTCATATGGGTCTCGTAAATTCTTGTGCCTATTGCAATTTCTTAAAATGTATGGATAATTTCAATATTCTTTTTTAACAGAAATTAAAGTCGACATTTTGTTATTCATTCATAAATGTTGTCATTGAAATATGGATGACGTCATATAAAAGTGTCAAAGTCAACACAAATCGTTGTTAAGTAGATAGCCACTGTCTACGATATGTATTCTTGTGTAAAACAGCATGATTGCTGTAAATTTTCTAAACAGATTTCTGTAGTAAAACCCTATAGTTACCTCTTAGAATTCTAAGGAATCATAGCACATGCGAAGCTTGTATGTGCTATTTTCCCTCATTATCGCCATGCCTGACCTGGAGGAGGCTTCCTTAGCGAGGTCTTGAGAGCCAATGAGAGTAAAGCGAGGTAAGTACGGAGCGGCGCCGGAGTGCAAGGGCAGAGAAAACAGAAGATCCTCGAGGTAACTTGCCGACCAGCGTTTTCGTACGTCACGATTTCCACGCGCGAAAATCCGGGAGCGACCGTGCCAGGAATGGAGCCATGGTGGGAGGCGAGCACTCTATCCACCTCACCTCATAACCGCGGTCCCCAGCTGCCATGCACTATAGCCCTACGATACTGTCACCAGCGAACCCTCAAAAGGACGCTTTATACCTGCAATAGGCAAAGGTGCTTTCTGTATTTGCTGATCTGTATTGAGATTGCTGATAGTCAGCAGTAAAGAAACAGTGTTCTGTAATCGGCGAATATTTACATTTTACGTCGACTCCATTGGTTACAAAAATCAAGCAGTGACATTTATTAAAGTAAATGAAAGAAGTATCAATTATGTTTTGCTTCAGAGTATTTCAGTGCTAAGTACCGTCATCACAATATAGAGTTTAGTTAGCGCCACCGATATATGGCATCAGTCCCCCTGCACGAAGTTACGTTTTCAGGTGCAAAATTTTCTGTACAGAAACTTCATTGTTGTCTTAGGACACTCATCATACTTACACCATACATACATACATCATACTTACATCATACATACATACATACATCAATATTAGTGTTCCATAAGCTGTAGGGCTGTCGCTCGACACCACTTACAGGCACAATCGCCGACAGAAGTATTGCAGACAAGTTGAGCATCTTGCACGTAGAGGCGATAAGGCAAGAGGGGAGTGCGCGAGGTTCTGCCTTACAGCTCGCGCCTTTCAAGGCACAGAAGGTAGAATTAAGCTGTAGGAAGGCGGAAATCCTAATACACTGAATAAATGATACACTCAATCACTGATACATTGAAGCACACAATGTGTTACGTTTCGTATTCACCTTGCCTGTTAACACGAAGAGGTGCTGCTTCCATCGCCAATATTTACATTTATGTTAATGTACAGATGTTTGATAGCGCTAGGAGGGATCAATGTATTGTTGGAAGCAGCGATCTGCTACACAGGTCGACCGCTGGCATGAATAGAGATGAAGGTGTGTCTGGGTTTCCAACCACTCTGTACATTAATTAATATTTTCAGTTGGGATTACACTTTCTCTGCAAAAGTTGTAAAGCAACCGCGACATGGTCGGATTTTGCTAAATAATTTTTGTTGCATGTAAAAGTATGGACCTGTTCTAATACTGAAAATAAACAAACATTCTTTTCACTGTTTAAAAAGGTAATTTAGGAAGTTTTGCAGGCAAACTGCAGGTCAGTGCTGGTTAGTTGCGAATCTCGCAAGTATCCGAGGCTATCACTTGTCGTAGAGCAGAGAGCGGTATCATACTGCGCCTTCTCTCTTCATACCTCCGCTGGAGACTGGACGGATCTGGCATGTCTCTCTTGCTTGCTGAGGCTACACATATGTAGGTAGAGTGATGTGTGCAGGAGATACTATAAGCTGCGATGCTGTGCGTTGAGTGATCTGTTGTCTCTGGATTCCTCACATCTGACCAGTCTGCAGCCTGAAGCTTTTATCACACACTCACGTTTATCCATCAAACTGCTTCCAGTATGTTTGGTCAAATAAATATGGAAGGTTGTGAGGTCACTGAAACATTATAAATCCCATCACATTTGTCTGGAAAAGGTTATATGGCTCCACTTCAAATCAAATATTTTGTATATATTGCTTCGTTTGAATTTTTTTGGGAGTTTGGTTAGTTTAGTCAATCCGAATTGTGAAAACAAAAATTTGTTATTTCTGCCCCCCCCCCCCCCTTCCCCTAAATTTAAAACGGCAACTAAAGTTCTAGAAACCAAATAAGGATATTGAAATTATTCATTTATATAATATCAATCAGAACATGAATGCTTTCGGAAATCCAGATTGAACCAATGCAGTACAATTACCGGCATAAAATTATATGACACATTTAATATTTACTGAGAAATGAAAATTATATTTAAATCCTTTTTTTCTGTGCGGGGCAGTGTTGTTACACAGCAACCGTAGTCATATATGTCTTTAACTTGTGCTGTCTGTGGTTTTTTGAGTTGTTCGTTATCGGACTGAAACTTAATATTTTGGATCCATTTATATAATTATCAGTATAATATGTTGACTGTTTTATGCGCCTATTTATTTGACTTACTGCATTGTCTGTTTCTAATGTGGTTTTATGCTTGTTTCGTACTATCATAATTGTGCTGTCTTATTTTGTTTCTGTTTCGTTGTTCATACAATTTGATAGTTGACTCTTGTTCCATAAGTGTGTTTAATCATATTATCTCATTTTTATTGCATTTGTGTTCCTCATATATATATATTTATATATATTGTGTTCTTCGTTGTTCTGGTTGCCCTTTTCGTAGTAATTGTAGGCAACAGTATCCAATAAAATTCCGAACGAATGCAGTAACTGTTTTGCAAAGTTTGTTTCCAAAGCACCAAAGCAGGGGAGCGTGTGTAAGTAGAGGAAATAGTTGCCGGTCCTGGGAGTAGACAGCGTGGGAGATCCTCACTGTGCACTGCGAGGACACACTTCTGTCCTGTGTGTCAGCGTGGGAGATCCTCACTGTGCACTGCGAGGCACACTTCTGTCCTGTGTGTCAGCGTGGGAGATCCTCACTGTGTACTGCGAGGACACACTTCTGTCCTGTGTGTCAGCGTGGGAGATCCTCACTGTGCACTGCGAGGACACACTTCTGTCCTGTGTGTCAGCGTGGGAGATCCACACTGTGCACTGCGAGGACACACTTCTGTCCTGTGTGTCAGCGTGGGAGATCCTCACTGTGCACTGCGAGGACACACTTCTGTCCTGTGTGTCAGCGTGGGAGATCCTCACTGCGAGGACACACTTCTGTCCTGTTTGTCAGCGTGGGAGATCCTCACTGTGCACTGCGAGGACACACTTCTGTCCTGTGTGTCAGCGTGGGAGATCCTCACTGCGAGGACACACTTCTGTCCTGTGTGTCAGCGTGGGAGATCCTCACTGTGCACTGCGAGGACACACTTCTGTCCTGGGTTGTCAGCGTGGGAGATCCTCACTGTGCACTGCGAGGACACACTTCTGTCCTGTGTGTCAGCGTGGGAGATCCACACTGTGCACTGCGAGGACACACTTCTGTCCTGTGTGTCAGCGTGGGAGATCCTCACTGTGCACTGCGAGGACACACTTCTGTCCTGTGTGTCCAGCGTGGGAGATCCTCACTGCGAGGACACACTTCTGTCCTGTTGTCAGCGTGGGAGATCCTCACTGTGCACTGCGAGGACACACTTCTGTCCTGTGTGCCAGCGTGGGAGATCCTCACGTGCACTGAGGACACACTTCTGTCCTGTGTGCAGCGTGGGAGATCCTCACTGTGTACTGCGAGGACACACTTCTGTCCTGTGTGCCAGCGTGGGAGATCCTCACTGTGCACTGCGAGGACACACTTCTGTCCTGTGTGCCAGCGTGGGAGATCCTCACTGTGTACTGCGAGGACACACTTCTGTCCTGTGTGTCAGGTGGGAGATCCTCACTGTGTACTGCGAGGATCACACTTCTGTCCTGTGTGCCAGCGTGGGAGATCCTCACTGTGCACTGCGAGGACACACTTCTGTCCTGTGTGCCAGCGTGGGAGATCCTCACTGTGCACTGCGAGGACACACTTCTGTCCTGTGTGCCAGCGTGGGAGATCCTCACTGTGCACTGCGAGGACACACTTCTGTCCTGTGTGTCAGCGTGGGAGCTCCTCACTGTGCACTGCGAGGACACACTTCTGTCCTGTGTGTCAGCGTGGGAGATCCTCACTGTGCACTGCGAGGACACACTTCTGTCCTGTGTGTCAGCGTGGGAGATCCTCACTGTGCACCCTGCGAGGACACACTTCTGTCCTGTGTGCAGCGTGGGAGATCCTCACTGTGCACTGCGAGGACACACTTCTGTCCTGTGTGTCAGCGTGGGAGTCCTCACTGTGCACTGCGAGGACACACTTCTGTCCTGTGTGCCCAGCGTGGGAGATCCTCACTGTGACTGCGAGGACACACTTCTGTCCTGTGTGCCAGGTGGGAGATCCTCACTGTGCACTGCGAGGACACACTTCTGTCCTGTGTGCCAGCGTGGGAGATCCTCACTGTGTCACTGCGAGGACACACTTCTGTCCTGTGTGCAGCGTGGGAGATCCTCACTGTGACTGCGAGGACACACTTCTGTCCTGTGTGTCAGCGTGGGAGATCCTCACTGTGCACTGCGAGGACACACTTCTGTCCTGTGTGTCCAGCGTGGGAGATCCTCACTGCGAGGACACACTTCTGTCCTGTGTGCAGCGTGGGAGATCCTCACTGTGCACTGCGAGGACACACTTCTGTCCTGTGTGTCAGCGTGGGAGTCTCATTGAGGGACCACTTCGTCCGTGTCACTGGAGATCCACTGCACTGCGAGGACACACTTCTGTCCTGTGTGCCAGCGTGGGAGATCCTCACTGTGCACTGCGAGGACACACTTCTGTCCTGTGTGCCAGCGTGGGAGATCCTCACTGTGTACTGCGAGGACACACTTCTGTCCTGTGTGTCAGCGTGGGAGATCCTCACTGTGTACTGCGAGGACACACTTCTGTCCTGTGTGTCAGCGTGGGAGATCCTCACTGCGAGGACACACTTCTGTCCTGTGTGTCAGCATGGGAGTCCTCACTGTGCACTGCGAGGACACACTTCTGTCCTGTGTGCCAGCGTGGGAGATCCTCACTGTGCACTGCGAGGACACACTTCTGTCCTGTGTGTCAGCGTGGGAGATCCTCACTGTGCACTGCGAGGACACACTTCTTCCTGTGTGTCAGCGTGGGAGATCCTCACTGTGCACTGCGAGGACACACTTCTGTCCTGTGTGCCAGCGTGGGAGATCCTCACTGGCATGCGAGGACACACTTCTGTCCTGTGTGCCCAGCAGTGGGAGGACATCCTCACTGTGTATGCGAGACACACTTCAGTCACTGTTGTGTCCAGCGTGGGAGATCCTCACTGTGTACTGCGGGGACACACTTCTGTCCTGTGTCAGCGTGGGAATCCTCACTGTGCACTGCGAGGACACACTTCTGTCCTGTGTGCCAGCGTGGGAGATCCTCACTGTGTACTGCGAGGACACACTTCTGTCCTGTGTGTCAGCGTGGGAGATCCTCACTGTGTACTGCGAGGACACACTTCTGTCCTGTGTGCCAGCGTGGGAGATCCTCACTGCACTGCGAGGACACACTTCTGTCCTGTGTGCCAGCGTGGGAGCTCCTCACTGTGCACTGCGAGGACACACTTCTGTCCTGTGTGCCAGCGTGGGAGATCCTCACTGTGCACTGCGAGGACACACTTCTGTCCTGTGTGTCAGCGTGGGAGCTCCTCACTGTGCACTGCGAGGACACACTTCTGTCCTGTGTGCCAGCGTGGGAGATCCTCACTGTGCACTGCGAGGACACACTTCTGTCCTGTGTGCCAGCGTGGGAGATCCTCACTGTGCACCGCGAGGACACACTTCTGTCCTGTGTGCCAGCATGGGAGATCCTCACTGTGTACTGCGAGGACACACTTCTGTCCTGTGTGTCAGCATGGGAGATCCTCACTGTGTACTGCGGGGACACACTTCTGTCCCGTGTGTCAGCGTGGGATATCCTTACTGTGCACTGCGAGGACACACTTCTGTCCTGTGTGTCAGCGTGGGAGATCCTCACTGTGTACTGCGAGGACACACTTCTGTCCTGTGTGTCAGCGTGGGAGATCCTCACTGTGCACTGCGAGGACACACTTCTGTCCTGTGTGCCAGCGTGGGAGATCCTCACTGCGAGGACACACTTCTGTCCTTTGTGTCAGCGTGGGAGATCCTCACTGTGCACTGCGAGGACACACTTCTGTCCTGTGTGCCAGCGTGGGAGATCCTCACTGTGCACTGCGAGGACACACTTCTGTCCTGTGTGTCAGCGTGGGAGATCCTCACTGCGAGGACACACTTCTCTCCTGTGTGTCAGCGTGGGAGATCCTCACTGTGTACTGCGAGGCACACTTCTGTCCTGTGTGTCACTTAGCATTCTGCTCATACTAGGTTCTACACGTTCCCCGCCTTATGCCAGGTTGCACCAACATCCTAGTTCCTAACCAGGATCCAGTTTGATCTTGATTCCAATGTAAAAGTGTTGTACCAATTAAATTTCGTGATTCTGGATTTTCGATTCGTCGATCTTAGTTCAAAAGTGAGAGATCGTTATTAAGTATGAGACAAATTTTGCTATTGTTTCGTAATATATGACGTCATGGAAGTATACGTATTTTTTACTATAGATAGAACTAGATGTGCAATGTTTTATTTGTTTTAAGTGACTTATTGTTGTGCAAATTTTACTGAGTGATATTCAAGTGCGAATAATGATATTTTAATTTACCAAGAAATCAGCCTAACGTAGTTATATCTGTTGGTGTATTTTTAAACCACATTTGTCGACGATGGCTGCTGATCTCGGATCGAGATTTGGAATCGCCAATTTCGGCGGTTCGAAATGAACTTCATCTCTATCTCCAGTCCAGCTGTGAACTTACACAGTGCAAAAGTTTTCTGTATCGATGTTAGATCCGATCTCGGACCGAGTTTCGAACCACGAATGTGACGATTCATAGATCGTTACCTAGTAAAATGTAATGGGTTTAGTAATTTGCATTTGCACCACAGTTGGAAGTGCTGCGTATTTACCCTTTTTTATGTGTACTTATATTTATATACCAGGTGGTAATGCTATTGTAATTTATCAATCTAGAATGTATTTTACTGCACATAGTTTTTACGGTAAAATTATTCTTATTTCTTAGTGTTAATCTATTATGAAATTTATTGCATGTGTTATATATGGTTGTGTGTATGATATTTGTAATGGGTATTATTTGTAAAAAATCGATTTGTAAAGAGTCACGACCGTGGCGTTTGGGATACCGCAACGTCACCTGGCTGAGACAGCGCGCCCTAGCCAGCGTCTGGTCGTCGACCGCGGTGTTATGACGGTCGCAGGTAGTATGCGCTCAACCGCGGAGCGAGACAGTAGCGGGAAGTCGGGCGGACGTTTAGCAGTATGGGACTGCTATGTAAATTCTCTCCAGTCGCGATGTGCAGAGTGTTACTTGAGTAAGTGAACGTCACCGTAACGTTTTCTGGAGCAAACAAACTAACTGTTTAAGGAATATTTTAAGAACAAGTCTGATGTGAACGTAGAAACGATGTTGCTCTGTTTGCCTGTAGCGCGCAGTTCCTGGTAGTGAAATATGGGCCAAGTATTGCAGAGACGTAAACTTGATGCGGATGTACTATGTGTGAAATAGCTGCGTGCACGAGTAATATTCACTTTAATATGAGCGTACTGAAAATCGCGGAAATAACTGTGAGACCGTGACTTATGATTGATAGCTCGTGAAATTGAATTTTGCTACACTGGTTAAACTGACCGCTTTACGTGGCTCGAGCATTTTTTAAGTGTATGTGTAATAACAGTGACGTATGTCAACGGCCTGTGTGTTTTGCAATATTTCCTTGTAGCCCAGAAAAGTAACTTTAAACATTTCTCTGCAACTTGTCATACGCAGGTTTTATTGCGAATGGTGTTTCATATGGTTAGAGTGCTATAAGCATGCCCGTACTTTTGCATAACATCCAAACATGTGGAATATTCCCGAGTACGTCAGTGCTATTCTACATGCCAGCGAGTGCAAGAAAACCGCGCATGCTTGCGTGGAGGCCACGAGGTGAACGACCCATCAGCTGCTCTCCTTTTGACGGCGCCGAGCGGGCCTGAGTCTACAGCAGGCTGACACTGGGCAGTAAGGACATTCCCCGACGTGGCCAGGTGGTCGGCTGTTTGATATTCTGTACGAATGCCAAATTTAATGTATGAGTTATGCATAAGCGCCGTCGTCAGCTTGTCCCCGCAGTGTCCGTCATATTAATATATATATATATATATATATATATATATATATTATATATATATATATATATATATATATATATATATATATATTTTTTTTTTTTTTTTTTTTTTTTTAAGAACGTCAAGCGCCGAGGAAACGATTCCCGTTTATGTCTAAATTTTAAAATTAAATTTCATGAGCACGAGTTATTGAAAGTTACCGCGTAGGGCAAAAGACCTTGAACGTTATTAAGGGGTCTGCCCATGCGATATGTAAATTTTGGGTTCAAATTTTTTAGTATATTTAAATGTGTGTATGTATGAGTAAAGTCAGTGCCTTAAACAGTCGTTTTGGTGTAAAATAAATAGCGAATCAAAAGATTTAGGAACTTAACAGTAGAGAGAGATTATTAGAAAATAACCCCCCGATTTACGAAAGACTTTAATTGCTGTAACATGAGCAATAGTAATTCGATTGTAGATATTTATAAGGGAAAGAGCTTTGTCCGCGGCATTAGGGTTTTTCAAGTCGAGATCGCTTTCTGCCCCGTAGGGGTAGTTTAGGTAATATTAGTGTGTCGTAGGGTGAGGTAGAGGTTGACACACCTGACATCCCTGTGGGGTAGAAGGGCGTCTCAGAAGGTGCAACCTGAAATTACTCGTATGACGAGGGAACTTCGTGTCAGCGAAGTAGCGTGACTTGGGGACGCCCAACGGCGCAGCTAGTAACTTGCCAAGCTAGTAGCTTGCCAAGCTAGTAGCTTGCCAAGCTAGTAGCTTGCCAAGCTAGTAGCTTGCGAAACTAGTAGCTCCCAAGCTAGTACATTAGGGCGCCGAGTTTCCCCTTCACCCAAATATAAAGTTGCTTTATTTATTTGGCAGTTTGAGTTCCTAGAGGAGCAACTAGTCTTTGGCGGAGGAACACTAGATTATGGGGAGGGGCTCGGCTATGGCAAGGAACCATCGAAGCATTCACCTACAGTTAATTTGGGAAACCCTGTAAAACCCTAGATCAGGATGGCTGGACCAGGATTCGAACCCAGCTCCTCCCAAACGCTAGTACATCGGTTCACCACTCCTCCACCTTGCTTACCGATTCAGCATTTTGACGTATTCTTATTTGAGGCCGTAACAACCCAGATGTCTGTGCAATAAAATAGCAAGTACTTCTCCCAATATGACGTCATCAGGAAACCAATGCAACACAGACAGACATAAAGGTGCCACCACACAGCTTCCATACTTTGATACGCAAGGAAAGCGTATACGTTGCTTGTTAATGGCCGTGAACAGGTTACAAACTCTAAGAAATATTATTCAAATTTGAATCATTTTATGGGCGCTTTTAGAAAACCCGCCTAAGTGTTATTTTCTCCCTCATGCACGCATGGCAGCTCTCCCACATCTTTTCAGAATAAAGTTAAATCTATACTGAAGTAGCCAGGTTTGTATAGAAGCGTTTACATATATATATATATATATATATATATATATATATATATATATATATATATATATTAGCCTGATGTATGGTAAATATTCCATGCAACGTATACATTAAAAAACTTCCAGTGCATTTACGAAAGTTTACTCTCTTTTTTTTTAAATTCATTTCACGAGACGTTTCGACTGCCGTTGTCGAAGAAAAATCTGTTGCTTTCGTGAATGCCGTCCTTGTTATGTCGCTATTTTGTCAGTTCCACGCTTATGCTATCCTCATAGACTGTTTGTTACTCGGTCTGGTATTGCTGTCTTGTTTTACTAGTTATGAATTACTATATTCCTTCCATAGTATGGTATATGTTGCAGCAGCCTAGATACTGGCCAATATCTAATATTCTGTATTGTATTATTTTTGCAATTATGTTTTATTGTGGTTTTGTAGCATTTGGCATGAAGTATTGAAACAGAAAATGTCGAAATGAATGATGTAGCTAAGCGACCTCACTGCTTACGTTCAACTCATAGAAACGGATCTAACAACCGTATGGGTTTTTATCAAACTATGTTTTTTTGTTAGTGTTCTTTTGGATTTGAAATTAGTTTTTTTACAGCCGCAAAATGAAAATGAATCCCAGGGCTTTCAAAAGGTAAGCATTTTTTTTAAGTTTTGATACAATTTTATATTTCTGGAATATGACATTTATAGTTATTCATTAAAATAGCAGATAATGGACAAACAACTTATGTCATACTTTTGATTGCCTATAAATATTTTACCCATAGATTTCTGGAAACAAATTTCGAAAAGTCTATGAAACACAGTTGTCTGGCTCGGCTAAGATGTAAGTGGGAATCTTGAGGTGGAACGAAGCAATTTACTTTAAGTGCGACACTCGTTTCACCTGAAATGAAGCCCTAACTTCTACCTTTCAAAGTAAAACCTGGAATATGTTATAGATAAGACACATTATAAATTCCCACAACATTTCTTGGCGTAATTTAATGTATTCTCATATCTAATCAGTGACAAGTACATTATACCCGATCCCGATCGCATCAAGCAAGTACTGGAATATCCTGCTCCTCGTAATATTCGGTCTTTATGCAAAGCTGTAATTGTTTTTCTCTTACTATCTAAAATAGATTACGAAAATTATCACATAAAATGATTCTTTCTCTGGTAAAAAAAATATAATAATCTCACTCTCCCTCATATTGTCCTTTCTGATATTGATCAAGTGAAGAGAAATTTAGCTAACTCTGTTTTGATGTCTACATACGATTATGTTACATTTGTTGTCGAGACTGATGCATCTTACTCTGCTGTTACTGAAACACTGATTCAGGATTGGAGCTCAGTTGCTTTTTAACAGGACTTCATCCAGTTCTGAACAGAAGCACTCAGCAATTGATGAGGACTCCTATGCCATTGTAGAAGCCCTTAGGAAATGAATTCATTACTTCATGTTTAACAACAAGCAGAAAGGCAAGATAAAGAATTTTAAAAAATACTGTGCTGGCGTCTGGAAATAATATCATATTCATGTAATATAATCTTCAGTTCAGGAAAACAAAATGCTGCAGCTGATACTCCATCCAAAACCTGCTCTACACTTCCTGATATTAAAAAAAATGTTAAAACTACACAGCTCTCTGGGACATTCATTAGGAGCAAGCATCCTCCATGCTCTGTTGAAAATGCCCGAAGAGTTAAGTCTATACGCGAAATATGTTGTCAAATTAAACCAAACTCTTCCGAAGAGAACATGGGAAGTTAATAAAACAATGAGCCTCTTCAAAAGACCAATCCTTGACATCAAGGGACCACTTCCTACAGTAATAAAGAACCACTACATCTTGACGATCATCGATGAATATTCCAGGTTCCCTTTTGCTATCCCCTCTGCAGATTTGTTCACTGCGAACATTATTGAGGGATTCAACTAACTAATTTGGATTACCTGCATACATTCAGTAAGATCGAGGAGCTTCTTTTATGTCAGATGAATTGAAAAACCCACCTTCGCCCTCTAAAAGTAGCGACCAGTTGAGCTACGTCATACAACCCTGAAGGAAATGGGCTGGTTGAATGCTAGAATGGAATGGTATTGAAAACTATACATCTTGAAATTAAAACTAAACATCTGCCCATAAGCCATTGGGAATCAGTAATTCAGGAATCCCTGCATGCAATAAGATCATCACTCTGCACATAGCCAATGCTACCCCTCATGGGTGTATGTTTCGCTGCCAACAGAGGTCGCAAAAAGTAATTTCATTGCCACTGTGGCTAATGTCTCCCATGAGAGTTCTTGTGAAGAAACATGCTAGGCAAAGCACATACTATCCTTTAGTTGAAGTGGGGGTAATCGAAGCTAATCCTATACACGCACGAGTATAATTATCCGATGGGCGGGAAACTACGTTCTCTAGTCGGCACTTGACTTCGTACGGTGATTCTCCACATGAGACTTCAGACAATGAGTTAAGTGAACCACCTAACCCCCAAGAAATACAACTGCAACAGAGTATTTTGTTTTGAGTCCAGTATGGCCAAGGAGTCAGATTCTCCTGCTGTCATCTATGGAGCACCTACTCAAGCACTTTCTTCTTGAACTGACACTGGACATCTACCACATAGCTTTAATGAATTCTATCAATTAATTTATTTCTTTCTTTTTTTTTTTGCAAAAACCCCTTTCTACCATCTTTCCATGTTTCTTTTCGGAATATAATTTTGTTTCTGTGTATAGACAAAAGTTGCTCTAATGTTAAAAATATATTGTATATTCTGATGAAAACATAGTGTCTTTAATATTTTTATTTTTTTTATGTCTTTTAAATGCCGCAAGTGATGGCGAAGTTGTTATGTATTCTATATATTTGTATCAATCTCGAAGGTACCTGTTTAGTATATCTAAATTTCGTAAATATAGAGGACAGCACTTAAATTAAAGGTCAAACTTTCGTTTGAATTTTTGCAAAGCTGTTTAAGTGTATTTAAAGTAAAGTTTGTTAAATTAACCCAGGCACCAATATTTTTATCAATATTAACTTTTAAAGAAACATTATTATTTTTTTATATTCCCGCATGGTCGTTCGATATGTATCGATAGATCATATCGTAACTGCTGGAAATCTTCCGAGAAGATCGTAGCCGAAAGAATTCGCTAACTCCGTCTCAATTTTTTCACAAGCAACAAGTAGTTCTTTATTTTCAACTTGCTTCAACATTCAACGTTATGTTAAGTAAACTACTTGCTATGGCCGCTAAGGTGAGTACTTTTCTTGGAGTTTCGATAAATGTTTGTGGCGACGGCCGTTGATATTAACATTTTTTTTTTTTTTCGTGTTTTGAAACTTTAGCGCGGTCGTCGACGTGTGCGACCATTCCATGCGCCATGATTACTTCATGAAGGTAGCTGCTGCCTGTCCCATGGCCCCTTTGTGCTGAGTTGAGTCCGTGGGGTTTCTGGACCGCCGTTTGCAGCATTCGGTCAGAATATATTTTCGTTTTTTGCATGCAGCGCTGCTAGTTTTCAACATGTAGTGGAACCCAATGTTTTGGTGATTTCTTCCGGAAATGCTCCAACGTTAACTACTACTGGAACTTAAACAAAAATAAATATTCAAAGCAGGTAATAATTCAATTTTGACACTAATTTGCTGGTTAATGTGGGCAAGACCTACAACAGAATGTGACCGAGAAGAAAATAAGGTAAGAAGGTATTATTTTGTGTGGGGTCTGGGCTTTCTTTACTAACTTGTGGTTGTTGCACTGAGAGGTCACACTTGCAGGGGATTTTTTTTCTTTCCAAGTTGGCCTCTGGGACTTCTTGGTGTTTGTATTGGAGCCTTTCAGCTGGACCAATTTCTGTGATTTTGACTTACTTCTTATTTTGGGGGCTCTGATCTTATGGGTTAGGAAGTTGACACAGTTCTATTCGGAACATATTAACTCCCAGCCTCAACCATTGGCCCTATAAACATGAAATTTGATGATTTGATGGAAACATTAATTATGTAGGGTAGGCAGCCTCACCAAGGATAGGTTTTTCAAAATTCATTATTTATAGGGGTGAAAAAGGGGTTCAAAGATTGTGTATAGAAAATCTATACTTCTTTAAAAATTATCGCATTTTGGACTTGCATTTCATTCAACTTTATATTTTACCATATGTGTTCTATTTTAAAGGCATATTTACTATTTATAAAATATTGTAACGAAAAAACATATTCCACGCGGACGAAAGTTCGGGCAAAAGCTAGTGCTCGATAAAACTTGATAAAAAGGTAAAGTTTGTTTAAATGTCATCAAACATTGTTTAGTATTTACCTGTGCTTCAAGCTCTCTCAACAAGGACGCCTGGCCACCAGGTGCATGAGCCACAGTGCAGGATGTTTGACACGTACGTTTCTTTCCCCCACTAAACTAATGAATGTGCATCCAATATGTTGATCTGCGAAAACAACACACTACAAACGATGCCTTTTGAGTGCTTTCAAGACGGAATTCACATTAGGAACATAAGAGCACTCAAGTAAGGGAAAAAATGGTTTTTTCATAGCTCAGATACATACAAACATACGCAAGAGTCCAATTTTGAACCTTGTTACACACTTTCTACCAATAAAATGATAAGTTCACTGCTGAAAGTCATATATGTACATGCAGCACTGATGTGAGAATCGTGCCGGGCGATGCCGCTGGTCAGCGGGTTTTGTCGGAGAGTTGCTGTTTCCCCCGCTCCTTCATCCAGGCGCTGCTCCATACTCACCTCGCTTCACCCTCATCGGCTCTGAAGGCCCCGATGTTATTAAGAGCAGTCCAAATCTCTCCTTTACACTATAACCCTGCATACCAGTTGAGAGACTTGCACGTAGTGGCGATGGCACTGTTAATGAGAGTTACAGTATCGCCCTTATCGCTCCTGAACTTCTTTACCTCAAACTTGGAAAACAGCTACAGCTACAGCTAAGCGGACTTCCTAGTGTGATGTCTGTAATCAAAGATTGCGCGTATCTCAGTGAATACATGTTCTATGAATACGACTTTTCCCCAGGAAAAGTAAAAAAACAACAATTATCTACAGCAGCCTATTTTTTACTTTTATCGAGTGATATATATTTCTGTAAGTCGGAGGTAAGGGACACTATGTCCATTTTTTATCAAATAGATCTGGGACCATGTCAATGATCTACATTTGTTGCTTAATTGAGTGGTATAGAATACCAATCCCTATCAAAATAAATGACGATGTTAGACTGTTAAAAACAACACCATGTCCCAATTTGGTTTGGAGGGACATAACACTATGTGGACATGACTTCGTATACCTCTTAAGACTCTAGTGATCCAAAACATCATGTGGACATGGGGTTGTACGTCTCTACACCATCGAGCGAATGGTTTATGAACTATAAAGCGTGATGTTTTAAAGTCAGTTTACTGATGGTTGTTGTGTGGAATGTAGGTCATCCTTTTGAAGAAACCCTTGAAAATGGATCAAGTATGCATGTCGCGTGGAAGAAGAATATTAAATATGGTTTTAAAGAAGAACAGTATTGGAAATAATGAAGGTAACAAGTACATTTTATACTAATGTTAGACACATGATCTAATACCTATAATGTAGATTGAAATTTATATTTTATATTGTTTTACATTATTCCCCTTACAATGACTACTATAACGTATTTTGAGTTAGCTAGTCTGGGCAACATCACACTCCTTAACAAATTCATCAATATGGATTAACTCCATTTGAAGTAGGTTGATGATACTAAACATGCCCAGGCTTAGATAAATGTGTACAATGTGTAACATCGTACACTATACATCGTTGTTTTAAAATTCCAGATACATGCAAAATGAGTGCTAAGAAGCAAACGGAACAATTTGGCGATGTTCTCGAAGATCATTGTTTTGTGAATGATGTCAGAGGTGATAGTTGTGATGCAGCAAGAGATTGTGTGTCTCCTTGTAGGCTTAACTCAGATTCAGATGGAAATGTGGCTTCTACTGGTTATTCATCCATATATGATATAAAATAATATCCGACCTCTTTAGAATTGTTTACAAACATTAGCAACATAAATAAGCTTCGTATAAAATGCATGGTCGATTGGTCTTCACTTGTTATTAATGCATATGTTCATTTTTCAATTCCAGATTCATACACTATTAATAAGATCATAGTGGAAAACCAAAGAAGTGGAGGAGCTGATTGAAGACAGCAGGTTAAGTGATAACGAGACTAGTGACGATGTCTTAGACAAAGTTATCGTACCAAAGAATGACGCGAGCTCTTCAGATTCCGATTACTATAAACCTTCAACAAGCAAGGTAGGCAAAGCAACGAATATTAAGAAGCAGAATAAAGAACAACGAGTGAGAAATATGTTGGAGAACGATGTTGTTGTGAATACGGGAATCCACAAACCTTTAGTACATGTAACACAGTCTTTTCTTCAGACAGTCAACACGTCGAAAGTCGAAATCCGGAAAACATCCGGCACAAAAAGTCAAGTGCCAGTCGCGAGTGACGTCGTAGTCGAGGGAACAGGCAAGGCCAACAGAGCACCGAGCAGAGATGACGCCTGGATGGTAGGCAAAACTTGTGGTTAGGGAGTAGAGGAAGGTGGCAGCAGCACACAGAAGTCGGAGAACGTCCAGAATCAGCGCAAAGCAGACGCACTCAACAATGGGTCCGAACATGGGCGGAAAAAAAAGAAAACCAAGGATTAGGACTGTAAAACATGGACATGGCGCACTGTCAGTTATAAAACACAATACCAAATAAAATTGAACAATACTAATAGCGAGCGATATACCTTTAAAGGTGCAAGACGTGAGCTTTTCGAAACTCATGCTTCGATCCAGGAACAACTAACAACACAGTATTTGGGGCAAGATACTTTGAAATAATGAACGGGTCAGAGAATTTTGGTAAAAACGTTGATCCTAAATCTTTCTCACTGTCAGCCAGTTAAAAACTGCGGCACTAAATCTCATCACCCACTGCAAAGGGTGCCGGGATTCTGTTCTTATCAAGGCTATCGGCAACATTATGCTTAGCAACCTTTAAATATTGGACCACATCGTCCAGGAGGTGGCTCCACTGAGTGAGATCAAGGGTTGGAGAAACAGGTATATTCCATATATTAATCAAAGGATGAGTCAACTGGCACCTTAAAATGGTTAGGAAGGAGAGCACCCATTTGAATTATGAACCGCACTGTTAAAACCCACACTAATAAAGTCAATATCTTTATCCCATAGCATGTGATCAGCATTATAAAAAATTGTTAATGCTGCCTTAATGTTCTTGTTGAAGCATTCTGCCTGGTTTCCAACGAAAACACGTGTCCTTTAAACAAATGGACTGAAAATAACAAGTGTTGTCTGTTACTATTTCTGCAAGTGAACCAAAAATTTTCTACACTTGCAGAGCCAGAGCCTTCACTATTCTGGGAGCTTTAATTTTACAAAGTCGAATGAGAATGACAAACTTAGTGAAGGTATACAAAACAATCAAAATACAAACATTTCCTTAACGTGATCGAACTAAAGGTCCAAAAATATCCTAATGTACTACTCGCCAAGGAGCCTCTGGTACCTAGCTAGTAACTTGACCAAAGTTGGTTTGAGGAGCCTGCCTACAACATTGACAGTCGTAGCAGGAGTGTACGTACGAAGTGACATCCTCCTTAACGGAAGCCCAGGCAATGTGAGAAGTTATTTTCAAAAGTGTTTTCCTTATTCCCAAATAACTTCTGAAAAGGGAATCGTGGAAATATTTCAACACCGAAGGCCGCAACTTTTACGTGAGTATCCATATTTTCCAGTAAAAAAACAAATCATTCTGAACTAAATATGAGCACAGAACATGTGCCACAACATCACTTTAAAATTCGTTGACACGAAGGATCTAAACCTTGCTCTTCATGCAACTGTACAAAAATTCAGGAAAACCTTATATCAAATTTAGGCTGACAGGAGGATGAAGCTCAACGGGTTTGAAATGCACAGAGTCAAACATTCGGGACAGGGCATTGCCCACAGGATTTTCATTACTCCGTACATGTTGAACCTTGAAATTAAATCACGATAAATGCAACACCCATCTACCCAGCTTACCAATTTGGTGTGCGTGGCCCAACACCCAACTAAGTCCCTGGCTGTATGTAGAAAGATAAAATTCCGCATGTTCATATAAGCATCGAAGCGTTCAAGCCCGAACAAACATGCGAGAGTTTCTTTCTTGTAGGTTCCTAAATTTCTTTCATGATCAGTTAATGAACGGCTGGGAAAAGCCACAGGGGCATTGTCGCCATCCACTCACTGACCTGGGCAGTACCTAGAGCGATAGAAGATGCGTCGACCTGAACAACTAAACAGTGTTCAAAATCAGGAAGAAATAAGACAAATTGGAAACTGAGAATTTTCTTTAATTGACAAAAGGTTTTCTCCAGATCCAAACACTGCGAAAACTCAACTCCTGTAATTTTTAAGTGGTTTAAGGCGGCCGCAATTTCCGAAAAATGAGCTATGAATCTTGTATAATAACACATCAACCCAAGGAATTTTTGCACTACTTTGAGAGTGCTGGGATGCGTAAAGTTTACAATAGGTTCGACACACTCAGGATTCAGCAACAGCTTGCCCTCACATACAACATATCCCAATAAACTCACTTTATTCTGACAAGGTTGCCTTATCGACATTAATAGTTAACCCCCACTTCCATAAATTTACTCAACACAAGACGTAAATGCTCTAAGTATGAAACCAAATCATTACTATACACAATTACATAATCCATGTAATTAAAAACTGTTTTGTATTTTGAATTGGCCTATACATGGTCCAACACATGGGAAGGGGCCTGACTGCCAAAATTTGCACTGATAGGAATTCTGGTAAATTCGTATTGGTTCCATGGCGTACTAGATGCAGTGTATTTTAGACAAGATCGGTCCAACAGGTACTGGTGAAAGCTGTTATTTAAGTCTAACATTGAATATATTTTGCATGACCCTAATGTAGCAAAGTACAGTCCACTGTTGGCAGGGGAAAAGTATCCTTATTTATTATTTATTTATCAGAGAACAGTTAACAACAAGTCTATATTTATCACAATCAGTTTTGCACACGAGAAATCTGGGAGAACAGTACTCTGAGGTGGAGGGGACAATGACTCCGGCCTGCAATAATTTCTGTATGATACATCGAAAAGCCTGTGACTTAGGCAGCGAACACTTAAAATAACGGTCTCAGACAGGAATATCGTCCGTAAGGGGAAATTTGTAGGATAGTATATTACACTTCCTAATTTTTTTAGGGAAATAGCATCACTATACTCCTCATGCAGTCTATCCACCTGTTCTTTAAGGTCATCATTCTCACCACCCTCCAACACAATCTGTTTACCACCGGACTGCACACAATTTTCACGACCTTAACTAATTTTTATGTTGGGGCAAAACCAAATGATAACATAAAATCCTGGAGATTTACAAAAGCACGGGTATGGCCCAAAAATTCTAGGCCCAAAACAAGGTCATGCCTCAGGGCAGGGAGGACCCAGAACAGAAAATTACAAGAAAAACGGCTCATCTTAAAATGCAACCTAACTACGCGGGTATTCTGTAACACGTCACCATTTGCAATGCACATTTCCAATGCCTCCACACAATTAATACGGGCGGGGGAAAGGGCCTTGACAGCAACAAGAAGTTATAAAAAAACCCAGATAGTAACACAATGCGTGGCGCCTGTGTCTACAAGAGTGAGGTACTGAGCACCACCGCAGAAAACCTCAACGATACACTTTTTACAGCATGCGGGTTCAAAAACAAAGATGAAGGAAGACGGGAAACACCGCACATATTACCAGCCTTCACATGTTTCCCTGTTGTGACGTGCAATGAGAACTAACGAGACCAGGCTGATTACAGCATAAACATTTCCTTTGGGAGAAGGGCACGCGAGTTTGGGAGTATTCACTCATCACGTGTCCCGAGGTGGAACAGTCGACGCAGCAGTGAGAATTACTACTACGGCGTACAGTATTGTCATCAGCTTCGTGCTTAGTTAGTGGAGCGGAAGCCGTTATCGGAGGAAAGGTGGAGCGATACTCATACGCAGCATGAAGCATGCCTCAGCCCGCAGCTCAGGGATCTAATGGGGTACCGGAAACAATGTAAGTACAGCATGCACATGGGGGACCAAGTTCTCCATAACAGTATTTAAAATTTCCGTCTCAGAAATTTCCAAACCCAAAGCTCGTTGGTGAGCCATAATAGACTCAACAAACTCAGGTAGAATTTCTTCAGGTCAGTGAAACCAACAAAAATTGTCCCGCACACACGTGTGTTTAACATGTGAGGGAAGGGCACAATCCAGAACCTTTCTGTGAAACTGTACAAAAGAACTATTTATGTCCACAATTTTAGCATTAATTAACTGCAGCACACAGCCCTCACTTTTAGCCGACAGTGCACAAAAAAAAGTTTTGTCATCATACAAATGTAAATCAACTATATTGACAACTGCATTAAAAACAATAAAACTGACTGAGGACTAGCTAACAAAAGTCTTGGGACATTGTGCAAATGATGGGAAAGTAATTTGCTAGAGAAAGAATGATCACTCACCAAAGCCTCCACCCCCCCCCCCCCCCTGGTGGTGAGGCCTTCCTCATTGGGATAGTCACGCCAAGACACCATGGCAATCTTGCATAAGTCTGCAACAATGGCGTCGGGTAATAAAGACAATTGCAAATCTTGTAGAAAAGAGGTCAGCTCCTCCTTACATAGAGTGGAAAGCCAACCCACATTGGCAGCCATTGAACATGCAAAAGGAAAAAAAAAAAACATAGTGAGCAAAAAACGAAATACCAAAACAAGAAATGGTGGCAAACAATGTCTGCAAAATTATAGGCCCACACAATGCCTGAATAGAAAAGCTACTAAAGCATAAGAATAAATGTTAAGAGAGCGCTTGTACGTTTGTGGCAAACCAGGGAATCCATAAACCTTTACTACATATACCACAGCATTTTCAAGTCTGATAACATTTTATTTTAAAACAATGATTGAAGACAATAACAACAAGAAAGAGACGTGGCCAGCTTTCAGACACTATACAAATTAAATAAACTACCAAATTTGCTCAATTTCCAATATTGCAACTCCATTACCAACTTATAACCATATCAAACAGTTGAAGAACGCTTCACTTTTCCACCAATATTTTACAAATATTCTTATGCCATCATGATAGACTACGTATACACACATTTTTTAAATATAAGCTTTTCAATCGATGCACAAAAAGCAATACACTAACTCAATTATGAAAATATCAAAAGATAAAGTACTTTGAATTTCAACTAGAATTTTTACAAATGCCATCACGTCGACTAGAACCATGAGCATACATATTTAAATAGGCTTCTTAATTTCCCCTGCAAATGGCAAATTTCCAAATCAATTGTGATATCATCGAGCGATGAAAGCAAACTTTGGTTTGCAACTAGAATTTTTACTAATGCCGCTATTCTGACCTGTACCATGAACCTACATATTAAAAACACATTCTTTTAAAAAACACACATGCTAGTGCACCACGGCACATTCGAAATGAGCCATCCAAGTCCATGAATACGATAGACCAACAATAAAAAATAGTGAGGACACACACACTTATAATAAGCCTTCCACAAGCATCCATGCGCACACAATACAACAAAATTTAAAAGGACACAGAGAAATCTTATTTGTAGATATCAAACGTCAGATACTCAAATACTCCCATTTGCAAGGGCTTGATGCATATGAAAAAAAACTCGAAAAACTCGAACAACATCTTAACAGTCTTGCTATGTATAAAATTATCTGACCATATTCTTTCTGAATTACATTTACATATTAAAATATTTATAACCCACAAAGACCCTGCAGTGGAAATGGGTTGGGCGAGGCAACGGCACAGTAAAGTAAACAAAAAGTTAAATACGCACACATGTTTTCCCCCACAACTATCACCTCACACTGGCTACTCAAACCAGGAGACAATAGCCAAACATCTTACACCAAATAAATGTTGGCTATGCAAACCGGGCTCAAAATAATTAAATCAAAACACTAACATTTAATTTCCGGGCCTGACAAGCCTTGACCAAATTAAATTTAAACCAGACTAGAATTTAAAGTTGGTGGCCAAACCACAAATTGAATAACTAAAATTCTAAACTCTATCCGAAAGACATTAAATTGCAGTCAACCATTACGAATGATTGCACGGTGTCAGCTGCCGAACCCATCTGTAATTCGCCGTTGTGAGACGGTCCACAATGCAGAAGGCATTACCCAATCAGTCCACAACCGAACCGATGTTACCTAGGATGAAGCTAGCAGAAGAATAGACAGAGGCACCAGAAATGTTAATCCAAGAAACAAACCAGGGAGAGGGGATGCCGGCCAGTGCGCACGCACTGGAGGTAGGGAACGACAGAAGGTTATAGTAAAGGAGCAGGAAATGGAACACCGAGGTCGGACCTGCGGAACATTGGCACCCTGACGACAAAAAGAGAGCGCTGCCAGAGGCACAGTCCGCGCAATATATACCTAACTAGTGGTGAAGAGATTAACAATCTGTCTTCTTCCAACAATCACATAAACAGAAAAGTAAACAAGATAACTATTGTACGACAGGGGAGGAAACGTTAAAGACATCGAAATGACTGTCTTTGGAATGCACATAAATGGATATTAGCTGGGCAGGTAGAATACGCAAATAAGAAGGGTGAAGTAGTTGCTGCTATAGCAATGGAACTCCATGTTCATATCGTATGAAATGCTACGAAATATTGTCTGAAGTAAAAAGGCAGGAAATTTTCAAATCGCACTGGTACGGGGAAACATAATTATGTACAAATATAGTCTATTAAGTTATGAGTTGACAGTTATTGTACACAACGTTGAGAGAACAGAGATAGGAAATTGAATAAGTCAAAAGAAAATGCTATGTTCTATAACTTTACCAGTAATAATCTGATAAAAGATTCTGCGAGGTAATGTTTCTGAATACTCTATTGTATTTATAATATTGTTGTATTTATAATACTGTTGTTGTGAACATCCTAAAAAATATCCAGCCAGGAGGTTTGGTAAAACCTTATGAGAAAGGAAAAGTAACTCTAATTAACAAAATTCCAGATGAGACAATTGAAAGTGTTTGTAATTATATTCCCTCATTCCCCTGCTATTACAGCCACTATAGCAAGGAACATACTAAAAGGAAGTATTTAGGACCTGAACTATACAGAAAAATGCGCAACTTTTATTTGGAATACTGTAAAGAGAACAATGTTAATTATAAGTTCATAGCAAATAAGAGGCTATATTTTGATGTTTTTAATAAGAAGTTCCACCTATCATTTAGGCCTCCAGGTGAGGACATATGTGAGACTTGTGATTCATTCCAGGCCAAGCCTAAAGATATCAGCTTAGGTGAGACAAAAGGTCAAAGAGCTCAAAGCTGATAATGAGTCACATCTTGAAGAGTCAAAAAGCAGGTGCGATCTAAAATGTGAAGACACAAAAATCTCTAAAACAACTCTTGCACACAAAGTCTTTACTGGAGCCCTTCAAAAATGCTCATCCACGCCATTGAAACAAATTCTATAAGTTTTTACAAACGTAAACAATGGACGTTGTAATTCACTCTTTATGATTCGTCAGATAGAACTGTTCATTGCATGATGTGGGATGAAAGAAAAACAGGCTGAGGGGAAACGACATAGCTTCAGACATGTTTAAATGGACTGACGATGTACATACTCCCTGCATCAAACGTAAGTGAAATTACATTGTGGTCAGATAATTGTTATGGGCAAAACAAAAATATGTCTTTTATAATGTCTTCTATGGATACTATAAAGGTATCCTCAGATCAGATGTATAAATCTAAAGTCCCTTCTCAAAGGATACACACACATGGAGGCAGACACTATCCATTCATTTATAGTAAGAAAATGAAAAAGATTGAACAGTATCAGTATACAAACACCAAGGGGCTGGTAGCAATTGGTTTGTCATTGTTCCATCAAACATCATGTGCACAACTTTGAAGATGAGGATTTCAAGAAATTTAGTTAACTCCTTTCCGGAAACTGATCACCCTCTATTTACAAAAAAAAAGTTTTCTAACCGAGTTTTGTAGACATGAGCATTCAACTACAGGTATTGAATTTGTGGCCACGCCGGGCTGCACACACAAGGCGAAACCACAAATCAGAAAATCCAAAACTCCCAAAAAAAATGCGGAAGAAAATCATTACAGCAGAGCACACAAAAGGATATCATTATACAGAGTTTAAACGCACCTTACACCTAGATATTAAAACAAGGACATGCATGGTTTGGCAGAACTGGAATATAATTTGTACTTCTTTCAAATATAAATTTTCCTGGGAAATACATTTGAATCAATATTTTGCTCTCTCAACTTCCTTTGCACAATTTTAAAATGCCTACATATACAAAGGCGCCACCAATATATATATATATATATATATATATATATATATATATATATATATATATATATCTATATATATATTGGTGGCGCCTTTATATATATTTGGTGGCGCCTATATATATATATATATATATATATATGTAAATGAATATATATATATATAAATAAATGAATAAATAAATAAAAATTAAATAAAATATATTTATTTACTTTTATTTATTTATTCATTTATTTTATATTTATTTGAAAATAGAGGTTTATAATATTATAGGTTTTGGTTTAATACCGATATTCAAAATACTGAAAAAGTTCTGATTAATTACTTGGACTCAAAATACTACAAAGTTTAAGTTAAATACTCTGACTCTAAAATACAAGAATACGAGGACCTCTCATTGGTATACTATTTTCAAAACCAATTGCTATTTTCTGGAACATTAAAAAGAACCTCGATAGCAATACATTTCAGTAGTACTTTACTTGTATTTAAAACAAGGTGACACTTTCTTAGAACAGTTTTTTTATACATTTGTTTGGTCATTTAAATCTTCAAACTTTAAGGCCGACTCAAAATTTGTTACCACAGCCTTCATGTTGAATTATTTAAATTCAAGGAAGTATGTTTCTTTTTTCTATTACTTTAACTTAAACCGATCTGTTCGTGACATTGGCGAAATTTGGTAATTTTATGTCGCCACTTTGTTACTTAAAAAGCGAGTCTCTAAGAGCACCCTGTACCCTGTCTTGAAAGAGAAGTAACCCTTATTGCCAACTCCCAGCTTTATTCCCCATACAAATACTAAGTTCTTAATCTCACTAGATACAAAATATGTAGCACTATCGGTTACTAGATGGACTGCTGACCCAAAAATAAGAAATAAATGTTGACTTAACACTTTACTGATTTCTGCTGACTTCATAGATCTGAAGGGAAAGAAAAACACGAATTTACTGAAGGTGTCAACAACTACTAAGATGAGGGTAAATGCTGCAGAAGTCCTGGGCAACAGATCAAAAATCTCTAAGCAAACACACTCCCAAGTAAATTTTCCCACTGCCGAACTGTAAAGACTTATCACCTTAACATTACAAGAGTTTTCCTTTTAATAAGATTCGCACTGGCGGACCAGTTGTTCGATCCCTTTCACCATACCAGGCCCATAAAACATTCCCTTTATTCGAGAAAATGTCTTATTCTGTCCAAGG
This sequence comes from Dryococelus australis, assembly GCA_029891345.1. Taxonomy (NCBI): domain Eukaryota; kingdom Metazoa; phylum Arthropoda; class Insecta; order Phasmatodea; family Phasmatidae; genus Dryococelus; species Dryococelus australis. Next base: position 110,471,842 of record CM057002.1, on the reverse strand, counting down.
TGACCACCAAAGTAAATATTATGATAGTAATGAAACATTCGTCCTCGTAATTCTTTGGGCAAGAAAAAACTAAAACGGCGTGATTTAGGGTCCGTATACCCTACCAAACCCTTTCTGATGCCATAAGGTCCCGCTTTCCCAGCCTGAATATCAGCCTTAGCGGCAATACACTCGGGATATTTTTCCTGGTACTGCTGGAGAGTGTAATATGCTTGGAGAAACTCCTGCAACACTTCCACATTATCATTTACTTTAGGGTCTTCTAAGGGCATCGTATTATTATGTTCAACTACTTGCATCGCCGACACACTAGGAGAACTAGATGGAGGTATTTCACAAAACTCATCTTCATCGAACATTCTGGATAAGCAATTGGCTACACCATTTTCCACTCCCTTGACATGTTGGATTGTAAATTTAAACTTAGTGAGGGGAACCAAGCACCTCACTTGCCTACCCACTGGTTTGTTGGTAGATAAAAACAATTTTAATGCTTGATTGTCTGCATGCAAAATCAAATCATTTGCCTATAAATAATTTGAGAACTTTTCCATACTGTAGATTGCGGCTAATACTTCCTTTTCATATGCTGAAAATTTTTGTTCTGCTGAAGTTAACAAATAGTTAACGTAAGTTAGTGTAAGCTACAGGAATCAAAACATCATTTTCCTACTGGCAAAGTATAGCACCAAGTCCTTTAGAATTGTCATCTACCTGAAGGGTAAAAACTTTACCAAAATGAGGGAGGTATAACACCGGTGGGGATGCTAGTTCTCTCTCAATATATAGAAGGTGTCTAGTTCCAAACCCAAAATAAATTCAACATTTTCCCAAAATCTGGAATAAATTTTTAATAAATTCGCACCATACCCAGAAATCTACGCACACCCCTTCAATTTTTAGGTGCTGAAAAATTTACAATTGGGTGAATTTTTTCCAGATCCATGACCAGCTGCCCGTTGGTAATCACAAACCCTAGATACCGTACGTAGCTTTTAGCCCAAGTAACTTTCTCGGGGATTATGTTCAAACCTGCCTCACACAATTCATTTAGAAATAAACAAAGGTGGGCTATATGTTCTTCAGTAGTTTTACTATAAACACAGTTGTGATCTATATACATAAAAAAAGATTCATATTGAAATATTCCCAATACCTGAAATAATACCCTTGGCATTGCTTGAGGTCCACAATTTTCCCCCATTCGCAGCCGTTTCTATTGAAACTGACCCCAGGGAGTAACAAAAGCTAACACGTCCCTAGAATTCAGGTGTAAGTCGCACTGCAAAAATACTGAATTTAGGTTAAAAATCTAAAAACATTTTTCCTTTCCTATATGTTGAAACACAGATTTTATTGTGGGGAGGGGGTAAGGGTCAACATAGATTTTTTTATTAACTTTGCGATGATTGCAAATAACTCGGTATTTCCCAATGGACCTTTTTGGGCAAAAGAAATGCAGGGCTTGAACACAAGCTAGTATAAGGTTCTACAATATCTACTTCCTGTAGCTCTTCCACAAAGATATTAAAATTTTTGAGTTTGGGTGGAGACACTCTGTAAGGAACTGAAGATACTGGGACAGAATCTTTTAATTTCGGCATAATAGGCTGTTTTATGAAATGTCCTAATTATTTTGTAATTACATTTTGAAATTCAAACTGCAGTTCTGCCAATTGATTTTCCTTAAATTCCTCATGACTACCTGAAAACGAATCCTTTTAGAAGTTATACTAACAGGTTGCTGTTTACAAAACCCAAAATTGAATTCCTTCCTTGCCACATCGATGCACGCCCTGGCTTTACCTAAAACGTCAACATCCAACAATAAATCGTGGCTAAGTTCAGGTAACACTTTAAACTCAAATTGCCACGAAAAATTTTCAATTTGGATTTTTAATCGTACCACATTTTGGGAAATATTAACTCCTCCATTAGCCAATGAAAATCCAATTTGTTCTCTCTTATAAATGCGAATGAGGCTTTTCAGCATATTACGTGACAAGTAATTACAAAAATATTGATTTATCAATGAGGATGTGGCCCCTGAATCCAGTAAAGCAGACACCATAGCCTGGTCGGTTATAATTACTGCGACATACAACAAACCATATTTCCTCTTAAAAACTAAACTGTTCATGCTAGCCACTTCTATTACCTTTTCTCGTTGTGGACAATGACACCTGATATGCCCCATTTGATTTCAATAAAAACATTTAATAACCTTACCTTTATTTTGAGTAAAACTTGCACTATCTTCAGTTTGTGCAGCATTCCCCTCTACGCGACCTACACGTTTATCTTTTCCAGAAGTGACACTGAACAAGGCCTTCTTATGGAAACAATACTTTGCTAAGTAATTGGTTATTCCACATATGAAACATGATTTACTAACTTTAATTTTTCTCTCATTTTTCCCTTAGTGCAGCAGAGTGCTGTTCAGCCACACAGTCTCCTATTGGTTTTTCTACATCAGTAACCAACTCTAAAAGCTGATACAAGGTGGTCGGTTTTGAAGCAAACATAAAAAATCAATTGTATTTATGAAGCAGCTTATGAAGAATTACTTGTACAAAATACTCCCCGGAATAACGCAAAACTAAAACTCCTACAATTCCAATCACTTCTGTCGCGAAGGTGTGTGGGTAATTTGCACTTTTCAAGCAATTTTGAATGATATTTGGATACAGCTATTTCGCTCGCTACTAACTGACATGTTTGATAAAGTTGGGAGGTGTCCCAATTTTCGTCCCTGGCTTTACAAAAGATGGATTAAAATTCTTCTGGCACTTTAAATGTTGCCGCGGCATAAACTAACTGCCGAGGGAAAATACTGACTGAGAAAACACTCTTCAAAGCCACAAAGAAAACTACAACGGAAGCTCGTTTTAAATCTTTTAAACATGGAATTTTTTAGGTTAATTCAGAGGGGATATATCTTAACGATTTTCAAATTCATTCGGACTCACCCCGCCTGATGCACCAACATCGCCTTCCTCTCGCCTTACGAGTGCACGGGATTTTATACGCAGCTCAGAAATTCCTTCTGTTTCCAAAAACTTCTTCCACAGATTCGGTCAATATCTGCACCAAGGAGACCTTGCTGAGTTCCTTAATTCAGGCTGTGAACAATTGTTTTGCATCTACCCCTTAATGGCCACTGTTTCATATTTGTAACATATTTTTCTAACAATAAAAATATTTTTATATGTCATTCAAAAATAGTTTAGTAATGTTTGTAACACTTGTGTAAACATTTTACAGTATTTATTTCCATTGAAGTTGGCAATATTTTTGTTAGTGTTTTCTATGGCTGTGTTTGTTTTCTAGTAGTCATCTTGACATCAACAATGTGGTGAATGGCTGTTTGTAAGAAAATTTTTCATTCTTAGTTTACATGCTAACATATTGATAATTTCTTATGTTTTTATTTCAGAAGTGCTAAATTCACATATGTTACAAATTTGTTACATTGTGCAACAAGGGTTCAATATTCAGGTTGGAGATTATGTAATTGTAAAGTATCCAAATGCTTAAAAAATAAAAAAATAATAAAAAAATTGAGGTATGTAGGTATGTTTTTTACTAAGTAATACCAACTAGTTACTTGTTTTTATGGATCACCTAAACTTTATATCTGGGGTTTCAAAATGTTTACATGTATTTTGTTTCTCATTGAGTTATGCATTTTGTTTGTTTACAGATGTATCGTGTTCCTGGAAGAATAAAGAAATTGGTAGTTCCACCAGATAGTTCAGATGACGACAATTTTTATGGCAATGATGATGACAGAGACTGGTCGCCAAATCAAACAAATTCTCAGGAATGTGTTATAAGTAGATATGTAAAAGTTTTATATTATTGGTTACGTATGAGTAGTATAAGCCAAATATAATACCTTTGTTCCGGTACATTATTGACACTCGCTTATAGTCTATCCATGCCATACAGGACGTGACCATAGCTGAAAGTAATAGAAGTTGAGAGACACGAATCTGTCCCCCTTCCTTGCTGCATAATCAAATCCTTTATATACTGAGCTGCAATATATCAAGCTTCATAATATGTATTATTCATGAAGCCAACCCTCTTTCTCAGCATATAATGATTTATGTATCATCTACAGATTTTAGTCCATACAATAATGTCAGCAATTTGTAGTAATGTATAATGCATTTGCCATAGTAATCTTTTTCGTGTTTTGAGCCTTCAACCTAGTACATGTTTGTGCCTATTAGTATTTGGCATCATTCACATTCTAAAAAATAATTGTATATGTTGTGATGTTCCGGGTATATATTTCGCAGTTTATTGTTACCTTTTTACAGGCATGGGCGATAACAATGCCAGTTAAACAGATAGTGATGAAAGTGACGAATTGCCACAACATTCAGGTTCAGGAAGAACCTCCAAATCTAAGCCACGCTGGATTGATATACTAAACAGTGTGAGTGGAAAACCATACCCTGTGTGGTCTGTTAATTCTGGTGAATCAAATTTACTGCAGTTTCCAGTATATTATTTTTGCTCATTCTTTGATAAGGATATAATAGGTAATATCGTTCAGCAGTCTAATATCTATAGTGTGCAGAATAACCCAGACAAGCCCTTGAGCACCAATATAAAGGAAATAGAACAATTTATTGGCATTTGCATCTATATGTCAATATATGGTCTTCCTCGAAGTCGTATGTATTGGATTAACAATACACAGGTTGAGAAAGTTGCTGACGTTATGTCACGCAGGCAGTGGGAAGAACTGAAAAAGACCCTACACTTCAATGGCAACTCAGAGCTTCCAACACAGTGTGATGGTAACAAAGATAAACTTTTCAAAATCCACCCTTTATATGAAGCTCTTTGCTCCAACATCAAAATGTTACCAATGAATGAACAAATGCTTTAGGTTGATGAGCAGATAGTGCTCTTCAAGGATCAAAGTTCTCTGAAGCAATACAATCCGAAGAAACCTAATAAATGGGGCTATAAGATTTTATTTTTTGCTGATTCCAACGGCCTTATCAAGAACATGGAAATATATTCTGGAAAAACAGAACATGTTCCAAATTTACCTAATTTGGGAGCAAGTACAGATGTGGTTCTCCGATTGTCCGAGAATCTTCCACGAAACCAAACTTATTTGTTGTATTTTGATAATTGGTTCTCATCACCAGGGTTATGTGTAACATTGGCAAAGCTCGGAATATATGCACTGAGTACTGTCAGAATAAACAGATACCCAGGACTTTCTTTTTCAGTGACAAGGAAATAAAAAAGAGAGGAAGATGCTGCAGTGAAGAAAAAGAAACATAAGTTGGTGGCATTTATATCAGATCGATAAAGTGGCACGACAATCGCTGTGTAGTACTGTGCTCATCTTTCGAATCTGCACAGCCTGTAAGCAGTGCGAAGAAGTACGACAGCAGAGATAAAGTCAGAATAGATATTTCGTGCCCTCGAGCAGTTACGTCATACAACCAATTCATGGGAGTAGTGGACCAAATATATGCTCTTATACATATTATCGCATTCGTATCCACTCCAAAAAATACTACTTGCGTTTCTTTTTTCACTTCATTGACCTTGTCATTGTCAATGGGTGACTGTTGTACAGACGGGGCTGTGACACTCAATACCTTCACAGTAACTATCGTTTGGATCTTCTGCGGTTCAGGACGTCTGTTGCCGAAGTATTCTGCAAAGAAGGTGTGTATGTGAGGAAACATGGTAGACCAACATCTTCTCAAGTTGATACAGATCGTAAGTACATGGAAAGGAAGGAAATAAAATCTGCAGCAATCCTACCATCATTTGAACTGAAAAGGGCTCAGACTGGTCATTGGTCAACTTTTCAAATCTGCAGGCAGATATGCAAAAGGGCTTTTTGTAAAGGACTAACTAGTTTCTACTGTACCAAATACAAAGTTCACTTGTTTATTACAAAAGAGGAAAATAGTTTTGTGAAATTCCATATGTAGTATATTACCTACACAACAAAATGGAACATGTTGTTTAGGTACTATTACCAAAGAATGAATGTGTTATTTCAGCTCATAATATGGTTAAATGTATGACTACTGTATTGTGGTAATCAACATGCTTTGCTTTTACATGCATTTCTAGAGTTGTATTGTAAAAATTGTAGACAGTGATAAGGATGTGTTTATTCTGGGCCTACTAAAGTTATTGGCACTGTTGTTAAACAAGGGAAATTTGTAGTAAGCACTAATAATAATTTGATCATTATTTTTTTTTTAGTTTAGTAGTTGTTTGCTAATTTATTTGTCTAATTGACTGTCGATATTGTATACATTGCTTGAATTTAGATACTAGGGGAACACTAAGATTCATGATGGAGCCCGAAAAAAAATAAAGCACTATTTATCATAGTGAAAAGTTGAGGCCTATATTTTTAATAGTTTGTGTGAAATGTTTTAGGATAATGTTTCTAGATATTAGTTATACATATGTGTACCATTGCTGTCTTATGAGTTTATAAAAATTGTTTGCCACTGTATATTTCTGACAAAATTACTGCTGTTGACCAATGAATCATATTTGATACAAAATTAAATTATATAAAAATTAACTGTATAAACATTTTCTAACGGTATGAATGTGTTTATAAACATTTATTAACAATACATTCCTAAGTAATTATTTTTTATTTCAAGTTTTAATAATAGTGATTCTTAAGGGGTTTTAAACACTTGCACTGAAATGATGATATAAAACCTGCAAACAAGTCTTTTCCTGGGACTGCAAATTAAATTTCCTAATTATTCTTGGGTTTTGCCAAGTCATACGTGCACTCGTGTATTGCGAACACTCTGTCAAATGGAGCACAGAGCGCAGGAAAAATTTGTGGCCACGCCTGGCTGCGCATACAAGGCGAAAACACAAATCAGCAAATCCAAAACTTCCAAAAAAAACATGGAAGAATATCATTAGAGCAGAGCAAACAAAAAGAAAATCATTGGACAGAGCTTAAACGCACCTTACACCAAGATATTAAATCAAAACATGCATGGTTTGGCAGAACTGGAATATTATTTCAAATATAAATTTTCCTGGGAAATACAATTGAATAATTTTTTTTTTATTCTTTCATCTTCCTAAGGCTACCTTTAAAAAATACATAGCTTTATATTACTTTGGAAATACAAGATTCAAATATTGTAGGTTTTGATTAAACACTGATATCTGAAACACCGCAAAAGTCTCGATTAATTACTTAGACTCAAAATACTACAAAATTTAGGTTAAATATTCTGACTCCAAAATACAAGAATACGAGGACCTCTCATGTGTCTGCTATTTTCAAGAACTAATTGCTATTTTCTGGAACCTTTTTTTTTTTTTTTTTATATAAAACCTCGACAGAAATATATTTTATTAGTACTTTACAAGTATATACAACAGGATGATACTATTTCATAAAATAGTTTTCTAATTTATTTCTATGGTCTTTAAATCTTAAAACTTTAAGGATGACTTAAAATTTGTTACCGCAGTCTTCATATTGAATTATATAATTAAAAACATGTTTTTTTCAATTACTTTACCTAAAAAACATATGTTGTTATTGACATTTGTATATATATATATCTGTGTGTGTGTCACAAGTTTAAGGGCATTACAAGAATTTTCCAAAATTCTAAGGCTTTAGATGATGGTAAAAATATGCCCACTCTACACAAATTTTAGGTTTATAAATTTCAAGCAAAAGAACAGCTCAGGGTTTAATCTTCATGATGGCTAGCCTGAAGGGCTTTGAAGTTACATAGCTACAGTTACAACTTCAAGGAGCTTACTTAATTGGCACGATCCCAGGAGACGACTTACCCAGAGATAGGCTCCTGGGATAAATTTATCCAGTCATATATTACAAGAAAAATGCAAAATTAATCAATGATAATTCCTCCAATCAGAACAGGTGGAACTTTCTATTTATTCGTGGATTCCAGGAAAACGTGTGAAAGTGGCGTATATTTTAAATCTAGTTTCCATAATTTTAACATCACAAATTTATGTATTACCTCATAAATAATTGTAATTGCTTTCCCTACCATGCCATAAACTTAACTCCAGCATGTAAGGACCGTCCATAAAACCATATGAAATTCAAGGCACGAATTCGTACAAATGTTGACTTAAAAATATGGTCTCAACCTCTTTTGACTGAGCAGTTATGGGAGTACTTAAAATGATATGCTTCAGTGTTCATCTCGTACTTCCTACAGCATATAGTAACGTCACTGTGAATGCATCAGTGTGGCGTCGTTCAAGCCGGGATTGTGCACAAATTTTGGAGACAGTTAGAGATTTTTTTTTAAATATGTATGGATAAAGACAGACGACAAACCCATAGAATGAATATGGACTGGTGACTGATTGAAAGATTGGATAAAAGATTTATTGAAAGTCTGTAAAAAACTTTATGAAAATATTGAAATATTGATGGTAATATTGCTAAAGATTGATAGGAAGATTGAAAGATTGATGTAAAATTTGAAAGATTAATGGGAAGATTGAGATATTGATGGAAAGATTGCGAAAGGTTGATGGAAATATTGAATGATTAATGTAAATATTGTGAAAGATTGATGGGAACATTGAAAGATTAATGGCAAGTTTGAAAAATTGTGGTACTGATTGCAGTGCAGCATTGTGGTGCTGTTGCTGAATTGATGGATATCAAGATTGATGCATATTGTGTGAAGATGCGTGTAAATTGAGGAAATATTCACAAAAAGAATTTGATTGTAAAATTTAAAGAAAAGAATGATTGAAAATGAAAGACGAATGAAGATGGAAATTTATTGCGAAGATTGAATATTGATAAGTTTGAAAAATTAGGGAAAGATTGCAAAAATTTATGCAATATGATGGAAAGATGATGGAGAAATGTAAAGAATAATGAAAGATTAAAATGTGGGAAGATTCAAAGATGTATAATATGCAGTATTGAGAATTTAAAGATTAGGCGAAATATTGGTAGCTCAATGGATTGAACCAAATATCGATGGAATGGTTAGACGATCGGCGGATTAATGGTCAAGAAGAGCACGAAAGTTAAGACTGTGTATCATACTTGTACATTCCAAGTCTCTAGGATTGCAGTATTGGAATTTAAATTAGTTCATATTAAGCCTATAAAAGTGTAGGTAGATGCTTATCCATACTATGATTATAAAACACCTAGTGAGTGTGGTCCTATTAGTATGATGGGCTTTGTTTAGTCATATATATATAAAACTAAACCATTTATAAAATCTGAGTAACATACTTTTTTTACCTACAAAATAGTCGTGGTAGTGAATAATTTGCAGATTCTGGGACAGCGTATTATTAGTTTTCAAGAAAGGGGACTGTAAATGTAGTAATTGAATGGAAAAAAAATATATATATATATACAATTAAAATATTCTTATAGAATAATAAATACAGAATTACAATATGGCATAACCTATGCCTATAAACAATATGGCTACCAGGAACAAACATATGCTTGAATAATTAGTGGGCGTAACTGCCGAGCACCTTCGGGTATCTCCGACAAACCCGAGTCGATGGCAGAGCTCCTGCGAGTCGTGCTGAATACCGTTCCGCACAGCCACACAGTTCCCATATAAAATACATTGCCCCAGACTTCCCCATTTCCTACTACTATCAGGTACACGCGCTATCAAGTACGTGCGTGTTTTGAGTTGGTCTACTGTGTGGTAAATGTTACAGTGAAGTAAACTATGGATAATAACAAGAGCATAACAAACGCCTTCATTTACGCCAAAAATGTCTCAGAGGAGATAATGAACTTGCTATATGTAAATCGTTTAAACGAAAACTTAGTTATAAATTAACCTTTATATTTAAGGTGATATTTCACTTTTTTTTTGTCTGAAAGAGCTTTCGAAAAGTGCCCCCTGAATACAGTTATTAGTTGTAAAATCATGATAGTTTTCAAAATATAACACATAAAAGTCTTAATTTCCCGAATTCTGCAGCATACTAGGCTTTGCTCCTAGATATTTTTTACCATTCCAACTGCATTTGGTGCAATCTGTATGGTGTGCAGAACATACTGATTCAGTATGAGTGCGATTTATAAACAGGTGAGCGAGTATTGGCACTCTGAATTTTGTTGAAAAGAGGGCTCACACTTGTTGTAAATATATTTTTAGTTCATTCAGGTGAAACTGTCATTTAATAAATAGTTTAAACCATAAACTGTAGAGGAGAAGTTGTTTTTGTTCCTTCTGTAGCTTGTGACACAAATGCAATATGCCGCGCTTATACTCTAATTCAACACTTTGAACCTGCCTATAACTCTCTTGTGTCGAAATTAGAATGTTATATTTTGAAAACTATAACGATTTAACAACTAACAACTGAATTAATGGGGCAATTTTCTAAATATCTTTCAGATAACTAAATTCCAAAAAAAAAAAGAGAAAGATCACCTTAACTGTGCAGTCTCTAAATATATACCAAGAAATCGAGTTTTATCTTAACCTCACATTTAAAATAAAATAAAAATATTATTGTATCAGTCTTACTTGTAAGAGCAGACGCAACACACTCGCGAATGTTAAACTGATGGTAAATATATGAGATACTTCGGCAGTGTACTCATTTACGTTACTTGGTAGAAATGGTACAGGTTGTTGCTCTGTGAGCCACCTAGCAGTGTTCTCTCAGGGTACAGTGAACTAGTGTCGCTAGTGTGTGGCTAGTGGTCGGCACAGGAGCGTGATGGCCGTGAGCAAGTTGTCAAGGTCACCTAGAGGCAGCACTCACTCTCTACCGAAAGCACTTCCACACTGACCATGTGACTCCACAAGGCGCTAGCGCACCTCCATTGTCACGTGTGCACTAACTGTTTGTACATCAGACAAGAATACGACTTCCAACAACTCGCGCTAACTGCAAACACAATTGTGAGCCACTTCAACATTTTCACACTGGCATACACTCAAATATTCCAGGTTCATTCCTGTGAAGTAGTATAACGCCGTACAATGGACTTTGCTACACGTTTCCCGCCAGTAAATTAACAGTGTGTTAGCTTGGAAGTGAGACACGCTGCACGCCGAACCACAACACTGGACAGTGCACGTAGCGTCCATGGAGCGTTTACTGCGCGCAGCAGTGTCGCCCTTATCACTTCGAACGTGGGGAAGTGCTCCCGACCGGAGGACAACCTGTATTTACTCAATCACTAATAAATAACAAGGTTCCTACGCCCCTTTCTCCAATAGCATTTTCTGTTAGTGCAAGTAATAATGTTTGAACTTGTTTCCTCTCAATCTGGTAGCTACTCTGCTTTCCCATCTACCTACATATATCTATAGTACACTCAGGGTAGTAGTCAGGCCCCCAATCGCGACCTTGGCTACATGAGTGTCCAATTTCATGGTTTCCTTCTGCTGTAGGAGTACGGGCTCAGCCCTGAGACGCACTTACGTCCTATACTTATCTATACTTACACTCATATTAGGTTAGGTTAGGTTAGGGAGAAAGCCGAAACAGTCGTAGTGACAGACCAGCGCCATGTGCAGTACTTTGATGTAGTGTCTTCACAGTTTCCTAGAGAGTGGAGTGGAGTGGACATGTTTGGGCGTCTGAACACAATGGGGCCTTGAGAACCGATGCTAGTGAAGCAAAGTGAAAATGAAGTAGAGCCTAAATGCAAGGACGGGGGCAAGGGAAATCCCTGAGAATAGCCGCTGTCTAGCGGTATCCTCCAGCAGGATTTACACATGAGTAGTAGGGACTGGATAGTTCTACACCACTTTTGAGTAACTGGTTTATCAATTTGACATCAAATTAATTGAAAGGGTTAGTAAAGAGTGTTAATCCTTAATCAGATTATAATCCGACCAAATATTATTAATCTGGTCTTAATCCGATTAAGAATTTCTTAATTCAATCTTAATCCGATCAAAATGGAAAGGGTTAGATTTATTGAAAGGGTTGGTATTTTTTGTTGTATTTCTTTCTTTCTTTTTGGAAGAGGGGAAGGGGGTAGCAGGAGCTCTGGCACGTCCTCACCCTTGGAGCTTTGTCACACGACTGACAAGAGTGATGGGTTACAATGTCTTATATAGGTGCAGAGTTGAGTGCAAGAGTGTGATAGGGCTATTTTTTCTAACTTTTCTAATTTTGAGGTGTTTGGAGGGATGTTGGTTGTATATAGGCAATTTTTAAGAGTATACTTAACACACAAGAGAAATTCAGAGTGTTCCACGTATGAATAAATTACATGCATCGAATCGCAAATTTTTAAAAGACAAAGTGAATAATAATAAGTTCTATTACGTGAGTCTTAAAGGTAATGCGAATCTCGAGCTTAGAAATATAATTTACACGAGAGAGAATTTTAACTACGTGAATAATATCTGATGTCAACAAGTGCAGCCTCACTAAACGAAATCCAGATAGTCAGTATGAATAAATTAAGATTTCGAAACTCGCATTTAAATTATAAACAGACACAATAGTGTAATAGAAATACATGTACACTACTTAACGTCTCTCGCACATACGTTGAGTATTTTTGAAAACACGTCCATTTGGTGTGGAGTCCAGCGTAGCAATTACATCGTCTTATAAGCTGTGTGTGGAGAACCTGATTATATATGTGTAGCAAAGCCAATAGACAAACGAGTTGAGATTGAAGAGAAAAACTCTGTATTCGTCCTACAACAGACAATGAAACAATAATTTTTTAACTAAAGTTTCACTATTTTCAGAATAATTCACTTTTAAGACAAATTATTTGTGTCGAAGTGTAGGGACACTCGAATGACATGAAGAAGTACTTAAGCTTGCAAAGCGTAATCGTGCAACACTTTATAGAGACGTACTACAAATTTCCATTACATCTGTGAAATTCACGTCACTTGGAAACAAAAAACGCACGTTGTTAACCCAAATGGTATTTTTGTCTACCGAATCAGTTACTTATCACAAACGCAGTATAACGATCCGAAAAAAATAACACACAAAAATTTATATTTTCCCGATAAAATACTATGTAAATCGCAGCTATCACTAGAGATGAAGGTAGGTGCGATGCTCACCAGAGTGGTGACACCCTTTGATAATCTCATCGGCCGCCAAATGTGTGTAGAGGTGCGGTGTTTATGAAGGAGCTGACTAGTAGCATGTCCATCTCCTCCAAGCATACATGAGCGACTGAAGATGGAGCCGATTGTGATAGTGAGGTAACTTTGCTCCCTGTACCCCTTCTCCGCTGCTAACCAATGCACGCTGCCCCGAGCTGGCCGCGATCGTCTAATGTGTTCGGCACTAAGGCATGATGGGGACAACTGAAGAGTTATGTTCCAATAGAGAAAGACCTGCCTGCCAACCCCTCACACCCCTACCCTGTACCCCTCAGAACCGACCAGAGTCCAGTGGTATGTGACCCTGTCCAAACACCCCTGCATCCCCCATCCTCGTCTTCAGAGCTGCTCCAACTCCACAGAACCAACTGCTCTTCTCCCCTTCCACCTGCACTCTCGAAGACGACTTTTTCTGAAGACCTCTGATATCGATCGAGCCTGGAGTTCACAAAAAACCAGTTTATCCAAGCTTCAGCCCTGGGAATGCTTTTTCGTATTTTTTTCGTGAGTTGGCAACCCTGAAGTACCTGTTTAAAAAAAGTGCCCTCCTCGGTACAGTATATATAGAACACGTTTTCTCTAATGTTGGTTCCCCTGCTTTGAGCCGCAGCCCTCTTAGGATTTTGCCCGACTCACTGTCCATTCTACCTTACACAACAGGTTGACTATATGAACAGAGAAAAATAATTTACAAGTCTCTGAAATAAAGTCCCTAATATAACCCCAGGTTTTAACATTCCAACAACAAAGACAAATGTCTATTCGAATCAAGCAAAAGACTTATTTTACTTATTCATTAAAACAGAAGTATTTTTACAAGTATTAAAACAAGATATATTTTATTCACTTCTTAAGAAATGTTTTCTACAAGTACTCACTCATTAAGAAATGTTTTTACTATCAATTGAATGTATAGGAGTGAAAAATAAAATATTGGGAGAGAATTAGACGGCTCATAACATCGATTTATTGAGAGCCGATGAGGGGAGAAGCACCGAATCGCGCACGGGTGCATGAGACTAGGGGAAACGAGAGAGAGATCTCCTATAAAAACCCTTGTATCAATGGCAACATTAAAAATGACATCAACACATTGCGAAATAATTTGTTTTTATGCTGTGACCCTCCCAGGGAGGCGAGCGTGCTAACCAATGCATTCCCTCTCTTTACATCTTACCAAAAATGTTCTAACAGCAAAAATGTATTCCATATAACATAAAATGTATATATTTTAATTTATTTAATATTTTAACATATTCCGATGTAAGTTTAACAAAACTCTATGAATACAGGTGGAAATCATGTTTTTAGGAGTTGGAAAATAGCATATTTCAACGTTTTTCGTACTTTTTTTACTAATGGGAGAATTTATTGTTATTATATAACGTCAGTTGAATTTTATTTAAGAACTTGTTTAAATATATTATGTTTATCTTCTCCTCCAAACATCATTGTGTTGTATCTTGAACAGGAATTCTTGTAATTTGTGTGATTGTATGTTAAATGAAATATTTTTTAAAAATGTTGCTGGACTATGTTCGGTGTAGACATAGATTGAAGGGCAGGAGGGACAGAGGTTTTTGCTAATTACCTCTGTGAAGGTATGCAGGGCTTCATTTTCAATAGATTCCCCTGGGGCATCACAGAAGTTAGCCAGCAAACCGTCGTGTCCTGCTCCAAATTTCAAGTTGAATAGCCAGAGTGGGCCAAGGTCCTCTCAAGTTACTAACCTGTTGCCTCATTCCTTTGCAAAAAAAACTTCACTCACTCATTCAGCTATGTTTAATATCCCTCAGCCCTTCAAAGTCTATGAAAGTATTGTATGTTAAGAAAAGTGCATTTTCTTCTTTGTGAAAGCAAGCAAAAAGTAATCCTGAATTTTTAAATACAAGTCATCAGCTTACCTATACTGACAGACATCTACTCATAGCTTTGTATTCTTATTTTACAAGGATATTATTGAGAGAAAAAACTTGGTGACATATGGTATTTGAAAAATATATTATAATTTGTTGTTACCTTGAAAGAAAATGTTTTATTAAAAAAAATTATAATCACTTTCAAGACAGAATAAATTATACATCTTGATATTAAATATGACTACATCACAACTTTAAATTAACTACAATCCTTCTTACAAACCTTACACACCGAAATTGTTAATGTATCTTACATCACAAATTATTTGAAAAAATAAATATAAGAATTTTTTTGTTCATTGTGATAACATTTACATGAACAAGCCAAACAGGCTTTTTTTTTAAACCAAAAACTCCATCTTACATCATTAAAACTGTAGAAATATTGATTGTACCATATCACGATACATCATCTAAAATATTAATTTACTCTGAGCCATTAAAACTTTAAATATAATAATCGTACCATATCCTGATACAACTTCAAAAATATTAATTTACTCTATCAGTTACATGTTATATTTACAAGCCAAACAGGCTTTATATTAACCAAGTATTGCGTCTTACATCATTAAAATGGTAAAAAATTAATTGTACCATATCCTGGCACAACATTAAAAATATTAATTTACTCTATCAGTTACATGTATGAGCCAAACAGATTTTTTAACCATAAAAAACTCCCGCATCCCCAACACGAGGTCCAATACTTTTGAAATATTAATAATAAAGTTTCTTAATAAACTTTCCATCATGAATTATTTTTCATTACAAATCGTTACACAGCTGAATGATAGGTCTTAAAAAAAATTGCTAGACCTAAATAAAAATGTATTTAAAATTGTTACAAATCAATTAATTTTCTTTATAAATCATTAGAACTTTATATTTTCAACCATTAAACTGTAAAAACTTTTCACCCTAATACAAGTAAAAAAAATCAAAACTATATTTTAATAATGAAAAAATTTGTGAAATTATACTGCAGTCGGAATCATACATCACTAAAGACATGAATTTTCAATACAATTTACGTCTAGAGTCAAGACCTAAGCTTCATTTGTGTTTCTTCACTGGAATAACAACTACTGGTGAAGGAGGTAAGGAGATTGGGCTATAAATTATTTCTTATGGCGACGGATTGAATATAGACGGAGGCAGAGAAATTAATTTATCTCACTGTGTTTCAGGTCACAATATTTCAATAGATGTCTGACTTGGAGCAGGCAATACAACAAAATTAAAATACAAAATTCGTCTAATTCCTGCAACAAATTATCATTGGCAAATACAGAATTCAGAGAGACGTTTAGAGAGGGAGACGTTAAATCTAACGGTTTACAATAGGAGCAAATCTTGGATGTTGGTAGTCATTGCCCACCTGTTTTTCTTCTTCTTAAGTCTAAAGCTCGAAACTCTGTAGGTGGGAGAACCATGGCGGGTGGTGATACAAATTTGGAAGATATGGATTCAGTAGCTGATGGTGCTGAGGACACTCTCGTAGATGGGGATAATGGCGCCGTCACTGGTTGCAATGTGAAGGCAAACTCCCCTTCCTCTAAAAGAATTAAGAAACCGATTACTAAATCAACCTAACCATTGATTAGTATAATAATATACTCCCAATCAAAATCATCAAGCTCTTTGTTAAAATCTTGCGTAGACAAGCCAAGAAAATAGTCTTCATACGACTGCAATATTGCAAAGTGCACCGAACTGACAAACAACTGGAAAAAGTGGAAGGGGTGTAGAGGCTGAAAATCATTTATAACAATTTCAAATTCCCAGGTCAAACCTTCGAGAAGCCTGATTTCTCCCTTCCAACCAGAAGTCAGAAGTCAAAAGTTCAAACACCCATTCCCTTCTCTTCCCTCACCCTCGACTTTAAAATATCTTCAAACCAGCACCCCCAACCTCGGAGAAAATCTCTCTGCTAAGTTTCTTGCTCGAAGAAATGTATAACATTTATTTATCAGTAAAATAATTTCTGAATCATAATAAATAAATTAAAGTGAATTTAATAATCCATTAAAAACACTTAGCAATGTAATAGACATCAACGTATTTAATAAAATGATATATAATTTATAGGAAAAAAGAAAGTGATATTATCCACAAAAAACCTGTTAAAATTCCTTTTTAACTTATCTAAGATTACTTAAATCTTTTAAAGGGTTTTTTTTTCTTATTCGCACTATGTCTTATTTAAATCAAACTACGCGATATTATTCTATTTTTATTAATTTGTAACTGTTTTTTTTCATTCGTATTTTCAGAATCATATTTATGTTATACATATGTGGACGTTTTTTCCGTTAATGTATCCGAACATGTTTCTAATTTGGTTAAAATTCTATTTTATAAGATATTTCCATCGAATTTTTTTCTTTTGATACAGGTTAGTATGCAGGGGTAAAAACTTGTTTTCGTAAATGTTTCTTAATTTATTAACGGCTTTTTTTTTTTTAATTTCTGTATATTTTCCTGTGTAATGGAGTTTGCAAAGTGAATATTAATTTTTTATCAAGTAGAGGGTAAAATATTTCTCACGACAGATGTCAAACAGCTAGGAAGACAATTTGACCTTGTTAGTCTCGTTAGTTGAAAAATCATTGACCTGAAATGCCTTTCCCTTCAGGGACAGGGATGTACTTGGTCGCTTCCTTCGTGAAAAGCTAGACACCGGGTTTGTCTCCAGGGTATAGTAAAACCAGAATGTGTTCTGCGGGGTTTTGTTAGACTGTGCACCTCGGGAATCTCAGTTTCTGTGGTGGGTAGTATTGTAAAAAAAAAACGTTGAAAGAATGATCACACTGCTAACACATCAGATCTCTAAATGTAACAGTTGTTTGAGACATTGGCAAACGCTATACTTCTAAAATTTCGAAGCAAGTATAAATTACAAAGTTAGTAACGTTTAATCGGAAATATTACACACAGTTGACTTATGTTTGAACATCTATGAATTTGAACTTATTTACCTTTTTCAAGTACATGGACGAATTTATATTAGTTTAATGAATAGTGATTCGTTCTTTATTATTTTTATATTTACACGATTACAATCATACCTAACTTAGACTCGATCCCAGCTTATATCAACCAAAACATTATGCGGGATGAAATATTTTATTGCTAGTTGTGTAAAAGCGGTTTTCCCTCTCTGAGGAGAAAATATTTTTCTTCCTAAATAAGTTCACTTTTAATAAGGAATAGGGTAAATAATTTTAAGAAGTGGACTCATTTTATATCATATTTATTTACAAAATAGGTACAAACACAGGATGGTCCAAAAAATCATTTTAACACTGAAACAACATTTAAGCAAGTAGATAAATTTTCCTTTAACATACACAAATTAAACATACTTGTTTCAACACAATCAAGTACAAGATGTTCCAAGAGACTACCGAGTAGTATTTACTCCAAACATAAGCATGTTAAACAAACACAAGCTGTTTAAAAAAAAAGTCGCTAAAACTATTTCTTACCGAAACAAAGTCGAAATGGTTTGCTCCAACGTGCTAATAACTTGCTAATATTCACTTTAAATTTTGAATTTTGTATACATGAGCATGTGATTTCGTTGTCTTGTTGATTCATCTTTACGAACTAGTGGATTACATTCAAGCAAATGTTTTTTAATAGTAAATTGCACTCATCCTAAATAACGTCATATGACTCAACTAATATTCACAGGTGATTCGGGAGAAGAATCATCAGAGTCTGTTTCACCCCAATCAGTCCTCATTGCCCAACTTAACATTAATTTTGAGTTTTCCTCTGCAGATAAAAACGCTGAATTAGATTCACATGTTTTACACAATTGTTTGAACTAAGGGCAATGATATATTATTTTGAATATCTATTTCTTTCCCGTTGTATAAACTTTCGAAAACACATTTTTGCTCAACTCCACCTAGGTATATTTCACAATTATCTAGGTAATGTTTGCAAATATCTACAATGTTCTCATACTCCATACACCCACTCTCCCATTTTAAACCATGATGATGGTTAGTAACCCATCTATTTGTTGTAAAGGAAGTGGATATTTCCAATCAAATGGTGATTTGAAGCTGAATACAGTTGTTTGTTCTGCCATATCAGTGATAGCTAATTCTTTAATAATAATTTTTTTCTGCAGACTGAAATCCTTGTACATTGCAAAACATCTCGTCTAAGCCGTAGTTTGTCTTCTACTGACTAAATTCATTATGTTCGCCAGTTTATCTCTTACATTGTAACTTGATAATCTATCGTGAATTATAAGAGTGTAAGCTTGCATATTTGCTGGAATTGGTGTATTTGCAATAATTTCAATTCGTGAATCAATCACTCCATTGGTAATTCTGTCGTTTTGCTAGCGGGCATCAAACACAAATAATGTTCCTCTGGTTTTAAATGATTCGTGTTCTAGGATCGGTGAACTGATTTTGCTATAATATGTTTCCTGAAACTTTGTATCAATATCTCACTACATAAGGAATTCCCCATTGGCAAAGTTTATATTTAAATCCACATAGGTTTAAGCTTGACTGTTTAAATATAGTTCAATATTTTTCATATCACAATTATCGAATACTGATCAATCAATTTTTAAAATGTCTTGTTTATTTGTTTGAAAACAAATTACAACATATCTCAGTTTTCCCGACGAAAAACTTGATTTCACATTGAAAATTACTTTTTGTAAGGTTTGCAGTGTTGGAAAACCTCTGAGGTCACAATCTGAATAGAATGCCTAAATTCTTCCCTTTTCCGATAGATTTTTTAAAAAAATTTCATGTTCACGGGTGTAAATTTCAATATGCGGCATTAACCATTCAGCACTGCTTAATTAAAATGTTACACCTTCCTCGTTATGAACTGTTTAGTATATAGCATTTAAATGTGTATTGTCCAATTGAATAACTAATTTTTGTTTAGCATTTAATATAACGAGTTTGTAGTCTTCAGCAAAGCCTAAAACCATACTTAATGGTATAACAACTTTGTATTTTCCACCTGGGTTTATTTGTAGTGAGTAATCACTAGCATTGTTCCATCCAGCCATAAGTCCTGTATAAATATTGTTTACAGTTCCTGAGAGATAGTTCTTTATCGTGGAATTGATTCCAACATCTCATGTTTGATCGATTTCCACTCCATTTAGCAGATATGCATTTCTGTCGATTAAATGAAGTATTTCATTCCTTACTATGTTTTTAGTTGCTGGATTACTTTTATCGGCTGTCTTTTTAATTGTTCCTCCAAACCTTTAACTTCATTTCGATGGTAACGTATAAATATCATGATTTTGAAATGAAATCCTTATTTCCAAAGTAAACGTGTACGACCTGCTTGGAATGGTTCGTACACAAGTATTTCCGTATTTGTGATTGCATTTTCACAGCTGATAGGTTCGTCAACATTAAGCATATCTTCCATTTATTCTAACAGTATATTCTAATTCTTTTAAATACAATTCGTTGCTTTGTGTTAACTTCACGGGTATCTTATTTAAAGTGATCGTTTTATGTTGGCGTTTACGTATTTTTATACTTCCTGTCTTCGGGATACATTCCTTACTCATATAGTTCTTAAAAGAACCGCCTGCTTTACGTCCGAATCTACTATTGTACACAACACCCATTATAGTTGCCATGTGAAACGGAATACAGGTGTTTATATACCTTTTTTTAATGTAAACGAACTGTAACTTCTTTGTTTCTAAAGTTAATATGTTTACTATCTTGATCGACAATTATTAACTAATACTGGAAGATATATCAATGTATTCGGTTTTTCAATTATTTTGTATCCTGGAGCTACAGCACACGTGAATTAATGTATTGTATTTGTCGAGTTTCCATTCAAATATGAACCTCCTACAATATTAACATTTATACGACATACATTTACCGACTATATATTAACCTCTTTCAATAATTCGTGTAATTTATTAGCTGGATATACTCACCGTTCATAACCCAAAATATTAACATTTGAATTGTCTTCCGATAAATCGATATCGATGTTACTATACATTGCACTAGTTAACGTATTTGGATTTCCACGTAATCTGAAATGTACATATTCGGGTAATGCCGCTCTAATGAATGTTTCAAGGTCATCCAACTCATAAGTTCCTACCGGTATCACAATCTTGTATGTTTTTTTCACCAATATTGGTCGTGAATAATTTGTTATGCATATCAATGTTTGGTATGCTGTTGTAAGTAACTAATTCGATTAGACTTATTTGCCATTCTCCATCTAACTCTAACGCAGGGAAATATACCAAACGCAATTGCGACGAATTTCCCGTTAATATGAACATAGGAGAGAGTTGCCTATATCGTACCACTTTTTACATTTGCAATTTTATATGTCTAAAATGGAAAAAAATACAAGGTTTTACGAATATGTATCAAAAAGTATGACTATTTATGGGTAAATTTATGTGGGTTACATTTCAAAATATAGCACCGGGGAAGAACTTTTCGTGACAGACTGCAACTGATACAATATAAGAAAATGGTGTCCTAAATCGTACCCCCTATGTACTATATCTTACCACAATGTTATAAATTAAACCAAATGAGAGAACAAACAATGTACAGCATGTAATAACACACAGGATTATTGTAGTATTTAAATACTAATAGAATTAGTTTATTTTTCTACAGCAAATGCAAGAAATATTCAATTATTTACAGGCCACACAAATAAAATGTTTCAGTTCTGACTTAACACCCGCACAACTCTCATGAAGCCAGGATGCGCACACTAAACACTAAACCATTGCAGATGTAGAGTGTTTCTTCGCTGTAGGCCTAGGTCCATTAGTCTTTCCCTATTTAATACTGGGCTGTGATAATTGTAGACCATATGTCATGTCCTTTGCGAGTTTCATTTTTAACTCTTTTACTTTTGCCTGTGCCACTTGAAACGCCTTCACCAACTCCAATTCGTTTTTGTATGGACTACTTGTCAAAACATGTGCCTGTTGGGCCTTTGCCAACCTATATCTTTTGTTGGGTATAGGAATTGGTAAAAGTGATTCAATAGACACGCTGAGATTACAAGAAGTGATTTATGTTACATTATGGCCAGTTGCATCACTTGGTTTTTCAATCAAAATGACATTGTTTTCATCTGAGTTAGTTACTCATTAGTGGCATCTTCAGTGGGCCTTGAAGATGCATACAGATCAGCATCTTAAATGACTGTTGTAGGATCATCTGTTTGCTTTAGGTACTCGGCTGAACGTATGACCCTGACGCACATGTGCATCACACCACTGTCGTGTTTACACCTCTTTCTCCACTAGAGACTGAACCCACCTGGCGTTTTACTTTCTTAGCTAATACCTTTAGCATTTGTTTTGAACAGTACTAACGCCTGTTTCATCCACATCAAACAGGCGGGTCGCATCGATCTTGTTTTCATCAATGACTTTCTTTAATACGTTGAAAAATTCGCCAATATGTTCCCTATTGAACCCTCTCGCTCGAGCCATGGATGTTGCTTCTGGTTCACGTAATGTCAACTCGTTATGACGAGCTCGGAAAGCGTAAAACCACTTTTTACCCGCGATTTACGTATCTCGATTAAAGTTATGTGGAATGTGTTGTGCTCTGCTATCTGATATGCCAGATTGCGTACATCATTAATAGTCACTCTAAAAAGTAGTTCTTCCAATTTTAAAATATGTTCTACAAGTTGATTTTCTATTTCAAGTGGCAAGGTAGTTGTCCGTCCAAGCCCCTTCGTACCGTCGCTAGCAATTACGTTTTTACAGTCCAGGTGGAGCTTTAGTGTTGGTTTTGGAATGCCGTACTGGCGGCAGCACTCGTTGAACCCCATGTCCCCATTCCCCATTTCTGTACGCTGCCAGAGCCCTCTCCATGTCTGATTCACTCCAGGCACCATATTTCCTTTTCGCCATTCAATGACACACAATTAACACATGTGTTACTCGTGTTTATTTAAAATTTATTTAATTGATGCAAATAAATTGCAAATATAGAGCTTTAGGAAACGATTTGGGCAACTGAGCACAACTTCACTCTTTATGTAATTTCTAACTTAAAACAGGTGCCTCGCTACAAAGCGACCAGCCATTATGTTCAATATTACTTACACCACAATGATAATAACACTTGCCTTGAAGTGCTGTATTATCTTACGTATGGAGTAGAAAAACTTTATCAGCAAACACTCAAACAATACAACTGTAATAAAAACGCAACACGTGCTTACACAGACTAGCTATTTTCACTGAGTGCACAATACATCTAGTAGTTCAAGTATTCACCGTCAGAGCACTCCACTAGTCCTGCTTTATAGAAAACCAGTGGTGGTACGATGTAGATGGTGGCTTTCGGCGACTTTCCCCTAATTGACATATTACTAATATGTTTTACTATTACAATTACTTATATACCCTATTCTTAGCCAAAAAACTTACGTAAACATAAATGTCCGCAATTGATTGTATTTGGTAATTGTTCCATTTTGTAATCGTATCTTAATTGCGTGTTTTTAAATGATTATTTATTTCAATTGGAGGCTGTCAATAGCCAAAGCTGTCATAATACAATGATTGATTTATGTTTTTAATTAATGCAACCCAATGCATTCCTTTATTTTGATTGGAATCTAAATTAACAATTATACATTCATGAATATTTGGTTTCTTTGGTAAATCCAGTTTATTTACAAATACATTAACATATTTGTTTGTTAATGCACGTTTAGGAAGACTATTTAGGACTTTCTGCGTTTTTTCCATGTTTGGAGTTTTTTCGTCCTTGTCCACCCGTATAGGGTTTCAAATACATTCCTTTACCTTTTGATTAAACTGTTCTACTAGTTACCGAAACCCCTCCTACGACTGATCCAAGAGCTGTTAATGCTAGGAATAGGAATATAATTATTCCTCCTTTCTTTGTTTTTCGTTTGGTTTTGCATTTTAAGTCCATGCCTCTCTTCACCTTCGAGTGCATAACTTTATCAACGACCCAAGCTCCAAGTTTTTCACCTGTAGATGTAAATGGATTCTTCCTTATATTTTCTGCTTTATCGGCTAGAATTGTATCTGATATATGTCTTTCTTTCAAATCGTTTGTTCGTTCGTAAACTATATTGTGTTCTTTACTAGCGGTATCCAAAGAGTTTATTCCTTTATTGTTCTGGGCCAAACGTTTTGCAAGTTTAGTATCTTGTCCGCAATAATTTTACTTCGGTAAATGTAATTCAAATGATAATTTATTAATCAATGTATTCAATACATCGCGTCCGGGTTTTATACGTTTAGTATAAGCCATTGTTTTCAACTGAACGGTAGCCTATATATAGGCCTAAATTTATAGTTTTATGTTAGTACGTTACATAAAACTGTGTAATTGTGTAGAAATGAAGGTTATAAAACAAAATTTACATCTGCCGGTAGTTACAAATACGAAATAAAACGTAATTGAACAGAAAAATGGAATACTTTAACCATCAAATATAGGTTGTGTAATAAGCGGTCCTTCTTAATGTCGAAAAACTTGTGTTATTATGTCGTTTTTGGAATATCCGAATGGACTTAAATTTGAAAACGTATATGTGTTTATTTTTGACGATGTTTAGTGAGAGCTGCAGGGTGAAACACAGAAATACTTCAGTTTTAGCTGACATTCAAGTGTTGATTGTTTTTATCTATCGCAAAGTTACTCTCGTATACCAAAACATAATTTTCGCGATAATGCAAATATGGTAAAAGTGTTTAAAACGGATAATATGAATCTGCAACATATTTACAATGACCATGTTTTAGGCGATATGACAATTACAAAGTTTAAGTATATGTGTTTTTACTGTTGGAAAGAAAAATACTGTGTTTTTGGTGATGATACCCACACTTCCCTTATATAAAGGCAGATATAGGTCTGCTTTTGACAGATTTTTTTACTTCCAGGCGAAGAACAATGAGTATTTCAAAGTTTGGACGTAGCGGTATAGAACACAATCATTACAATAGCTGTTTGACCAGAAATCGCGATGGGAATTGAGATTTGAATGGACATATATTACGTAATATGGGTATGGCTGTGAAATATAGCTATGCGGTAAATAAACGTTACGTGGAAGACTTAAACACAATTATGCTAAACATATTTAAATCGCGATCAAACAATATTCAAGAGAAATTAATAAAGTTAGTTGATTTGAATGGTAATGTTTATAAAAGTACGAGTGTGGTTGCAAACATTTAAAGCAATATTAATGCTGATTTGCAGAGTAATGAATTTAGAATAGAAAAACGTTTAAATGTATTTAGTAAGTATTTTAACGATATGACAAACATAGTTTATACAACACAACTTACAGAAATACAAGAAAATTTAAGAGTTGTAATTAATTGAGTGGTAAACGCTACTATTGCAAAACAACTTCAAACACGAATTTAACAAATAATGCAATAAATGAGATGAATTGATTAATAATAGATTTGGTTATGTTAAGCAAACAGATTTGAGAAAAGAAGATAATGATTTGGAAACACGAATCAGTTATTTTATTAATGATTTGAAAGCTAAAACTGTAAGTAAAATATATATAGTTTTAAATAAAATCGATACGATTGAAAAGCACAAAGTAATCGATCTACTACAACAGTTAGAAAAACAACGACTTAATTCATATATAAATAAATTAGATTTAATGTACCTTAATCAAACATGTCTGCCTCTGTTTCGTATTTACATAACATTAAATCTGCTGTGAAAGAGAAATATTTGCAAGCCAAACGAACAGTATGCAATGGGATATTTTAAACAAATAAATATTTAAACCTGTTACGAGCAGAATGCATACATTGCATTATGTGTTGAATAAACCTAAAGAAGCAGCTTTGGAAATTAAAATGGAAAATGAAACTTTAGCAAAGAAAAAGCAATCCCTTTCTCAATTAACACGATGTTATTTAGCTTTGAGACTATCTAATATATGCGCGATACATTTGTTGTTTATCGTCATGAAAACAACTGGTTCCTGGGAGATTCGGTGTTTAAATTTTTGACTCATAATAAACTTAAAATAGGTGATTACATAGCTGATGCTAGTGAAGGATTATTTGAATTATTGTTTAAAAACTTTTCCATCTGGAAATACATTTAATAGGAGATATAGTCGGAAGTGGAATAAATAAAGATGAAACTAACAATCGCTTTGCACCTGTATATTGGAATAATCCTACTGAATTGGTTCAATAAATTAAAACTTCTCATCGCTTTGATAGAATCTGGGAATAATTCACATACAAACGAAATTATTTCTATTATAGAAGAGTTAATGGAAGATGGTTATATTGCAATTTAAGTTTAGTAAGATTGCTCAACAGTTTCACGCTCCTGCAAGGATAAGATATACTAGAAGAAGAGTTATAACTCGTGGTTTGAATGATCTTTTTCAAGCCGATTTGTGTGAAATGAAATTGCTCTTATAATACAATGAGGGATACCAGTATATTTAACCGTAATAGATGTTTATTCGAGATATGGTTGGGGTATACCTTTGAAAAACAAAATAGGAAATAGGTTACCGATGCAATGATGATCAATTTGAAAGAGAGAAAGCCCAATTCGCTCCAAACTGACAGAGGAACTGCATTTTTTTCTACACATTTCCGTAAACTAATGACTGAATATGGTATTAATCACTACGCAACATATTCGGAGCTTGAAGCTAGAGCTGTAGAATGTTACAACAAATCTATTAAGCATATATATATAAACATTTCATGTCGAGGGGGACTTACAAATGGATTTATGTTTTGCCTGAAATAGTTAAATTTTACAATTCCAAATATCATAGACCTATCAAGATGGCTCCCAAACAAGTTACGGGTAATAGTTCAATGAAAACTATTTATAATAATGTTAAAGTCATAGATGAAAGAAAAGCAAAGTTCAAAGTTGGCTATTATATATATCTCAAAGCAGAAAGGGATCTTTGAGAAAAAATTTACAGTGAATGGTCTTTTGAAATATTTTTTATTATTTCAATTAGACAAACACGTCCCAGAATTTTATACATACAGATATGTGACGGACCAATAAAAGGTGATTTCTACGAACATGAACTGCAAAAAGTCAGTTCTCCAAATTAATATTTGGTTGATAAAATCATTAAAAGGAAGAAATATATGTCCTTAGTTCGATCGAGAGGATTCTCAAAAACACTCGACTCCTGGGTTAAGAATCTAGATCTTAAATGACTGTAATTCAATATTTGTAAATGATTTTAATATTAAATAAAAATTTTTAATTATATTTAAATGTTATTTGATTTTAGAAACCTCTGGATGGGGATTAGCTGTATAATTTATTGTGTGATCAATCCATTTTTATTAGAGTTATCGTTTCATTGGATTAGAATTTGAGCGATAACCCTTGTGATTAAATCCTATTAATTGTGATGTTATTTACATTTAGGTGATACTTGAGTGTGCTTGGCATGCATTGTAATTCAGTGTATTGGGTGGTAATCTGTTGCAATAGATTCCTATTAAATGCGATGTATTTGATTGATTTTATGTTACTTTTTTGTGGAATCAGGATAAAATCTCGTGGAATTGTACAGCTTAATAACATTTAAGACATAATTTATTTAATTCGTTGTACTACTTTCCTGGAATTCAAATATTTTTTGCGGAATTTTGCACCTTAAAGGCGTTTCTGATGCGATTCTGTTTTTATGTTATTTAGAATATATTTTTAGTGTGGCATATTTAATGGAATTTGGATATTGTTTCCTGTAATTAGATTTCTATAGTATTTTGTTTTTTTTATTTAATTGTGACATAATTCATCGTTAGTTTATTGGAATACTTTTCTGGTTTTCATAATTGTTTATACTATTTTTTTTTTCCTTGTAACGATAGTTCTTGGAATTTGGTAAGATTTGAGAGAGCAAAATTATATTTTCCATGCTAAAAATATTTTTGCCGGTGTAAAACTACTCAAAACTTTGTGGCGATGTGTCCTAGGACGTAATTTTTGATGGTGTAGAAATTTGTTGGTGTAGAAATTCATAAATTTTTACAGTGTCGAGTAATTCACATTATTTTAAAATTTAAAGTTTTTCCTCTCACAAAAGTAATAAACAGAAATGCAATATCGTAAACATAAGCTTTTTACAAAACACAAAAGCTTTGCGCTGGGAAGAATTCGTAACAAGACAGGTCGCGAAGCGCAGTGTTTAATGGCCGTGAGCTGCAGCCTGGGAAATGCGCATCGTGGAGTGAAGTTTGACGGTGCTGCGGAGGGACAGGAGAAGTTCGCCCTCCTAGTCCTATTGTATTGGATGGAAGCGGCTGACATCAGACTCTGCGTAAAGGGAAAGTTGTTGGGCAGATGGAAGCAGGCGGTTATCGATAGTGGTGTACGACACAGACTGCAGCATCTTTCTGAAGCATTCCCTCACCTAGCCAGCTCCGCGCGAGCTGGTCAGGGCCCACCAGTGCGAATTTCGCAGCGTATTCTACTCAAACTACGTGCGATACACTCTCATTGGCTCTTCACCCACTCTCGCATACACTCGATTCTCGGCAGCTGGTATTGTGCACTAGGTTTTAAAATGACTCGTACCAGTATATTTTGTAAAAACACGTCGTTGTAGTCGACTTCCTTTCCCAAATAAATTTGGAACTGATTTTTACTCAATATAGAATAATAAACTTTAGCGAGATAAATATTTACCTATACGATAGTTTAGTCAAATTCTTAGTGTTGCAGAGAAGTCTACATGTGAAATACGTATTTTTGTCTGCTAGATGAATAAATATATGCCGGATTGAAACTAAGACAACTTTTCCAATATGTTTGTTGAATGTATGTTTTCAATGGTTGATAATAAAGTTTAATTTGAGTATTTTTAAAATGTAATAGTTAAAACTTGAATAGAAATTGTGCTTGAAAACCGGTGTTCTACCAATGTTTAAGATTTTAGCGAGTTAAAATTACTTCTTATAGCTGTATTGATATGAAAATTAATATGTGATTAGTTAAAAGTTTTAGGGAAATGGTATAAAGTTAGCTGGAAATGTTATAAAGTTTAAAATGTCTTGTAAGTTTACAGGGTTAAATTTAAATTTTTACTTAAAGCAGTTTATATTTGACATTGAATTTATTGTGTTAAAAAGATTTGGAACATATTTCTTAGTGATGAGGACAAATAAATTTTTATTGGTGCTATTTGAGAAATTTTATTTAGCTGGGAATGGGCCAGGCTCTCGCCTTCCGAAATATAAAAGGAAGTTTCAGCGTCCGAACAAAAATAACACTTGGAAGAGGAGAGGGGAAATAGCCGAGGTCAGTTCCAAATCCACTGCTACCTCCCTAGGGAAACGCTTCGCTTTGGCCTTTAAGCAAGCTCTGTTCATAACCGAAGAAGTGCTCTGGTGATGAAGGGCCAACAAGCCAAAGCAGGGTAGCCCACACTAGCAAATACTCTTTCTGGATAGTTTAGTGGAGGAGGGGTGCGTAGCCTTGTTCTTGGAGAAGAATTTATTTTTCGCACAAAGACAGCTTTGAGGTAGGGACGGTAAGGATAGTCTAGGTTCTTGACCTTGGGGTAAGTTCCTCTAGATAAAGGGCACTGGGTATGGGGAAGAGGTGGCTACAAGCAAGTAGCACCCGATCGGGGCACAAGTAGGCAGATGACGCCATCTTGACTCAGTTGCGACAATGGAGAATCGAGGGCAGATGGGTGACTGACTCTAGGAGGTGGGGGGTCGCTGGCATCGTGGAGTCGGGCCGCTTCTGAGGGATGCAGGGTAGGGGTGTCAGGGGGTGGCAGGCATATCTCCTCTGATTGGAACACAACTAATCACATGTCGCCATCTCTTGCTTTAGTGCCAAAAAATTTTACGATTGCGGCCAGCTCGGGGCAGCGTGCATTGGTTAGCAGCGGAGAAGGGGTACAGGGAGCAAAGTGACCTCACTATCACAATCGGCTCCATCTTCAGTCGCTCATGTATGCTTGGAGGAGATGGACATGATACTAGTCAGCTCCTTCATAAACACCGCACCTCTACACACATTTGGCGGCCGATGAGATTATCAAAGGGGGTCACCACTCTGGTGAGCATCGCACCTACCTTCATCTCTAGTGATAGCTGCGATTTACATAGTATTTTATAGGGAAAATATAAATTTTTGTGTGTTATTTTTTTCGGATCGTTATACTGCGTTTGTGATAAGTAACTGATTCGGTAGACAAAAATACCATTTGGGTTAACAACGTGCGTTTTTTGTTTCCAAGTGACGTGAATTTCACAGATGTAATGGAAATTTGTAGTACGTCTCTATAAAGTGTTGCACGATTACGCTTTGCAAGCTTAAGTACTTCTTCATGTCATTCGAGTGTCCCTACACTTCGACACAAATAATTTGTCTTAAAAGTGAATTATTCTGAAAATAGTGAAACTTTAGTTAAAAAATTATTGTTTCATTGTCTGTTGTAGGACGAATACAGAGTTTTTCTCTTCAATCTCAACTCGTTTGTCTATTGGCTTTGCTACACATATATAATCAGATTCTCCACACACAGCTTATAAGACGATGTAATTGCTACGCTGGACTCCACACCAAATGGACGTGTTTTCAAAAATACTCAACGTATGTGCGAGAGACGTTAAGTAGTGTACATGTATTTCTATTACACTATTGTGTCTGTTTATAATTTAAATGCGAGTTTCGAAATCTTAATTTATTCATACTGACTATCTGGATTTCGTTTAGTGAGGCTGCACTTGTTGACATCAGATATTATTCACGTAGTTAAAATTCTCTCTCGTGTAAATTATATTTCTAAGCTCGAGATTCGCATTACCTTTAAGACTCACGTAATAGAACTTATTATTATTCACTTTGTCTTTTAAAAATTTGCGATTCGATGCATGTAATTTATTCATACGTGGAACACTCTGAATTTCTCTTGTGTGTTAAGTATACTCTTAAAAATTGCCTATATACAACCAACATCCCTAAAAACACCTCAAAATTAGAAAAGTTAGAAAAAATAGCCCTATCACACTCTTGCACTCAACTCTGCACCTATATAAGACATTGTAACCCATCACTCTTGTCAGTCGTGTGACAAAGCTCCAAGGGTGAGGACGTGCCAGAGCTCCTGCTACCCCCCTTCCCTCTTCCAAAAAGAAAGAAAGAAGTACAACAAAAAATACTAACCCTTTCAAATTTAACCCTTTCAATAAATCTAACCCTTTCCATTTTTGATCGAATTAAGATTGGAACAAGAAATTTTAATCAGATTAATAATTTTTTCACCGGATTAAAATCTGATTATGTATTAACCCCCTTTTATTAACCCTTTCAATTAATTAGATATATAATTGTTAATCCAGTTTAATCAAAGTGGGATAGAATTATCCAGCCCCTACTATTCCCCTGCGATAATTACCCTGTTCGTCTAAGCGGCAGGTAACCGTTGAGTCCTGTGTTTCCTAGTTGACACGTCAACCCTTCGGACAATGTCCCTCAATGCGTGAAATACGAATATGTAACATCACGAAGTGAGTTTCAACCACTTAATATATTTTTAAGTGGTTAGATTTATTTACAAGATATTCGAATGCTGGTTAATGCCATATGCAGCAATAGATTGAACAGTTTAAAATATTATAATTTCAAAATTTCTTATGTTCTGGAAACTAAAAAATTGTGAACTTCGATTTATATATATATAATATATATATATATATATATATATATATATATATACATATATTTCAGAATACTTATCTTAGAATTAATGAAATAATTTCTTCTACAGCTCTATGAAATTGAATATTATAGTATATCTAGAAGACAAAAGAACGTATCATATTATACGTTCAAGCAGCTATGAGGTTTTCTGTGTAATAACGTCTCACATAATACTTGCCGCCACAAAAGTAAACGCGAGTGCTTTTTTTTTTTTTAATACGTATACCCTTTGGAACTGTGATTGCAGGACGAACTTCGCTCACAATTTCTGCAGTATTAGTTAAAGCTCAGACCTTTATTGTTTTTACCTAATGCCTTCATAGCATTGGTATATACCATATGTTCGCGTACACGGATTTCATTTACTGCTTTCTATACTCTTGTTTAATGGCCTTACCTCTGAACAAAATTACAATTCTCGCCAATACCACACCTGTAATCATTTGTCTTATTGGCTAGAATTTCGACCTTGTAGAGAACCTTTAAATGAAAATTGCACACGGGCTTAAGCAGGGAGGGGCCACGGTGGCTGAGCAGTTAGACTGTTCGTTTCTTACCAAGGCGAACCGGGTTCAGTCTCTAGTCGGGCGACGCCCGGTTTTTGTATGTGTTAATCGTGCCGGACGATGTCCCTGGCCGGCGGGTTTTCTCGGGGGGTCTCCAGTTCCATCCACCCTTGCATTCTAACGCTGCTCCATGCTCACCTCAATTCGCCAGCATCGGCTCTCAAGACCTTGTTAATCGTCGACCAAATCTCAAACCCGACTTAACCCTTAAGCAGGATTGCAAATCCCCCAAATGTAATGGAAAAGGCTCATAGTTGGCAACACAGGCTGCACGTTGGTGCGAGTGTAGTGAAGGCCAGAGAGTACTTGACAACACCGGTGTGAAACATACACTTGTACCGATAACTGCAAGCGCACACGCCAACAAAATGGCTGCACTGATCTGCGCCTCGTAACATATTGGCTGCCGGATCGGCCAAAAGGCAGCAAGCAGTAGACACAAGGCCCGATCAACAGCAAATCAGTGAACGGGTAAGTCGACGTCATATATTCCACCACGCCAGTTGGCCTCCTCTTTGTAATTATCAACAGGCTGTAGGCTCGAAGTGAGCGCAGTGTAAAGTCGACCACACACTAGTTACTGTAGTACGTAACGTAACACGTAACCGTATCAAAGGCGTGACATGTTATGTCGTTAGTGGTCAAAATAAAACGGCCATACCAGCACAACGTGATGTACCTACGAAACACAGCAGCAGCAAGGCTTTCCATTGTCGTCAGTACAGCGAAGTGGATGTGAGAGTTACAGCAGCAGTGCACATCTACATCCGCAATGCCATGAAGAGCAGGAATAAAGTTCGATGTTGGTGGCGAACACAATTGTTGCACATCTACATCCACAATGCCGTGAAGAGCAGGAAGAAAGTGCGATGTTGGTGGCGAACACAATTGTTGCACATCTACATCCACAATGCCGTGAAGAGCAGGAAGAAAGTGCGATGTTGGTGGCGAACACAATTGTTGCACATCTACATCCACAATGCCATGAAGAGCAGGAAGAAAGCGTGGTGTTGGTGGCGAACACAATTGTTGCACATCTACAACCCCAATGCCATGAAGAGCAGGAAGTAAGCGCGGTGTTGGTGGTGAACACAATTGTTGCACATCTACAACCCCAATGCCATGAAGAGCAGCAACTAAGTTAGATGTTGGTGGCGAACACAATTGTTGCACATCTACATCCACAATGCCATGAAGAGCAGGAAGAAAGTGCGATGTTGGTGGCGAACACAATTGTTACACATCTACATACACAATGCCATGAAGAGCAGGAAGTAAGTGCCATGTTGGTGGCGAACACAATTGTTGCACATCTACATCCACAATGCCATGAAGAGCAGGAAGAAATCGCGGTGTTGGTGGCGAACACAATTGTTGCATATCTATATCCACAATGCCATGAAGAGCAGGAATAAAGTTCGATGTTGGTAGCGTACACAAATGTTGCACATCTACATCCACAATGCCATGAAGAGCAGGAAGAAAACGCTCTGTTGGTGGTAAACATAATTGTTGCACAACTACATCGACAATGCCATGAAGAGCAGGAAGAAAGCGCGGCGTTGGTGGCTAACACAATCGTTGCACATCTACATCCACAATGCCATGAAGAGCAGGAAGAAAGCACGGTGTTGGTGGCTAACACAATTGTTGCACATCTACATCGACAATGCCATGAAGAGCAGGAAAAATGCGCGGTGTTGGTGGCTAACACAATTGTTGCACATCTACATCCACAATGCCATGAAGAGCAGGAAGAGTAGTGCGGTGTTGGTGGCATACACAATTGTTGCACACCTACATCCACAATGCCAAGAAGAGCAGGAATAAAGTTCGATGTTGGTGGCGAACACAATTGTTGCACACCTACATCCACAATGCCATGAAGAGCAGGAATAAAGTTCTATGTTGGTGGCGAACACAATGGTTGCACACCTACATCCACAATGCCATGAAGAGCAGGAAGAAAGTGCGGTGTTGGTGGCATACACAATTGTTTCACACCTACATCCACAATGCCATGAAGAGCAGGAAGAAAGTGCGATGTTGGTTGCGAACACAATTGTTGCACATCTACATCTGCAATGCCATGAGAGCAGGAAGTAAGTGCGATGTTGGTGGCATACACAATTGTTGTACACCTACATCCACAATGCCATGAAGAGCAGGAAGAAAGTGCGATGTTGGTGGCGAACACAATTGTTGCACATCTACATCCGCAATGCCATGAAGAGCAGGAAGAAAGTGCAATGTTGGTGGCGAACACAATTGTTGCACATCTACATCCGCAAATGCCATGAAGAGCAGGAAGAAAGAGGGATGTTGGTGGCGATCACAATTGTTGCACATCTACATCCAAAATGCCATGAAGAGCAGGTAGTAAGTGCGATGTTGGTGGCGAACACAATTGTTGCACATCTACATCCACAATGCCATGAAGAGCAGGAAGAAATTGCGATGTTGGTGGCGAACACAATTGTTGCACATCTACATCCACAATGCCATGAAGAACAGGAAGAAAGTGCGATGTTGGTGGCTAACACAATTGTTGCACATCTACATCCACAATGCCATGGAGAGCAGGAAGAAAGTGCGATGTTGGTGGCGAACACAATTGTTGCACTACTACATCCATAATGCCATGAAGAGCAGGAAGAAAGTGCGATGTTGGTGGCTAACACAATTGTTGCACATCTACATCCACAATGCCATGGAGAGCAGGAAGAAAGTGCGATGTTGGTGGTGAACACAATTGTTGCACTACTACATCCACAATGCCATGAAGAGCATGAAGAAAGTGCTGGGTTGTTGGCGAACACAATTGTTGCACACCTACTTCCACAATGCAATGAAGAGCAGGAATAAAGTTCGCAGTTAGTGGCGAACACAATTGTTGCACTTCTACATCCACAATGCCATGAAGAGCAGGATGAAAGTGCGGTGATTGTGGCGAACACAATTGTTGCACACTTACATCCACAATGCCATGAAGAACAGGAAGAAAGTGCGGTGATTGTAACGAACACAATCGTTGCACTTCTACATCCACAATGCCATGAAGAACAGGAATAATGTTCAATATTGCTAGCGAACACAATTGTTGCACATCTACATCCACAATGCCATGAAGAGCAGGAAGAAAGTGCGGTGTTGGTGGCATACACAATTGTTTCACACCTACATCCACAATGCCATGAAGAGCAGGATGAAAGTGCGATGTTCGTGGCGAACACAATTGTTGCACATCTACATCCACAATGCCATGAAGAGCAGGATGAAAGTGCGATGTTGGTGGCGAAACAATTGTTGCATATCTACATCCACAATGCTATGAAGAGCAGGAAGAAAGTGCGATGTTGGTGGCGAACACAATTGTATGCAAACAGAGAAGGGCACGGTGCTTCACCATTATTAGGGATTCTGAAGTTCCACTCGATTAGTGGCCAATACCAAAATTTCACAAGAATGTCCCCGAGTCAATTTTAATTTTTAATAAATACAGTCGGGCGAAGAGTTGCAAAGCAAGATACGACCTTCAGGAAAGCTATATCGGTGAAAAACAGGTAGTCAGTAACACTAAGTTTCTTGGCAACTGGTGACTCCTACACAAATCTGCAGTACCGGTGTAAAATGTCAAATCAAGCAATCAGCTACACAAGTGCGTGTAGCACCAATTGGTGGATTGAGACAACACATACAGATAAGGAAGCAATATATTCACGTCAGATACATACAAGGCACTATCGTAAGCAGAATACAACACAATGATAATGTTTTCATAGTTTGTAACTTCCATGTCAACCAATACTCTTGATGTAGTTATCCTATCGTTTACATACAAAAGGTAATTCTCAGGAAATTAACTGTTGCAAATTGAACTCATCACGGGCAGGCGATGTATTTATATTCGGTGAACTGGTCGATGAAAACGTGTGGTGGCTGTAAACAGTAGAAGGTGAAAGCGGTTATGGCTGGTTGAATCTTGATGATGGTGTAGCAGATAGTTGATGTTCGGTTTCAAAGGTATTGTATTGTGATCATGAACGTGTGCCAGGGAGTAAGGAACACGTAATGTGGGTGCAGATAATGGTGGCCTGTCTTAAACACTTTTTTCTGCATCCAAAAACACGCCCATGATAGCATTCTATACAGTACATCGTTTGAGGACATCGTAACTCCTCAACTTGGCCGCTATCATGTTGCCAAAATATTCATTCTCATATTTATAAGCACTAGCTGCACTTGAGGATGTCAAAAGTTCAAAGGCTATATCCAGGCGCCAATCATCCTGGCACCTTCATTTCTTTACTGATGTTCTACTATAACAGATGGGCTGAAGTTGACGTACTTCGTTAGACGAATTCTCCTGGTCTGTGGCTGGCTGCTCTGTACTGTGTTCCTTTGCGAGGTTCCCAACTCATTTAGTATCCGAAAGTGTGAAAAAAAAAACAGAATTGACGTCATTGCATTGCAAGAAACTGTAATTTCGAGGGATTGAAAACAAGGAACATCGGCCTTCGAAGAAGGTAATTTAGTAATCACTGCAACAAAGTGCACTACAAACAGGTTTATATATATATATATACTGTATGTAGTGCAAAATTGAATAAGCATTTCCAGGTGCATTCTCAATGCATATTTCACACTTAATGTACAGTTGTATATGACATTCCGTTGGACGTTCGAATATGACTTTATGCCTTTGTGCACGATGTAGAACTCGACGATCAATATCCAGTTCCCATAGTCTTCCTTATTTTCATGTTTTACCTTCGGAAGGATGACAACAATCCCTCCATTTTCTTTTTACACGCCTCAACAGGTCGGCCAACAGTTTCCGCTCTCTCTTCCCACGCATCGAATCTTCTAATTTTGTTGTAGTGTACGAATGCTTGGGATTTCATATTACCTCTTTACTTTTGTATATATACTATCTATAAATTCAATGGTGGCTTCTTCGCTCCACTCCATTTTGACACAATTTTCGTCAACGCTGTACCCGGCTACACTGGCGGTCTGCAGCGATGAAGGATTCACATATCTTTGGCGCGACATGAAATACCAACTTCGGACAGGAACAGCCCGCGCCGAGCAAGCGCCGTTACCACATTCTGCTGCGTTTCATGGTTAGGGGTCCCGCACACACTGTTAGAGTTACATACTACAGTAACTAGTGTGTTTACACTGCGCTCACTACGATACACCATCTGTCGCCGCGGCGCAGTCTTTAGTCGCTTGATGAGTTGGCATGTATGAAAACTAACTACATAGTAGTTTCGGCTGTATACACTGTCGCGGGTTTACAAGTTCGCAGATAACGTCGACCAGACAGCGGACCCTGTGTGCTATGCGACATGCCAGCCGGCTTCTTATTGGCTATTGTTATCCTTGCAAGTCTACCATTACGTGGCTGTACGTCTACTACACTGTAGCTCTCATAGCAGTACACAGACAAGGAATGACGTCCCGGTCTCCTTGATGTGAGCGTAGCCACTCTCTGACTGGCTGCGCGAGGCTATGGGAACGAGCCTTGTGTCTAATTGGCCACTGCATGTTCCGAAAGTTTCCCTATTGGCTCGGCTGCCGGCAGATGAGTACGTTACCAGGCGTTGATTGGCGAACGGCATCCAACATGTGACTGTTCGGCGCCGCCATCTTGTTGGCTTGCGCGCGGCTGCAGTGGAGTGGGGAGGTAAGAGATGAGTAGTCTGGCCACTACACCACCGCGGCACCGCGTGATGTGAAGTAGAGCATGGACTGTGTTAGGAGCTCGTGACATTGCTGGTTCACAAGCCTCGAGCGATCCTGCTGACACTGTGTGAAGTTTAGCATATTGTACCTCTCCGAACTTTCTGAATTCACTAGTGACTCAAGAAATATTACAAACGGAAGAAAACGACACGACACGAGAAGAATATATTAGCAACAAATATATACACGCAATACAAACATAAAAAATGGATACTGAACGAAACCCTCAACTAAAAAATAAGTGAATATGAGGAATTGAGAAGTCGAAAATAAACCAATAGAAGAAGCATAAAAATTAAAAATAAATAAATGAAGAAAACTATTTAAAAATAAAATAACGACACAGAACTAAATCAGAACGTTAATGATATTCCATTCAGAAGATAGTTAAAATTAGCATACGTTGAAATAAACTATAGAAGACGTGAACGCGATACAGAATGCACTCAGACAACACAGATGACACCATTATTATTATTATTATTATTATTAATATCGATATGTAAAGCAGGGACTAACACTGAGTAATATAAAATAACCACACATTCACTAATGTTTTGAGAACTGAGATATTTCGTCGACGATAGGTAATATTTTTACATAATATATTTTATTACTATTTATCTTGTTTTCTAGTCTTGCAACAGTTACAGTCCAAGAGAATTCTCGATCTAAATCGTTCGTAGAACTGCCGCGAAACTTCAGAAATAACGTCTGCCAAGTTGGCACAACAAAAAAGGGCGCTAGAGTGCGCTGCTAAAGGATTACCTCCGTTAGTTTCCATCTCAGCCTCAAAAATATTGTGGCTGGTTAAATTATTCGCATTCTTAAGCTTTGAAATGAATGCCATCGAAATTAGAAAAAGTTTATACGTTTTTAATTATTTGATTGGCAAAATAAGACTTGTCGTGGACCCGAAAAAGATTTAATTGAACTATACTTACTCTTATGGTAGGTCACGACACTTTATTTTAGTAGCAGCTGTCCTCCCATAAACCACGATAACAATATACAGCACTTTCAAGGGTGGCCATATTTAGCAACAGGAGGAGAGGAGAGAGAAGGTGTGTTCGTCTCATAAAGTCTCTGGTAAACATGGGAATTGCTTTGTGTATACAACAATTTATAAATTTAAGTGACTTGTACAGTTAATTACACTTGTTGAGTGAGATGAGTATCCTACTACGATAACAACGCAACTTGCATATTTCAAGTCACAATGTTTGAAAAACACTTCAGAATACTAAACATAATACTTGTGAGAGGCATAGCAGCTCGATTATCGTTTCTCCTCCCATGTGAACGTCCTTGGCCACGTTAGAAAGAAATAGAAAGATAAAATCAAGATGGGCACACTCGAGAAGTGTTTGCTTAAGTACAGGTGATAGAGAGAGAGAGAGAGACGTGATGCAGTGGTATATGAACAGTGTTGTAAGGCAGAGTGAGGGTAGGTTACACTTACTCTGAATTCAAGTTAGGGAGAAACAAGTTACACAACTCTGCTGGCTCACGTCTCAACTACGACAAATAACGAGAGAAAAATTACTTCATTATTAGGGATGATGGAAAATAAGGAGAGAAAAATTACTTCATTATTAGGGATGATGGAAAATAAGGAGAGAAAAATTACTTCATTATTAGGGATGATGGAAAATCGCGAGAAATTTTTCAGCCAACATATTCTCGATAATACTATAGCTGGTTTATCCTGTTATGATTGGATGACCAAGCTTTTGGCTCGGCTAAGCTCTTTGCAGGCCAATCATAAACGTTATGTTTAATAGTATCAGAATCCTTATTGGCCCAGTTAAATGGAATAGTAGATTAATACATTAATGGTGGGAAATGAGAAAATAAAACTGTCAAAAATATGTACAGTATGTTGAATCCTAGCCAAGAATAAACTTTTCCCGCTATAAACCATCACTTCTATTCATAATGTAATAAAATTCATCATTGCTTACAAGTCAAAGGCTTATTAATAATGTGATTACTAATTGGGACAACTTTATGGGGAAGGGAGGTGCTACAAGCCCCTGGCTACTCATCTGTTCCAAGGTAGGTGTGCTGAGGCTTCCTGTAGGCACAACATGTACAAACTAGACACTACAAGAGTTGTTAGTCAAGTTCTATGTAGTACAAACACTACCATAGCTGTCACTAAAGTACGACTCATGCCGCGTATGGAAGAAGAATGAGCATATTTTCTAACACTGTCAAATAGTGTTCGGAAACAATGCCCGAAGTAAAGAAACGAACAAGTGATCTCCGTAAACAGATAATGTGTAAGCTTCTCCTTCAGCCTGGATGGAAACACACCTGTTACTCGCAGTCGAAGCCAGGGAATGCTGACCACTAGACCAATCACATTGTTATAACTGTAAAATGTATCACAAAGTGCCTGCGAAAGACAGGAGACCTTCAGTCTTCAAAGTGTAACGGGAAATTCGAAACATTTATTTCGCCTCACATCTCAAATACTGCATTCTCATAAGAGAAAGAAAGGTGCACATATTTCAAGTTCATTTTTCTGTTTTCAAAATAAATCAGCTCCCAGAGCAACGTTTCAGACAAACGGTAGCAATGAAAGAGTCAAATTCGTATAGTGAGGGAAAGTTCCTTATATGTGCAGAAATTATGTTGCTAACGACGAGTAATTTTTCCTGAATCCATGCTAATATACCGTACATTTTTGGAATTAAATTTAATAAATTAACAATAAAAATACTATACCTTAATTTTGCAAAGAGATCGGAATAGCTCGTGTGCCAGTAGTTTCCCATGATAACGCGAATTTTATTTATTTTTAACAGAATATGGCCGTTATCTCTTGAGCTGTTGGAGTGGAGCAGCAGGGAATAGTGGCAGGGCAGACGTTACAGGGACACGCTGCTCTCCTGGACCTTCTACCTGGGACACACCTTCATGACTGTCACTGCGACCTCACACCGTCTTACCTGGCTGCAACTCAAGTTCTGTCAACTACATTACACATTATTGTTTTAATAATACAATTTGTTTGGCAAACTACGTTGCACTGAAGTTAACACAGATAACGTTGTTCTGACTTTGTGTTGGTTCTGTATCAACAGTTTGTATTAAATCGTACTTGTATTCACATTACAGTTAGGAAACTCTCGCCTATAATAAGTTAATTATATGCCAGTGCTACCATATATGCTGTCCCCGAGATCTGAAAAATTATAGTTGTACACGTGTGTATGCGTGTTGGTAAATGTATATAAAAACAGTAGTAGTATTTGAAATATTTGCCTCTTTATGTGCCAGTAACGTCATTTCTCTCCTGAACTGATGCCAACAACACTCACAAGGTTTATTTAATTCCAGAGATTTTTTTTATTATAAGATTTTTCTGTCGTTTAAAAATATCCGTACGAAACTATATCTTCAACGTCCATTGCAATCGTGACATAATACACTATACACAATCCAGACTTGTAATGGTAAAGTTGTGTTCAAAAAACAAGTTCCTGCGTGGGAAATAAACGTTTGCGTCGCTCTAACTCGATGTTAATACACTGCTGCGGGAAGTACAGCTGCCAACATGGTGTTAACACAGCGAGCTGCAGGTCAAGTTAGGCTTGAATGTCCTGGTTGAGGGCGGACAAACCGAGGTTCTAGCCCAGCATCACAGCTCGCACCAAGTCAGCACTTGTGAACCTAGATATTAAAAAATATCACTACCCACGTGTGTTACACTGGCTCTCAAGCTACCAGTTATGTTGGCAGCAGATTCGAGAAAATTGTTCCAAGACCTGGAGTTGTATAACAAGTGAAGTGTGTGAACTAGTGACTACTGAAGTGAATGTGTTTGTATTTTATACGCAAAAGGACACGAATTCGCTTATTAACAACACATTTACTTTCCGAACATTCCACAATGTCCACTTGCATGGCGCGTCAGTAAAATAAGACCGTCCACTGTGAAGTTAATTTTACAAAATGAGAGGCAAGTTAGGTTCCAAGGAAGACTTTGAAAAGTGTTGGAGTAACCGTGGACTGTGTGGTGGCCACATGGTTCGCAATACTTGTAAGGAAGTATGGTGAGACACCGTGTAACCACGCGTAACACATGGTGATATCTGTACGAGGGCCTTGGCAGGGCCCCATGCTGCCTAGCTTATCACAGCCCAAGGAGACATACAGTAGGAGGCAGTCTTGACGACCAGCCATAGTAAGACACACTCATACCACATGACCTGCCATCAGCTGCTCTATGTCTATAACTTACATTACAGTGATGTGTTCTCCTCACTGGCCTGTTCACATGCTCTCAACACGAATATTTTAGCTTATTTTAAACCCATACAAACCATCATATGTCCACTCATGGTACCTAATTTTTAAATACCATGTAATTGTTAATTTTATGCACATGTCTAATAAACGAAAAATCTATTTAATCACTTTTTATACATTACCTTTCAACAATTTACATTTTAACTATTTTAAAAATAACATTTTCAAACGAAGAGTAAAATGTAAAAATAGATGCTATAACTTGATAACACGTTTCAACAGACTTTCTCTATATACATGTATTTCTGTATGTAGAATGCATGTGTTCATTGATATGCAACGTTGTGTGTTTTGGAGATTCTATATGTTAATGTGTGTGTTTGTACTTGTTGTCTATTGTTTTTTCCCCCATCATTTGACACAGTACTGAATACGGCTAAGCAGCAAACACAACTACTTTTAATCGCTTACCATACTGCCCTACTGAATACAACTGCAACAAAAGTACCACAATAATTGTGACCAATGTAATAATAATAATCAGTACCAGAAGTAAGCTATTGTGTGTATAACAGACAGCGCTGTAGAATAGCGTATACATAACAGACAATAAGGAAACCACCCAGTCCACAACCAGGCCTCGTTCCTCCCCTGCAGTACGATGTGCAGTGTCCAGTGTCCCTGCTAGGAGCACCTTGAGAAGTCCCACACTTGCCAGTCGCTGGTGCCACATCGCAAACATGCTCTCCTTGCCACGTGCACAGACACATTACTGTCCTCACTATAATCAATATTGAATTAATAATAAATTAAAAATTAAATTAGAGCTATCAATATAAATGATAATACTCTAAAGCCAATAGAGTGTGCCAATATGTAGCGTGAAGAACTTCCACCTGCGCCTTGGTGGATTATAAACACAGCAGTACACACCCTACGACTCGCCGCAGTTGCTTGGACAAAGAGATCGCAGTTTCCAAACTGCCAATGAACGCCATCGCTGGCCGACTGTAGCCAGCCATCATCGTCCACACACTTGCATCAACTCCAGAAGGCCGGGTAAAATATTACATGTAAACCAGCGATAAACCTTTATGTCTTACTCCGCACTCACGCACGCCAAGATATGACTTGAGCCTGCATCAAGTTTCCTGAAAAGGCGAGCAAATCATCGACCTCCTAGAAGGCGTTAGTCACACCAGATGTGGTTTCGCAATAGTAGTATATAAATGGGGATATTGGCCAAAGAGATCAGGAACTTGAGTTGGAGATGTTTGCCAACACAGTTGACGCCACAGACGGAGTGGTAGTTGCCAGTCTAGAGCGGCCAATTTATCGAGAGAAAAAAACAGTTCTACACCAAAAATCACTTCGCATATCGTTGATTTTAACCTCAAAATAACATTTTCCCCCATAACATTCCAAAAAAAAATGGGAAAATGTCTGTATCGCTTCTTCATATGAGCAAAGCATATTCGAGGTTCCTCTATGCGAGAGCCAAGACTTGAGAGTAGCAAGTGGATCCGAGGTTCCAAGCAGAATGAGGCACCTCATCCTCGCAGTTGTCAAAGCAGAATGAGGCACCTCATCCTCGTAGTTGTCAAAGCAGATGATAGGCTCCAACCAGGTCAGGAGGAACACTGGTGATGGGCCCCTCCCCCCACCACCATCCTGCACCCCCCTCACCAAAATAACACTATTACTTCGTATGTTAGGTTCGTATGACCAGCGGGTATGGCTGGTTCGTATGTTCAGGTCGTGTCTCAATTTAAAGAATACTCTTGAGAGAGAGCACTCTTTCGCACAATCTGGCGAGAGCTCTGTTTCGTGCTCTTTTGTGCTCTCGATCTCGGAATTGTGACAACCACTCACTCGTTTCTCTCCGACGTCACGCAAATAGCAGATGCAAAAGGCGTGAAATAATGTCAAGCTAAAATCACGGTCATAGCTATTGTAAGTAATTTGTGT
Organism: Dryococelus australis; assembly: GCA_029891345.1. NCBI lineage: Eukaryota > Metazoa > Arthropoda > Insecta > Phasmatodea > Phasmatidae > Dryococelus > Dryococelus australis. Next base: position 110,427,485 of record CM057002.1, on the reverse strand, counting down.
GTGTTCAAAACAATTCACAAATAATTATAGCGCTACCGGAATAATCATTAGGGCATAAAATACTGCAGTATTATTTTTGTTTTATATTTTACCGTCATGTTACAGCAAAGTGACAAAAAAAAACGAGACTTACGTCTGAAATCCGTATTTATATTTTTATACATACATGTTGCGTATTTCACTTGGCTGTTTAAAATAGTTGAAATTATTCAGTGACAGTTAAAATGCAACGTGGTTTTGGCGCAGAAAGCTACTATAACCTTATTCAAACATGAAAATAACGTAAACAAATATGGCGCCTGCGAGAGAGCGCCAGCGAGTATACAACTTCGTGCTCTCTCTCTGTGCTCTCGCTCTATCACGCTCTCCGGCGAATTGAGACGATCAGAGAGCGTTCTCTCTGATGTCATAATGATGTCGCAAGAGCGAGAGCACGAGAGAGCGCTCTCTGGGCCAATTGAGACACGGCCTCAGTCTGTATGTTTGGTTTGTCTGGTCGTCTTGTATGGCCCTTTTGTGTGGTTAGGTGTGGGTGAGATGTTTTGCGAATATTTGTGAAGTTTTTCCGATTTGCACATATTTGAGAAGTTAAGCGAAATTCTTGCGAAGATTTTTCGCTATAAAATCATTAATGACATTACTATTAGGCGACTTATTTCGAAACTGGTCGTCATAGTCTCCATAGATGGGTGGCATGGTCGGTTGTTTTTGCTGGTTGGTCTTGGTCATTGTTTTAGCCAGTTTTTGAAGGTGTTGGTCTCGGAAAGAGTCAGTCTTTTGTGGTTTCTGTCTTGGGTGGAGTCAATATTGGGTGGAGTGACTCTTAGTTGGAGTCTGTCTTGCGTACAGTCAGTCGTTGGTCAGTAAGGTTGCTAGGTAATTTTTGCTAATCTGGTTGGCTACTCTGTTACTTTGGAATGGCCAGCTAGTAATGGAAAGTCTGTATGTTCTGAGCCAATCATGAGTGATGGTGAGAGAATGTTGTGGGTCGACGAAATAGACGATGTGGTGGAAGTGTTCTAACTATAATGAAACGGCTGAACTGATTGTAGTGTGAGGAAGGGGATCTGTGGCATGGTGGTAGTTGGGGAGGGAAGTCAAACTTTGACATGTTATCAGATGGTATAAGGCCCCTGAATGGCGGGAGCAGAGTGGAAACCGCCTAATCGGTTGAAATTTTATGAGGAAACTAGCTGAAAAGAGAGGAAGGTATTTTGTGTCGGTGGGTAGGGGGAGAGGTTGGGTGTCAGACAGTAAGGATGGTGTGGTATCATGTGGTGGGTTGATGGCGACTAGGACGACCTATTGCTCGTAAATGGTGAGTGGGTCGAGCTATGGAGAGTTGATGGTGAGGGGTGGAGAGTGGGATGGTGGTAGTCGATCTGTGGTAAATAAATGGTCAAGAAGGTGGAGCGATGAGAGATGCGATGACGGCACGTGTGGTGGTGGAGAGGTGAGGAGGGGGGTGTTATCGCTTTTGGAGGAAGTGGAGTCAGCAGATTCATCAGCTGTTTTTGAACTGGTTATATGGCACAGGCGTTAGAAAGGAACCGACCAATCAGTTGTCTGCTGATCTTCATTTGAGGGAGTGACAGTGCTCTGTCATCGTTATGAGAATCTGGCCCTCGTGATCGCACACATCCAACTTGATTTATAGAATTATTTATGTAATATTACCTGGGTTTTTTAATTTTTTTAGAATTTTTACGATTTTTTCTTGGATTCTTTAAATCAATAGAGTCAAGGTCATGGTCAGCTACATCCAACATGGCAGTCGGAGTCAGCAAAGAAATTCGTTCCAAAATTTAAAGAGTTTCTTTCGTTATTTAACTATTTATTCTCGATTTTCTTATGCTCAGTGTGACTAGGGTCAATGCCAGTGTCAACCACATCCAATATGGCCAAAATTGGTAATGTAATAATTTCCTAGATTTATTTAAAAATTTCTTTATTTTTTTTTATTTTTTCTAGATTTTTAATTATTGGGAGGGTGTTGTTGGTGTGAGGATGTGGAGAGTGGTGAGGTAAGGGGGCGTGGGGGTGGTGTGAAGGGGGTGGTGAGGGGGGAAAGCACGAAGGCAGTTTGCGAAGGGCATTGATCACTGATCTGTCTGATCCACTGGACCTGGCTCAGAGCCTCAAATCTGCTTGTTCTGCTATGTGACTTATTCTGCTAGAGCGTCCAATCAGTTTGCGGTTCTGAGGACTCTCGCATCGAGGAGCCTCGAATTTGCTCTGTTTTTGAGGACTCTGTTGACACATTTTCCTTCTTTAAAATTTTTTTTGAGGAAAAAAGATTATTTTGGAGCAAAATAGACCATTTCTGAAGTAATTTTTTTTTGGGTAAAACTGGTTATTTTATCGGTGACATGGCTGGCACAGGCCAACCTGGCTGTGATGTCAACTGAGTTGGCGAATGTCTCCGATTTCCGTTCCCTAATTTCGTATGACAATATCCATATTTATGTACTACTCGCAATCACAGGTGAATTCTAACTACGATACACATTTCTTCGCACCCCGTACCACATCACCTGAAGTTGTACTTTCTTACTTGCAGTAAGATGTGTCTCTGTAACAAACCCAGAACCTCTGGCATCTTTGTAGAGTGCAATTTGACCGATACAAACTACTTTAGACTTTACTGGGAGCCACGACGACAGGTCTAAAAGACCAGATCGCTGAACTACTGTCTACTATTCATAATGGGCTTTGCCAAACATTACTTTAGCTTGAGACATGGAGTCTCATGACTTGAAAATTTTCGCCAGCAAGCAGTACCTATTATACCGCCAGCCCTTCTGTTCTACGAGTTCGCCTGCCTGCCGGCTGGTTGCCGGGCCGGCCATGTGTTCGACATCATAATAACTTTCATGAAATTCCTACACTTAAACACTCCCTTACATGAAATTTTAATTACTTAATTGTAAATGTGGATTCCCTATCTGGTGAAGACAACAATGTGTGCCGGCAGGCATACGTGAATGAGAAGTGTTTTTGCGGTGACACGGCCCAAACACACGACAAGAGCTCACTCGGGACTGAAAATGGCCAGGCGGTATGTGCACCAGTGTTTGCTGTCATGTCCGCTTGGGGCGCCAGCAGTATGGACAATCGGCGGTAGTGGCCCGCGGGAGTTCAAACTTCGTAAAGAGGGCACTGCTGTGCCGGAAATGAATTTATGTCACCAGAAATGTCGATATAATTTAAGATTGTTCTACTATTGTATATGTAATACAGGTAATGCTGTGTTAACCGGAATTAAATTGTAATTGGAGGAGAGGATGAACCAACTGAATTTTAGGTGTGGTGGTTCTCCCCTGTAGGAATTATCGGTATAAAAAGATCTTCCAGTGGACTGGTCTGGCAGAGAGGCCTGGTTGTTGGGGGAGTTTCCAGAACTGCAACTTGAGATATGAGATAAATATCACCATTAAACACCTAAGGCCAGGCTTTCAATAGGAATGAGTGTCGTAACCCATAAAATTGTAGATCATTAAGAATTTCGTGGTGATGTCAGAATTTAGCACACAAAATCTTTCTGTGTTTAATTTCTAAAGAAAAATAATATTTTATTTTGAAAACTCAAATATTTTCACTTTAAAAATATTAATGCCCAAAAGTTTCAAAGATTCTAGCATTTAATAATGCATACAAAGATTAAAAGTATTTAGCATTTATTAATGCCTAAAATATTCATGGTATCCATCATTTATGCATAAAATATCCATAGCATTCAGCAATAGTTAAATGCATTAATTTTTTAAAGTTTGTCACATTGTTAATGTACAAAAAATTTTTTTAATATTTTCACATTCCAAATATAAAATTTATAAAGTCTGAATGTGTTTTAAGACAAATATATCTGCAAGCACCAGAGATTGAGTACAATATATTGCTTAGATTCCCCTGTTTTTAACAATGAAATTCTTCTTCTCAAAAAAGAAATAAAAACGTTAAGAGTATAAAGTTCTTAATGGAAGAGCTGTTTTCCAGGTCTTTTTAAAATAGGTTTCTGCGTGAGTTTTAGCCAATAGTATTTTCTAAATACAATAAATTTTATATGGCTATAGTAGCTGGTTTAAAGAGCCTACAAGTAATATAATATATAGATTTGTGAGTATTTTTTCAGCATTTCTAAAGTCATATTTTAGCCTGAAGAAAATAATAAAAGATTTCTAATTTTTCTTATTTTAGGGAATTTTTCTAAAGTATAATCTTTTAATTCGTGTGTACCAGGGAATTCCATAGTTATGTTGTAGATATGGTAGAATGGTAGATTTTGAACTCGTTTTTATACTATTTGTATGCATATTTAATGTCAGTATGTAGACTTTGAGTATAGCAATTATTCATAACTCATGGATGTTTGCGTGTGTAGTTAGTAATGTTTACATTTGTTTTTAAAACCCTCAGATCTTAGAAATTATGAATCTGTGTGGTTACGACTTTGTCCCTTCTATTTTTATCCAAGCACTACTACTAAAGCTCCTATAATGATACGGACTTCCTGAACTACGAACCTTATTTTCCTTAGAAACAGTATTTACAGACTGCCTATAAAAACACTCCTTTGAAAAATTACTTTTTCGTCCGCATATGATGCAGGGCCGATTTCCTTTTTGCTAAAAAGTCTCTCAGTAGAAACGTGTTGTTCCAGTTGCTGAAGGAAGCTGGGGAAGAAGTTCTGGATGCGGACAGTATTTCAGAGCTTCGGATCAAGGCTTGTGAAGTGGTTCGAAAAGGGGATGGAAAAGGAGATGGGGACACCTACACTGAAAGAACTGAAGCCACGGGTATGTTCTTCCCTTAGCACAAGTGTTTAAAAAATTAGCCCCCTGGTTTGTTGTCTGAAGTGCCTGAGTTTAAGAACTTACAATTGGAGTCAATAGTTTCGTTCTTTGTGAATTTAAATCTTGTATTTGCACTGAACTTTTTCTCGCCACAAGTTGTATTTACCGTCGCTATGTTTAAAGTGCCTGAAGAACTCCAACCTAGTTTTGAGCTTGCACGTGATGATAATTGGGATATTTGCCGCTTGTACTCTATTATATTTCAGAATATAGCTAGTGAGGTAGCTTTCACTCAATTAAATCTTAAACTATTAGAGAAATGCCAGTTACCCAACCAGTATATGAAATAATTTGTATGCATAGTTTAGGGATAGCAAATTCGGTGGGATTGCCATGTACCGAGGATTATTTTACTCACTCAATGTCTTGCAACCTACTGCCCCATTTTAGAATTTTTTTTTTTTTTCATTTTGCTACCCGCCCTACCACTTTGAGTCAATTATTCACCTTAGTATCGGTTGTCGAAAAAACCTTGAATGATTATGTTGGGGCTTCGCCCTCCCATGTGCTGAGAAATAATAAAAAGGAGGTTTAGCAAAAAGGAAATTGGCCCTGCATTATATGCGGACGAAAAAGTAATTTTTCAAAGGAGTGTTTTTTGTAGGCAGTCTGTAAATACTGTTTCTAAGGAAAATAAGGTTCGTAGTTCATGAAGTCAGTATCATTATAGGAGCTTTAGTAGTAGTGCTTGGATAAAAATAGAAGGGACAAACGATACAATAAAATCTTATGAGGAGAGATTGAAAGAGATGCACGGGTATTACTTAAGGAGAAGGGTCATCTTACATCTCGGTGCCCCCAGAGAGAGAGAAAGAGGTAGAGAAACATGTCATAAACAGTTTATATTACGAAATAAAGCATGGTTTGCTTTTTCCCTTGTAGTGATAGCCGATAAGATCAAAGTAGCAGCATTACTGGATTCTGGGACAACCTGTTCCCATATTAGCCAGTCCTTTTGCAATTATTTGTTACTTCATCTAAGAAAAGGTTCAGTTTGTATTGGTCGGCAAGAGACGATAGGATTTTTTTGGCTAGTGGAGGTGTGATGGATCCCCAGTGTGTGACGACTTTTAAAATAAAAACTGACAAATTTTCGTGGAAATTGGATTTTCGTATATTGCACGGTCTTTTACATGAAAATTTGTTAGGGGTTGATTTTCTTGGTAAAACCCGAGCGTGTTTAAATCTTCATAACCATAAATACATTTTTGAATTTGGAAAACAGTGTCCTGTTAAGATTTCTACAAAACAATTTTTTTTTCGTAAGAAATAGTAAATGAACAATCAAGTAAGTTAGAAGAGCTATGTAATGAATTTTCTGAAGTTGTAACTGTAAACCTCGGTCATTATACTAAAAACCCATTGTTTTAAATTTGAGGTATAGGGATGATTTGTCAGCGGTACCTTATAGGGTGGCACCTCCGAAATCAAAAATGTTCAAAAAATTATTGTCTGAGTTAAAAGCTCAAGATATTGTTGTACCTTCCACTAGTGCATATTCCAGCCCCCGCCTTTTGGTTGCCGAAAAGGATACCAGATGAATTCCAGTAATTTGTGACTATCGTAAAGAGAATAGAAAAATTTTGTAGATCCATACCAATTCCCAGCCATTGAATCTGTTCACTAACATGTCAGACAAGTGCAGTTCCTCTTTATTTTTTACTTAAATTCCGCATTTCTGTAATGCGATTAGCACTCTGATTCCCGTGAGATACTAGCCCTTTTAACTCCATGGGGCCAGTTTCAATGGAACAGGCTGAAAATGGGTGTAAATTGTGGGCGACAGGCCATGTCATGCATGATTTTTTGGGTTCTCAGTAAGAATCAATATAACTTTTTATTCACATATATCGATGGTGTATGTGTTTATTGCCTAACATTTGAGGATCACCTGTGCCATCTCATGTTGTTTTTAACTGTGCTAACAGAAGCAGGGTTAAGTGTAAATCCTGAAAAGGTGACATGCGCAAAGACATGCATCAGATATTTAGGGTTTGTGATAAATAAAGGGAAGCTGCCTATGGATCCGGAAAATATTAGGCCAGTCGTAAATTTTCCCACCCCGAAAAATCTCAAGGGGTTACGACGATTCCTGAGAATGGTGAGATTCTACTCCAAATTTATTCCTGAATGTGCAAAGACCGCAGAACCATTGAATGACTTAAAGAGGAAAAATGTTGCCATTGTATGGAATCCAGAACAGCAACATAAATTCTGTCAGTTGAAAGAGACATTAGCTTCTCCTCCGGTATTGCATCTCCCACAGTTTAATAAGTCTTTTACATTACAGGTTAATGCTAGTTCAAAAGCCCTAAGGCTATGTTGTGCCAGACTGAAGGAGATAATTTAATTCCTGTTGCATATGCTAGTCAGATATTGACACATGCTGAACATTATTTCTCAGCTATGAGAAAGAGGTATAGCTGCGATATATGGAATGGAGAAATTCTCAGATTATTTGGAAGCTACAGAATTTGAATTGCCAACCGACAACCAAACTCTTGGTTAGTTTTCAGCCCCCAATAAACCAGTAGGTTGTTTGGCTAGATGGTTCGTAAGACTTGTGAAATTTAAGTTCTGTGTTAAGCACATTAAAAGTGTTGAGAATGGGTATGCAGACTACCTCTCTCGCATGTTCGATGAAGAGGAGTTTAATGAGGTGTTAGCTGGGGATCCATCTAGTAGTTGTATGACTCTTGAAATTTTTGAAAACCACCGGCTGTTTCAGTTCGTTTAGTTTCAATTAAGGATAAGGAAGTTCTACAGGTATCTGTTTTGCAGGATTTTCCTCGAGCTTCCGATTCCGAATGACTTCAATAAAATCTGATATTTCTGCTGGAAAGAACGGATCTTTTAAGGTTTGGAAGGGATTAATCGGATACATTGTTCCGAAAACAAAAACTTTAAAGTTCTATGTTCCCAAGGCATTGAGGGCTTAAATTTTTCATTATTACCACAACACATTTTTCGCGGAGGAGGGGGGATCTGGAGCAAGAGAAAACTGTTTCAAGAATTCAGGAAATATTCTACTGATGTAGTTTGGCAAAGGAAGCAGAAGGGTTAGTTAGGCAATCTGAAGCATCCCAATGCTCCAAACCTCGAAATGCGAAAATAGTAAGTCCCTACAGTGCCTCTGTGGTAACCTATCCTTGGGAGCAAGTTTACTTTGATGTGTTCGGACCCCTGCACCGCAAACAAACTCACACCAGTTCTTGTTGCTATAGAGAGTATCAGTAAATTCCTATTTTCGTTTCCTTTAAGATCTTTGAAGTCATCTGAAATATGTAAAGTCCTTAGTCAGCGTCTGTTCCCCTTGTATGGTTCTCCAATGTACTTGGTTATTGTTACTGCGACTTCTTTTGTATCATATGAGATGTAAAATCTAGCGTTCGCATGGGGCATCAAAATGGTACAAACAACCCCTTATTATCAGAAAGTTAATTTAGTTGAGAGGTATAATCGAAACTTAAAAATTGCTTTGAGAGCTTTTCAAGTGGAGATCCATAATGAATGGGATGGAGTACTGTATCAGCTTAATTTTGCTTTCTAAAATGTCATAAGTGACGCAACCAGGAAGGTTCTGGCACAGATGTTCATCTGCTCGTAAATGCCTCGGGTTTACATCATAGTTGTATTGATTTATTGAAACAACAAAGGATATTGATACTATCTGGGCAGAAGGTGCAAGTAATTTAAAGAAATATCATGTGAGGGTTGCATCTTAGAACAATAAAAACTTGCGAGGTACGTATTTTAAAGTTGGTGATAGAGTTATCTTGGAGACACACTACCTTAGTATTAAAGCAGCTAAGTTTAGTGCTAAATTAGCACCCAAGTATGTATGAGCATTTGTAATTTGTAAGTTGCTGACACCAATTACTGTGTTACTGGAGGAAGAGAATAACACAAAGAATTTAGTTAAGGGTCATTTATACCAGTTAAATTTGTTATGACATATATGTTTTGGACAAAACCTGCTACTTTTCTTGTGTCTTGGGTTAAAATATTATTCAGTATTTGTATCAAGGTATTATAAAAATTATGTGTATTTTATGTTATATTCATTTCTCTTTTGTCTAACAGGGCCATGTTGTTAGGATTGAGGTTTTGACATTCTGCACTAACCCCCAATGTCGGGTGTCTGTCAATTGCATGTGTGTTTTCATTTATTGTGTTTTTCACCTTCATTTGTAATTATGTTTTGAAAATCTAGTGCCTCTTTATGTAATATATTAACAGCAAATTATAATCTCTGGGAAACCAATACAGGATTTTCCCTTTAGGGGTTTGGCTAGGGGGGTTGTCCCCATGGCTGGGCTCAGGTTTTCTCTCGTGAGGAGAGGGAGAGAGAGAGTTAGTGGTTGAATGTGTGACATGTTTGTTATGCTGGCATATGATCTCATGGAGGATTGTCTATCTTGTTCTGAGTCCTGGCATGGATGAAGAAGAGGTGATCCTGAGGGAATGGCAGGTCGGGGGTCCATCCGGGACTTGCCATTCCGAATTGATTCCTGGCAGCCCTGATCTTGGTCTTCAGTTCATCATCAACAGAGGAGGGTCTCTGATAGGGGCGGCAGATGAGACACGGAGTCTCATGACTTGAAAATTTTCGCCAGCAAGCTATACCTACTTTACAGTCAGCTGGTCCGCTCTAAGAGTTCGCCTAACTGCCGGCTGGTTGGTGGGCCGGCATTTATATGACAAAACATAGACCGATTATTACGACAAAAGATATTTATTATGGATTAAAATTCAGTTCCGCATGAACATGAGTATGAAAATCACTAGTGGTACCAACCAACTTGCGTTACAACCAAATCTGATCACCAATTGCAAACTTCATCTTCTTATGCGAGAACTTGGACGCATTACCAAATACACTAATAACAGCAGCATTATCTGCCTTCCCTTCATTATCAGCATAAGTCTTCCAACATGTTATATCACGAGGATAAATATCACTAATTTCATTAGGCGCAGGGTCCTTTTGAGTATGAGGCTTCCTGAAGAAACACAATTCCAACCAACTACTACCTGCCCTAGCAGTTATTCCTTGAAGACCAAAACGATACAAGAACGACAACAAAATATGACTTTCTTCTACATCAACAACTGTAATGATCCAGGACATATCGTCCTTATTGATATCCTCACTGAAAGACAAAATATTACTGTACACCTTCTTAGGATAATACCTAGACACACGAGTTTGACGAGGCACCATAATGATGGGTCTTCTCTAATGACATGGAGCGAAATAAAGTACACCAACAGGTTACAGCCTTTATATAAATACGGAACTGATAAGATGAGAACCATAGATAACAAAGATAACAGCACAGTGCGATACCTTATCTCCACGCCCACTTGACTTTGTACCCCGGCATGATAACATTATCTCTAAAACACAGTATACCAGCAAATTATTTTTAAAGCGGCAACAGGCAGTAACTTTAGTGCCTATACTCTGCCACCGAAATACACTAAGTCCATAACCTTGAAAACTGAAAATACAATAATGGCAAAACCAATCAACCGAATTTGGGCAGCACGGTATAGGCACTAAAGTTACTGCCTGATGCCGCATTAAAAATGATTTGCTGGTATACTGTATATTTAGAGATAAAGTTATCATGCCATTATGGACTTACAGAATTTCTGGTGGCAGTGTATAGGCACTAACTAGACATTTTAATTTCTTAATTGTACACATGGATTCTCTGCCTGGTGAAGACAACGATGTATGCCGGCGGCGTACATGAACGAGACATGTTGCTTACGTCCAGACATACGACCACCAGAAACAAGCACTCACTCAGGACTGAAAATGACAGGCGGGATGTGCAACTGTGTTTGCTGGCATGTCCGCTTGGGGCACCAGAAGAGTGGACGATCGGCTGTAGTGGCCCACAGGAGTTCAAACTTCGTAAAGAGGGCACTGCTGTGCCGGAAATGAATTTGTATAACCAGAACTTTCGATATCATTTAAGATTGATCTACAAGTTTATAGTTAGTACAGGTAGCGCTGTGTTCGCCAGAAATAAAGAGCTACTTAAGGAGAGGATGAACCATGATATTAGGTGGGGTAATTATTGGTGTAAATAGATCTTCCAGTGGACTGGTCTGGCAGAGAGGCCTGGCCGTTGGGGGTGACTCCAGACCTGCAGCCTGAGATAGGAGATAAGTATCACCATTAGGCCCGTAAGGCCAGATTTTCAATAGGAATGGGTGACATAACCCATAAAATTGTAAATCATTAATAATTTCGTAGTGGTGTCAGAATAGCACACAAAATCTTTCTGTGTAAAATTTCTAAAGAAAAATATTTTTTTTTTGAAGACTCAAATATTTTCACTTTAAAAATATTAATGCCTAAAAGTTTCAAAGATTCCAGCATTTAATAATAAATACAAATATTGAAAGTATTTAGCATTTATTAATGCCTAAAATATTCATGGTATCTTGCATTTATGCATTAAATATCCATAGTATCTAGAAATAGTTAAATGCATCAAATATTTAAAGTTTGTCACATTGTTAATGTACAAAAAATATTTTTAATATTTTCGCATTCCAAATATAAAATGCATAAAGTCTGAATGCGTTTTAAGACAAATATATCTTCAAGCACCAGAGATTGAGTACAATATAATCCTTAGAATTCCCTGCTTTTAAAAATGAAATTCTTCTTCGCAAACAAAAGTATTAAAAACGTTTAGAGTATAAAGTTTTTAATGGAAGAGATGTTTTCCACATCTATAAAATAAGTTTCTGCTTGAGTTTTAGCAAATAGTATTTTCCACATACAAGACATTTTATTAGGCTATAGTGGTTGTTTTAAAGAGCGTACAATATATAAAGTATATAGATTTTGAGTATATTTACAGGCATTTATAAAGTCATAATTTAACCAGAAGTAAAAAATAAAAGATTGTAATTTTTCTTATTTTAGGGGATTTTTCAAAAGTATAATCTTTTAGCTAGTGTATAAAGGCTGTTCACGATAAAGTGAGCACTTTTTAAGGCACTTTCAACAGGCATTAACCACTAATAAACAGATTTTATTGCAGCTCCAAACATTAACTTTCATTAGTGGTGAAATGTAGACACTGTGTTTATTAAGGTGACGATAATGTTTATATTAAAAAGTGACAGGAAGATAGAAATTTAATGGAAAGACAAATTCAGCGGAGCCTTAAAAAGTGTTCACTTTACCATGATTCGCCTATACCAGGACATTCCGTAGTTATGTTGTAGATATGGTAGAATGGTAGATTTTTTACTCGTTTTTCTACTGATTGAGTAAATATATCATGTGGGTAATGAAACTTTGAATATAGCAATTATTCATAACTCATGTGTGTTTGCCTGTGTAGTTGGTACTGTTTACTTTTTATTTTTATTTTAAGCCATCAGCCCTTAGGGATTTTGAATCTGTGTGGTTACGACTTTGATAGTTGGTTTATCGTAGGGATAAAGTGTCCTTGCTTCGTTCTGAGTTAAGGGTTAAGCAAGGACCTGAAGATTAGGGCAGTTTCCATTCCATTGTTTTGAATTATACAGTCATGACAGTAGCCCTTCTCGTAACACCTTAGACAACATTGATTCACATTGTTTCTTCGTGTTGGCACTGATGATTGCAAGGTACTGCCATGTAAAATCATGTATGTCGTCCTAACTTTGTTGTAGATCCCTGGGATAAGTCGAACTAGCAGCATCTCGCACCAAATTTGTAGGAACGCGTATCTCTCTTCCATACAGCATTTTCGACTGTCATGGACAGCAAGAAAAATAAGTGCAGTAGTTGGCGTATGAGAATTCGGTTGCAAACGGCTTCGGCCCTGCTTTCGAGTATATAAGTAGCTGGGTTTCAGTCGGAAACTTAGTATGACAGTGATAATTGTGAACAACACATCGTCTCAGCTCGTGTAAGCTACTGGAATATACAATAGAGCCAAAGGTTGCTGGTCCATCAACGTCTGAGGTTATCACAGTGTTATCTGTCTCTTCGGATGGATCACCTACAGCAGTGCTGTTATAGAAGACTTCGCCAAGCATTCGTTGTTGCTACTGCGACAAGGTATTTGCCTACAGCCACGGTGCTATGAAGCATGAAGGAACAACAAGCATGAAGGGACCTTCCTGTGCTATGCAGCAATGCATCAAGTGCAAGCATCTGTTCAAACGTGGTCATACGTTGAAGAGACATAGTAAGAACTGTAAAGGCCGAGTTTCAGCAGCTAAAACACGGCCTGTACTAGCTGTTGGCGAAACCACATCGAATGGATTCTACCTGGAACAATTAGCATTCAAGGGCACTTTAAAGGATTATGTGATTAGAAATAACTTTGTAGGTACGAAAGACACATGAACGTACCTGGAACATATTAAGCAAAGGATAATCAATCAATTAACAGAAGAAGTTGAAGAAGGCCCCATAAAATACAATGATTGGCTGGAGTGTACCTATGAAAAGCATCAGCCTTTGGATGAAGCAATCAGTCGCCGAGCATTAAATACTGTGAACCAAGCACTGCACAATGTAGATAGTATCCGAGAGGCTGTAGATGACTTGAAAGAAAAACTTTGCAGTAAAGAAGAACAATATATTATCAAGAGTTCTGTTTGGACACTTGCAAGCGTAGACTGTCTTGAGCTGCATATAAGCTGATTATATTCCCTACGTGAAAAGTGAGCATGCTGCAACATTCATCATCAGCATGATTGACAATTTCGCTCCTGGTTCCTGCTCCTTTCGACATGACGACAGCCGAACCATCTGGACCCGGTAGTGTATCATCTACAGAACTTTCAGTGGCTAATTGGTGCCGCTTTTTGTTACAAGGACTTTGCCTTCAAGATTACTGCACGACGACAAGAAGTCCCGGAATAGTCGGTTTCATGTTTAACGAAGGACCGATATTTGTATAAGGATGTAGACGGACATGATTTTTTTAAAAGTGTTTTTGTAGTAATAAATTTAAATAAATTTGAAAAAACAAAAAACAGCTGAATATTTTATTTCTTATTTCAATACTGTATTATAACCAGTCCTTTAGACCTCGTTGAAACAAAGTAAAATATTATTTTAAGCTAATTACTCTTATGGTTATGTAAAGGGCTTTAACAAATAAATTCCTGGAGTTAGACATGGTGCTCCCATAAATGAATTTCACGAGTCTGGTCTTAATAGTTCGTAAATTATATTTGCCTTCCTAAATATCTGTACTTATACACTTGCTTATAGCGGTCGGAATTGCTAGATAATTATTAGAATAAAAAAAAATATATATATATAAGAAAAAATCAGATGCGAGCTTAAGAATTCAGATTCCGACTGAAAGTTACGAGAAGTTAAAAAAACAACACATCGCGTGGTTTTACATAAACAAAACTGCTCTAAAATATATTATTCATAAGCAATAGGTAAACTAATTGAAAAAATATATAAAACATATTGACATTATTTCTGTAATTGTAAGAGCGAATGTAGCTTCTATGTTCAAAATTTATACAGAAGTTTTAAGCAATTGACTTGGCATGAGTTCGCTGGTTGCAGTCGTGGCCGAGCAGCGGCGGAGTTAACATCGCGTCCAGTGTGCGGAGTTCTGTCGCCCCGCGCTTTTAAACGGGGCTCTGTTCCGACGTGAGTAGTAATAGTTCTATATTAGTGTCAGTCACGTCTAGGTTTGTCCACCATGTCTTGTGTTTGCCAAACGACCTTCGGCCATGGAAATAGATAAATGGATTGATACGGTTTTAACTGTAACAGAAGATCAAATTGAAGCTATTCAACTGAATGGGCACCAGAACTGTTTGTTTTTAAAACTTGTTTCCTCTGGACCTTGTGAAGCGATACTGCGTCGCACCAACGGCCAGTCAACTTTAGTCACCGCAAACCAGGAAAGGATCAACGTCACCATCGAACAAGCCTACGACAACTTTTAACTGGTAAGAATTCTAAATGTACCTGTAGAAATAGACAACCAAAAAATTCAGACGGAGTTAATGAAGTTACATTACAAGATGAAGTATGGAATCATAAATACAAATTCCAAGTAAAAACGGGAGTACGCATGGCAAAGATGGAAATTAAAACAGACATTCCATCTTACGTTTCAGTTGACGGCTTTCGGGCTGTAATGATATATCCCAGACAACCACGAATGTGCAGTTACTGCCAGTCTCCTACTCATGAACGAATTTGCATGTCCTAGTTTGCAAGAAAAGGACGCACGTGCAATATGCCGCTGGGGATTAATAGAGCAACGGAAAATCTCGCAGCTAACACGCCTATACTGTCCACCCCTGTCCAGCACTCTCCCCAAGCGGATTACCCTCCACTTCGCAGACGCGAGCAGCAAGGTCCAGTGCAAACACATGTCGGTGACTCATCTGTTGAGCATGCGGTCAACCTCAATACCTTAGTGACCGCGCCACGCCAGATACACGTGGAGGTGGCTCAAAATGCTGTTACTGCTCGTGCAGGGCTACCACCACACACACAGGATGTCTCGCCGCTACACATTCCATTGTCCTCTGCTTCATGGGTGGACAGCATGGACACGACGGGAGCATGTAACAACTGCGGATGGAAATATGTCCGCAAGAGAAAAGCGACCTTACGAACGCGACGCCCGGGCCACAAGAGTAAGTCCTGTTCGCAAAGCGAAGGTGTTATCGCAGAGTGAACAATCACATTTACAGGACAGTCAGGAATCTTTGGAACTAGCAAAGGCCATTATAAACAAAATTTGTGCCTCTAGCCAAGGACGTCCTGATAACCCAACTAACTAACAATGCGACCGGCACATGTATGCATCGCCACCTGTATGCCCTATTACCTGCCCCCATTTTCATTTGTCCACTTTTCCTTTTTGTCCACCTTTCAATTTCCTTCTCTCTGATACTATCAGTACATTTTTGAGGTACATGTGATAGAGTTATTGACAATTTTAACTTTAAATATTTGTGCAGTTTCGGCCAGTGCGCGATTGGCGGCGCTAGAGACACTGATTCGAACACAGGCAGTTGACATAGCATTCTAGGAAGAAGTAGCGATTCAAGATTTTATAGTGTTTCATACCTTCAATGTGTATACGAACGTTGGTGATCGGGGACGGGTGAGAGCGATTATTAAACGTGCGGGACTGGAACTTGAAGACCTGAGCTACCACCCGTCAGACCGAGTGATGTCAGGACGAATAAACCATGTGTCGCTAGCCAATGTTTATGCTCCATCCGGCTCCTAAGCGAGATGAAAGAAACCAGTTTTTCTCCTTGAATTTGATTCCGTTTTTCCATATCCCCTGAAATCAGTTCATACTAGGGGGAGATTTCAACTGCATAGTTCACCCCCATGATCATCAGGGTGGCATTTATCCTACTAACGCTGCCCTATCTACTTTAATAACTCGCTTAGACTTGTGTAACGTTGCATCTAACTACCAAGGAATTCATTACACCTATGTGACTTCACATATTCGATCTAGGATTGATCGATTCTACGTGAAAAACATCATGCACATAAGGTGCATCGATATGACGTTCTTCCGGTATCTTTTAGTGATCACTCTGCTGTGATATTTACGTATGAAAAGTTTGCGAATGTAACACGGTTTGGCAGAGGGACATGGCGTCTAAATACGTCCTTATTAGACAGCTCAGAAGTAAAAGAGGATTTCCTAGCTAATTTGGTACATTGGCATAGCAAGAAATACCAGTTCCCCTCTGTGGCGATGTGGTGGGATGTGTGTGTAAAACCGAACGTCATGAGGCTCTTTAAAAGGCATGCGTACCGACTGGCAGAAGAGCGCAGGGGAACACGTGCATTCTACGAACGTATGCTACACGAACTTCACCTGCAGGCAAACAATGGTGCACACGTAACTCCACGTATTAGAGACACAAAACAGAAGCTTATGCATTTATTCAGTGAACAGTTTAAAAATCGTCATATTATGATAAATGATGAAAGTCTATTCGCAGAAGAGAAATTTATCATGTTTAGTCTCATTAAGGAACAACAGCAAATACGACGCAAGGTTATCAACCAGCTTACTGACAGTGATGGCGCTATTGTTCGGGACCGGCCGGAAATAGTGCAAACGCTTTGCAGTTACTTTGCAAATTTATACTCGAAACAAGACACGGGCGATGCTCTGCTTCCATTGGTTTTACAGGATTGTGAAAACAGAGTTAGTTGTGACAGCATGTAGGGGCCATGTTTAAATGCGGAAGTTAATACAATAATACAGCAATTGCTATCAAGAAAATCTCCTGGTATTGACAGTATTCCGTACGAATTTTACAAAAATTATTGGGATATTATTGGTGCCAACTTCTGTGAAGTTGTTCGCGATGTGCTTGAAAGAGGGGAGTTATGCAAGTCTCATAAAGAAGGGATAATTGTTCTTATACCCAAAATATCCCGTCCACTCAAACCTACGGATTTTAGGCCAATTACACTTTTATGTGCCGAATATAAAATAATTGCTCGGTTTTGTGCGATCCGATTAACCAAGGGATTGTCAGATATTATCGGTCCCGGCCAGACATGTACTGTTCCAGGACGTTCGATTTTACAAGGTGTGCTTGCCCTAAGGGACATTCAATTACTTTCGTCAATACAACACAGTAAAATGGCCATCTTGAGTATTGATATGAATAAGGCATTCGATAGAGTCTATCATAAATTTTTACTTCATGTTATGCATCATTTCGATTTTCCAGCCAATGCAGTACAGTGGGTGCGGATGGTGTGTACCGGAACTTGGTCACGGCTATTGGTTAACGGATTCCTTACCCCACCAATTAAGATCGAGAGTTCAGTTCGACAAGGATGCCCGCTATCCATGATTTTATTTACTATCGCCATTGAACCTCTGTGCAGATTACTCAGTGCCTGCTTGCAAGGATTCCCTGTAGCAAACCTGTCCTTTAAATTAAATTCCTATGCTGTTGACATCACATGTGTCGTTCGTTCAGAGCGGGAAATTAAAGAGACGGCAGAATGTCTCGACCTTTTTCGCAGTGTCTCCAATCTGCGAGCGAATGCTAACAAAACTGCCGTACTGGAGCTCAGAGCGACCAGCGAGCCATTTGATGTCGTTTTTCCCTTTCGGAGGGCCGAAACTGTGTAAATATTGGGCATATATTTCCACGCAGACGCCACTCTTATGTTGCATTATAATTGGAACATGACGATAAATAAACTCCGTGCTCGTCAAATAGAAATGAATTATCGTCGTACAAATATTATACAGAGGGTAACTTTAATAAATGTATTCTTACTTGCGAAGCTGTGGTATGTGTCACATATATTCCCACTACCACGTCAACAAAGTGCACAAATACTACACATTATTGGCCGCATTTTGTGGAAATTTTATATATTTAAATTGTCTAGGCCGCAACTTTATCTTTCCTTGCAAGATGGAGGCCTGAGTCTTATTAATCACGTTTTGAAGTGTGAGGCCTTATATCAGTCTTTAGCAATTGCAACAATTTTGCGCCCAGAGGACATTTACGCAGCATTACAGAAAATGATGTGGTCTGAAGTTAGACGCATGCCACTTCAATACCGTGAGGCAAAATAAGCACTCGCAACTCTAGTAGAACACTTACCGGAAGGGCCAGTCGCATCGGCGAGATATTTGTACATTCGGGCTTCCAAAATGTCAGCAGTTATTCCATCTGTTGTGAATCGCACCCCAACCATCCGCTGGAGGCGCCCATGGAAAATACTGGCCGATCCTAACCTTTCCTCGGATCTTCGAATTTCAGCATTCGGCTTCTACAATGACAACTCAGCAGCGTAAATACAGCGTTCACCTGACAGCTGACCTTGTATGCCCGCTGGGTGGCAACACTGACACGGCCCTTCATAGGGTAATTTCTTGTGTTTATGCAGCTCCCATCTGGCAATGGTGTCACGTACGAGTACGAAAAATAATTCACGATGAACATGGATATGTCAGCGACACGCACATGCTTCATTGCGATTTCTTCACATTCCCCTCAGTTCGACGAAGAGCTGCGGCATGGTTTATACTTCATGCGATCGGTTTGACACCGGTGACAGTTCAAGACTTTGTCCAGCTTCTTCGTCAAGATAGGTGGAACATGGCGCGGCGTGGCACATTGCGTCAGTGGTACGGCAATTCTTTATTTTCATTCTGACGTTCACGCCTACAGGAAATGCGTGTATTTTACCGAGGTTGGGTGTACGCCGTGCGCTGCCCACCCCTCGGACCTTACAAGTTTACAATTTAATGTTCCAGTAGTAATCGTCGATAGGTGATAGTGTTATAAGTCAGTGTCCCGTGTCTGTGTGTAAGTCGTGCGCTGCCTCTCGCGTTAGATAATGTTTTATCTGTTCATCGACTTTGTCAGTAAAACCAGTTCACTAAATGTTCATATCGTTTTGTGCCCCCATGCAAGAATTGTGTAGATATTTTATTGAGTATTTTGTTATTGTTTATATTGTGTGTTGAGTGTGTACTGTATTATAGGTTAAGGGTAAATGCCTCTGTATATTGTTTGTGATAGTAAATTTATAAAAAAAAAAAAAAAAAAAAAAAAAGCTGGTCTAGTGGTTAGTGTGGCGGACTTCTAATCCAAAGTTATCGATTTCGGATCCCCGTCCAGGCATGTCAATTTCTATTTTTTTTAAATGTTACCAGCTGTCTTGGAAAGTGTGAAATTTACAAAATTGGAGCTTTTTGAATTGAATTTTACACTACAGAATACATTTTTACCATATTCTTCAAAGTTTGCGGCATTTTTTCTCAAATGTTTAATTTAATAAATTTAAATAATTCTACTTATTTATTAATGCATCGATTCTTGGATGTCTGATTGGCAGGTCTGATATCCCAGTGCCTCGCATTCGCAAGCAGTTGTTTTTTTCCCGCGTGATGTCTGTGGATGACGTCACTTCACGACACTATTTGACGATGACGCTGCAGGCATGTCTGTTCCTGCTGAACATGTCGGCTTGGTGATGCATGTGTGGTTACAGGGGCTAGGCGACAAATGTAAAGACGAATTGAATAAAGTAATATATTAAGACAAAATATTGTTTTTCAAAATATGAAGTATTCAATATCGAATATGTTTTACAAAGTCCTGCCTGGAATGTACTTTACAATATTTTTTTACATGCCTTCTCATGTATGCAAAATTACATTTTTAAATTCGTATATAAGTATACACACTGACAATTCGTGCACCTAGCAGGCGATGAAGGATATGCAGATTATGGAATGGAGCAACTGCGACTAATCGAACAAGTATGAGTAATTGGGTCAGACGAATGAGAGAGACATGAGAGAAAGGAAAGATAATGAAACAACAAAAATGGGAGCGCTCAGATAAAACCCTCGGAGAGAAGTGGGAAATGATAGTGGAAGAAAAGAGACAAGGGATGGAATGTGAGAATGAGAGAGATGTAAAAAGAGAAGGGGATGGAATGAGAGAAATATATTGAATAAGGGAAGCAAGAGAGAAGGAGATAGAATGAGAAAATGAAAGAGAAATGAAAGAGATAAAGGGAGAGACAGCATGGAATGATAGAGCATGAAAAAACAAGACAGTATGGTGGTATAACATCACAACCGTATGCACCTTGAAAATACTAGTCTGATGATATATAACACTTTTTACATATGCCTTTACATTTTTTAATAAAAAAATATATTTAAATTTTTAAAAATAATTAAATAAAAATTATTATTTTATTGGTTCTTCAGATGCCATATTGTTTTGTCCTAGAACGAACAGGTAGCCGCCGAAAATCTTAAAAAAATGACTCGTTTTGGCTTTCTGAAATTTCTGTGTGGCTTCTAACTTTTAAGGAAAAATAGGAAATTTTTAAGGAAAAACTCGAAATTTGTAGGAAAAAAGGGAAATTTAAAGACAATTTTGGGCTAAAACATACATTTTCTGCGAAAATGGGCGAATTTAAAAAAAAAAAAGGTGGAATGTCAGAGGGGGAAGTCCGGAATCCAAAATGGCGTCCGGTGCATTGCATCTCCAGCCGGAGCCGTTTGCAATCGAATTCCCATACGCCTACTACTAAGTGAATTTTGAATCTCCAGCATTTTTGTCTGTTCGTCTGCAAAGAACGACAGACAATGCTATAGTGTATGGTCAAGTCCGCAGTACCCTCCGACAGAGGGCGCAGCTCTGTGGTTAGCGCCTTCTTTAGTCCCATATTTTTTCGTCTCTTGGAACAATTTTGCCTTGAAATCATGCCTGTGGTCAGAATGAATATCAAGAGGCTCTCCATACATCGAAAACATGCTTCATGAAATAATCTACCACAGTGCGAGTTGCTTGTTTGGTTAATGGGGCCACCTGTGAACACTTGGTGAAAAAATCCTGGGCATCCATGAGGTATAGTTTCCTCCTCTTGGTCAATGAGAATAACCTATAGTGTTTACTACCATCTGAATGTGGCCTCATGTGTAAAGTCCTTGAGGCCTCATTTACAGTACAGGTGTCGAATATGGCACAAGGTGTCAAAATCTTCCCGCAAGGAAGCCAGTAGAGTCTCTCTCAAACTTTGTCGACGATATGTCGAACTGGCTGATTGCTGCACAATTATGTTAGCACTGTAGCACTTCTGGCGCCCTACATTTCAAAAAATAATTTGGATTTTTCCTATGCAGCATGCCATTCCTTAGGGTGGAGAACCCCGGTGTACTGTACTGTTCTTTGACTGGGACACTAAAACTGGATGTCTCCTCCCATTTGGATGAATAATTTTATTCTTTCCACTCCAGTAAATGTTGCAAAGGTGGATCTTTTAGGTAGTATTGTCTAGTTTCTTCAAGCAGACAGCATATCGTCATAAGTAAAGTCGTGAATTCTAATCTCTGCAAACAGTGATTTACTGCAATTCTCTTCCTCTCATTGTCAGTGACGGAAGGATAATTCATATGGCAACCACGCTAGTACAACTGCATTTCTACGAAAGCATACATTCCTGTGCTGTACTTAATGGTCGTATTCCTGCTGGTGCTGTATCCACCTGGATATATGTCCTCCTGATTTTTTGATGTTTAGTAATTATCACAGTGAAACCTAATCGATTCGTAAGAGAAATTGTCTACCATACAGATAATGGTGGAAGGGAGAAATTTCCTTCAACATGACAAAAAGTTCCCTGCGAATCACACGAATGCGTTCATTATTTTTCAGGGCATTGCTGAGATATTCCATTGGCTTCTCCTATACATCGTGAATATGACACCAATGCCATCATCAGTTGCAGCCATATCAGAAATTAACTTGGTCGTTCTACTTAGGGCCTCCTGGTCTGATGGACACATCAAAATTCATTTCAGTCTCTGAAAGCAGTTTTATTCCATGGGGTTTATCGAAACTTCATTGTCAGTTCAGTAAACTTAAGCAATGGCTTTGCAATTGCGGCAAACTTATGTACAAAGTGGCAGTAATATGCACACAGACTCAAGAAGCTTCACATTTGTGTATTGTAAGTTTGTTAAGGCTAGTCTGCAATTGTGTTTATTATCTCAGATTCTCCTCAAACAAAATCTCACATAACCATCTTTTTCCTTAACTACTACTATGGAAGACAGCTAAAAACTGACTGATGGCTCTATTGCATCCAAATCGTTGACCTTCAATATTCCTTTCATTACCTTATGTAAGGCCAGTGTCTTTTAAAAGCTGGCGATCCCATGTATTTATTTGGTGATAGGCAACATTGATTATTTTACGTACAAAACAAAACAGCGTGGCTTTTCTTCAGTTGTTCTGCTATTGCCTTCTCTTGGCACAGGTTCAGGTTTTCTCCTCTCTTTTTAAAAGTTCCTCCAGTGGCTCTGGTTATCATGTTTCACTATTATCTGACATTTTATCCTCGGTAAAATTGGAAAATATTTGTCAGTAATGCCATATGTTCCTATAATTTTACGAGTTCCTTTCAATTTTTTAATATTTTTTACCCGATTTTTAGTGTTTGAAGTCATTTGGGTCAATATCAAGATCTCCAACAGTCAAAATGGTGATGCAAAGTTTTCCTCAATTTTTCAATGTATTTTTTATTTTTGCGATATTTCCGAATTTTTATCTTTTGCGTTTTTTTTATATAAAAATAGTTGGTTGTAGAGTGCGGTCAGGGAGGGGGTGTGGTTAGGGGGTGGGGTGGTGGTAGGATGTGGTAGGTGCAGAATGGTAGTTGGGATGTGTGCTATGCCGCTGATCCACCGCGATATGCTAGACCTGCCTCGGAGCCTCGAATCCGGTTTACTCCTCTGAGGAGTAAGTGACTCCTTCTGCTAACAGCCTCAAATCCACTCACTCCTCTGAGGAATTTTCGGCTCTCGCATCGCAAAGCCTCGAATCCGCTTTGCTCCTCTGAGGCGTAAGTGACTCCTTCTGCTAACAGCCTCAAATCCACTCACTCCTCTGAGGAATTTTCGGCTCTCACATCGCAAAGCCTCGAATCCGCTTTGCTCCTCTGAGGCGTAAGTGACTCCTTCTGCTAACAGCTTCAAATACACTCACTCCTCTGAGGAATTTTCGGCTCTCACATCGCAAAGCCTCGAATCCGCTTTGCTCATTTTCCCCGCATTTTTTTATTCTTTGTGAAAAAGTGATTTTTGGGCAAAATAATTAACTTCTGAAGTGAATTTTTGGGGTGAAACAGGCAATTTTGTCGATAGATAGTCGTCCAAGGCCGCCGGCCGCGATTGCCTCGTCAACCAAGTTGCAGGCAAGTTGAATCCTGTGCCAGAACGAACCAAGATCTACTATTATCAATTTCAAGTAAATATTGCACGATAAAGTATGCTAGTACGAATATGGTCCAATCTGAAGTATTATGTATTTTTGAGCTGTTCAAATCAGCTGATTTTCGTTTGATAAACAAACGAACAGAGGAAGAAATGTTTTTGAGCAATATTTTTGAGGAATGAAAAATATTTTTGAGGAATGAGGAATGTATTTGAGGAATGAAGAATATTTTTGCGGGATAAGGACTGTATTTGGGGAATGTTTTTGAGGAATTAGGAATATTTATGAGGAAATTTTGAGATGCGTTTCTCACCTTGTCAGTCTGCCTGTTCATTTGGTATGCCGCTTTGGTATGGTCTGCCCTGGTTTAAATATTTTGCGAAGTTTAGCAACTAGATGTTTATTGTGTGACTTTTTGAGACTGATTGTTATCATCTGTTTGTACAAATAGATGGCCTTGACCATTGTGAAGGTAAATTTGGAAGGAGTTGGTCATGGCAGCAGCCAGTCTGGTAGAGTCAGTAATGCCTCGAGAGAGTCTTGGGCCTACTAGTAATGGTCAATTTGAATGAGTAGTCGTCTTGTGAGCATGATCGGTGATCATGGCTTACTAATCTTGATGGTAGTTCAACTGGTCAATTGAAATGGTCGTTTGGAATGAATAGTTCGCGTGGTTTCCTGGTGTGGTAAGCTGTTATGAAATGTACATATTTTTAGCTGGCATTGATGGCTTAAATGGCCGGCCCGTATGGGTGCTTCCCCTGATTTGCCTGGCATGACAGGCTTGTATGGCTGACTAACATGGTTAGCTCATATGGATGTTTGGTATGTCTGTTTCAATTGATCGGTTGGTTTGAATGCCAATTATTGGGTAATATTGGTTAACTAGGCTTATAAATTGGCTAGAGCATAGTCAGATATATCGAGATGATTCGGCTTATTGAGATGTACCTCTCAAGTTTCAAAGGCCTAATCAGAATGGTTTTTGAATAGCATCAACGATGTAGGAATGAGGAGAAGGAAGATTGCTGAGGAGGATTGCTCGTGAGGTTTGCTGAGGAGGATCGTTGTTCAGGAAAAGGATTGCTGAGGAGGATTGGTGAGGAAGATTGCTGGGGAGAAAG
Source organism: Dryococelus australis (assembly GCA_029891345.1). Classification (NCBI taxonomy): domain Eukaryota; kingdom Metazoa; phylum Arthropoda; class Insecta; order Phasmatodea; family Phasmatidae; genus Dryococelus; species Dryococelus australis. The sequence continues at coordinate 110,402,743 of CM057002.1, read as the reverse complement.
GTTGCTGAGGAGGATAATTTCTAAGTAGGAGGATTCCTGAGGAGGATAGCTGAGGAGAAGTATTGCTGAGGAAGATTGCTGAGGAGGAGAATTGCTGATGGAGGAGGTTTTGCTGAGGAGGATAGCTGAGGAGGAGGATTGCTGAGAGTTGCTGAGGAGGAGGATTGATAAGGAGGAGGATTACTGAGGAGAATTGCTGAAGAGGATTGCTGAAGAGATAGATTATTGAGGAGGATTGCTGAGGACGTTTGCTGAGGACGACTGCTGAGGAGGATATCTGAGAACAAGGATTGCTGAGGAGTATTACTAAGGAGGATGATTGCTGAGGAGAAAGATTGCTGAGGAGAAATATTGCCGAGGAAGATTGCTGAAGAGGATTGCTGAGGAGGATTGATGAGGAAGAGAATTACTGAGGAGGAGTATTGCTGAGGAGGAGTACTGCTGAGGAGGAGGATTTCTGAGGAGGGAAACATCTAAGGATTGCTGTGGATTGTGAACGATTGAGATTGATCGAAGTATTAATGTTTGAGAAGAGCACGAAAATAAGGCTTTTTATCACCTTCCAAGTCTCAAGTGTTTTACCCGAACTATTTGCGAATAGTATGGACAACAACATAGGTAGTCCAGCTGGACTGCCTATGTTGTAGTGCAGCAGTCCTGCAGGGTAACACCAAATATGTAACCGGGAATTTCAATCCTAAGCATGCTATTTAACGAACAATTCATCTGTATATATACACTCCAAAAGCTCACTAGTCCGAAATGATATTCTAAATTTTAGGCAGAGTGTTTACTTTAGTGGGGAAATGTACATGTAGTTAAATTATGTTTATGTTCGATAATACCCTACTTACCTGTCACCTCTTGCAACAGATGACAAACTGTGATAAGGCACACATTTGGTTACATTGCTTGACTGCAGAGGGAAAGATGACATGTGACCAACAACCAATCACGAGCGAGCAACGTGATGTCATTGTGAAATCACAATCGCATCTCAGTGATAGTGTCGGTGGTTGAGCTGCAGTGTGTAAATGGCAGGAGGGGTTGAGGGGATTGGGAGTCATGTAAGTTCATGATTCACCGTAGGGGGTAGTTGGGTGAATGGTGGGTCGACTAGATAGGAAATGGAATATTGTGTAGGGGTAACAGAATATTTACCTAATGGAAAATAAGCTAAATTGATAGGTGAGATGACAGGGTGGGTGAAGGTAGTTGGATAGCATTGCGAGGAGGTAAGGGAGTGAGTTAAGGTGGTTTACAGAAGGGAAGTGAGAAGTTTGTGAGAGGTGGGTTGGGGGAGTGTGGCAGGGTGATGGTGAGGGGCTAATGTTAAGACAATGTGATTGATTGGCGAAGGTCAGTTGTCTGCTTAATGTGGTGCTTGGGGGACTGACATCCTAGGTTACAGGAATAATGTCAAGGCCACCTGGCTCCAACATAGCATTATACAAGATGGTGGCTGGTTGTCCCCTGCTCTGGTTTTGGGTGACATTGCACTCTACTCGTCTGTCATATAATACTCTAAGTGTTTGATAAATGCATCATTCTATTCCGGAGGTTCGAACTTTGTCAGGAACAATAAATTTTTTATCACATTAAAATTAAATACCATATATTTTTATTTTTTGAGCACGATAAGACTGTAGCATTTCTGTTGCTGCAGGAATAATCGTAATACTGTGGACTTCCTTCATGGATTTAATACCTTGAAATTAATCTGGTTCAAAGTTTGGTTTGGGAGATTTCGCATATGTAGCCTAGTGGTAAACATGTAAAGTTTTGAAATTTTGAGTGGAGCAAGGCGACAATTAAGGTCTTATTCTCATAACTGACCATTCTCAGTTTGACAGGTCTTTTCTAGAAATATCCACCAATGTGATCAGGCTTGGATATTTCGGTCGGTCTTTAACTTAAATGTTTTCTCTTAAGCTTGAGGCCCTTTCGTCGTCCTACACTGTAGGGCGACGCAAGGTCCCTTTTCCCAAGTAACTACGACCAAACTGTCATTCGTAAAAAAACCTTCCATATTGAAGCAGAAATTGGTTACAAAACTACGAAACACACTCACACAAGTTCTTTGAAAATGTTGACTATACTTTATGATCAAAGCTGCAATCATTATGTGCAAAGGAAAATACCAAAATAATACAAAGAAATAGCAATACTGTCTCGAAAGACATGCAATTCCTTTTTTTTAATGAAATTTTTGCGGAGATCTGTTACAAAAGGACTGATTCGCAATATATAGGCCTATTTATTAAAAGACTGATATTTAAAATATACAATTCTGAGCGGAAACCACCATAAAATTCAGGCATTTTCAAACTCTATCATGCCACTACCCATTTTAAGAATTAAATTCTCAATAATATTTTTAAAGGGAATTCGCCTTGATTTTATAAAATATATTATAATTTGTTTTAATGACAAATCAATTTTTACAGGCTACAAAACCAGGAAACCTCCACAACAGCCTTGATTTTTACATTTCTCTTTTGAATATGTTTTATTACAGAACTTTCTACATAATTTATGAATGCTCTTGTTATTACTGTAATAATTTTTGCCATGGGAAGCTAAGCAATGTTAAGAGCTTTAACTGAAAAAATTCAACCTTTTTAACAATTTTTTTATCGGGTTTTGCTTCAATACCAAGCGAAATTTACAAAAATTTCTTCTACAAGTGATTTTGGACAACAGTTGTCCAATTCTACATTACTGGCTTTATGAGCCCGACATTTTAAATATGCGATTACTTATCTGAGGATTGGTCTCGTCCCCAGCAGCCATCAGTCTCTGTCGACACAAGTTGCTGCCAGGACTTAAATACTAAATCAAAACCACGAGAGGGCGTTACAATATTACTCTAGCCAATAGGAACGAGATGCAGGTCGAGTAATTCTCAGAACTTGTGCATGGAACGCCATCGATTCTATTTGGAATTACGGCGCGCGCTTCCTGTAGACTAGAAGGCGCTAGGGCTCTAGACGCGAGCATGACGAACTATGGATGGCTGCCATGTTTCCCAGTCTGTTCCCAGTAGCTATGACAGTGGGAGGTTTGTGTCGATTTCACGCTGCTAGATCGTGTACACAGTAAGTAACAGTTAGCTTATAAGTATAACCAAGTCTTTCATAATAATATTGCCGTGAAGCGATGACTTTGCGTCTTGCAATTTAGCAAGCCGGTGGCCTGGCGGTTGACACACCCGGACGATGTCTAGGCAAAGGTAGTCTACTAGGAACGTGTAGGCGGGCTGGTATTTTTCCGTGCATAATGAGACGTCCCCATCTTAAGCTGCTTTGAGTTTTTCCTCTGGTTAATTATTGTGTCTCTGTACCAGGTTTTAAATTGACTAGCAGACGCTCCAGTAGTTTTTGCGCCTGAAGTCTGAATTAAGAAATAGCTCTTGGGCGATATTTTGGTATTACAATTTGATTTTAGAGAATGGTTATATGTTATGCTCTCCTCCAAATATATTTAGATGGCCTTAAATGCTATATTTTTTGCCCGAGTGTTGTTCACTGCGGTTTGCCTCGCACATTATTCATTTAATTTTCAGAGGAATGCAATGTTGTTCGAATGCGAAAACAAAATAAGGCATTGTTTCTCGAGTTGCCTGACTGAGATTTGTAAACCAGGTCCATGCCAGTTGTTGACATTGTTTCCGATATTTAATGGCAATAATGTTGTTAAATTGTGAGCTAAACTGAATAGTGCTTCATATTTTGCCTAAAGGCCAAGGAAATAATAAATGCAGAAAAACAAGAAAAGTGTGACAAGGCATTTTGAGTCATGACTGTATTCTAGTAAATGGGAAATACCAGCTCTAGGGGTGGAGTTGTTTCATTTCACCTTGGATTAATTGATATTGATTGATGGATTATCATTTCCATTGAAAAAGTTAATCCTTAATACGGTTTTTATCCAATCAAAAATTTAAAGGGTTAAATTTAATTGAAAGCGTTAAATGTACTGAAAGAGTTTATTTATAATCAGATCATGTTTTTATTACTTTATTTTTGGGTGGGGGTAACAGGAGATCTGTACGATGTTGACGCTGTGGTTTTCTGCAGGTGACTGACCAGTGTGGTGGGTTGCAATGTATTATATAGATATAGAGTTAAGTCCAAAAGTGGCCTAAGGCTCATTTTTTCTAATTTTTCTAACTTTGATGTGTTTGTAGGGATATTGGTGGTAGATAGGAGATTTTTAAGAATATATTTTACACAAGAGAGAATTTCAGAATGTTTAAACAATTTCTAAGTGACCTAAGTGTAAATTTTATGTTTTTGGGGGATATTGTTCTTAGACAGTGGTGGGAGGTAGACGACTTTGAAAGATGCAATTTACATGTTTGTAATGACAAATAATCTGTTTCCCGAATGCAATTATATGTTAGAGAAATTCAGAGTGTTCTACACATGAATAAATTACATGCATCGAATCGCAAATTTCAAATGACTACGTGAATAATATGTGCAATTTTATGAGTCTCGAGCTTAGAAATATAATTTATACAAGAGAGAATTTTAACTATGTAATTACCATCTGGTGTCGATAAGTGTAATTTGACTAAAATAATCCAGCTACCCAGTATGAAATTACACAAGGCAGAGTCTTTAAATGAAACATATTTCTAATTATGAATGAATAACACGAGAGACAATTATAACAAACAACTATGTTTTACTGTCTTTAAACAAAATCCATCTAGTCAGTATAAATAAATAACACATTAACATGATTCAGCCTGGAGAATAATATCTTACAGCAAAAAACTCTGAATACGATTTAAACCAGACACAATAGTATGTGTCTATTCTGATAAGTGAAATATACAATGATAGAAAATCTTACACCAAATGATTTGTTTCAAAATAACCAACTTGCGTAGAGCATAATCCCACATCACTTTATTATAAGAGAAAAATGCACAAACTTCCTCAAAGAGAAAATTATTTTTTAAATAATGGACATACTACAAATTTCCGTAAACAGAACACACTTATTAATGCAAACAGTATATTCGTCTACCAAACACAGAAATTGGAAATCTTTTCGCAATATTGGCTGAACACATGAAAAAGTCTTTCCAGATAAAACAGTTTTTGATATTAAAATGTTAATTGTGGGTATCACTATAGAAATGAAGGTAGGTGCGATGGCCGCCATTGCATAGTTTGAGCTACCACTGAGGGTGGCCTCGTCGACCGCCAAGTATCTAGAGGTGCGTTGTTTAGCTGGTTCAGAGGAGCTTATGAGTAACATGTCTGTCTCCCACAAGTGTTAATGAATTACTGAATATGGCGCCGACTGCCTACAGAGGTGTAGATCGTGTCCTGGCTGCCTGCAGCCCATTTCCCCTCCTCACTAGACCACGTCTGTAGGACCCTGAGGTCAAGAAAGCAGCTTGCACCCCTTTTTCCCCTCCATGCCCCTCGTCATTGCACGCTGCCTCGAGCTGCCCGGATCGTCAAATGTTTTCGGTAATTTCTCATGATGGCATCATCTGCCTACTTGTGTTCACATACGAATAAGCCTGCATGCCACCCCCTCACACCACAACCACCCACCCCCCACACTGCACCCATCACCTTCAGAGCTGGTCCGACTCCACAATGTCAACCACCCCCTCCTCCACAACCCATTTCTGTGAGTTACTGGGGTCAGTCACCATTTTGTCCTCGATTGTCATTTTTTGAGCACTGAGTCAAGATGGCGACAAATGCTTAGTTATGTTCAGATCACCCAGCACAGCTATAGATATCGCCTACCCTTCTAGCCTACCCTACACCCCTTGTCCAGAGCGACATGACCCTGTCCACCCACCTCTCCAACCCCTAATCAAGAAGCTCTCTTTGTGCGAAAAGCAAGTTCTTCTTCAAGACCATGGCTACGCACCCCTCGCCCACTACAGTATTCAGGACATGTTTTTTCTAGTGTTGGTTTCCTTGCTTCATGGTGCTGGCCCTTTACACCAGAGCACTGCCTCGGCTATGAACGAAGCATGCTTCAAGACCAAAGCGACAGTTTACCTAGGGTGGCAGCAGTGGATTTTGAACTGACCTGGACTATTTCCCGTCTCTACTACCAACTGTTATTTTTCACTCTGACACTGAAACTGCCTCGTATATTTCGGAAGTAAAGAGCCTAGCCCATTCTCAGCGAATAAAAAAATTTCACCTCTCCTGCCAATAAAACTTTATATCCCTGAAATTTTATATCCCTGAAATTAAGTTTCTTCAATCCCCGAGATAATCCTTAGATTGAACATTCCAACAACAACAACAACAACAAAAGTATATTTTAATCAAGCAAACTATGATTTGTAAAATCACATAGAAATACAAGACATATTTTTTAAAGTAATAAAACAGACATCTTTATTAAAGTTTAACTATTGCGATGTAAGCAAATACTCACATTAAACGTTATCTTCAACCATTGAAAACGTACATTAAACAAATATTTTGAAAAAGTTGTTTTAGTTGCAATCCAATTTATATTTATTAGTCTAGCAGAACAAAAATGTATTTCATGTATAGTTTTTCCTAACCCAGAATTTTTAGAGAGTACTATCATACAGGAAACTATAATATAATCTCACTAAAATTTATTTGAGAAAGATAGTTGACTACAGCAACGTCTTGCTACAAAGGATATGGAAAAGAGTCATTCTAAAACCTTGTGTACAATACCAGCTAACGGATACTCGATAATTGAGTGTATGCGAGAGCAGGCGAAATTTAGGTCTCGAGAGCTGATGAGGGGGAAACGAGATGAGTATGGAGCAGTGTAAGATGCGAGCAGGTCAGTGTTTGGCTCGCGTTTGGGCAGGAGATATGCACGCGACCCATCAGGCGAGGCAATGAGAGAATGCTTCACTAAACTGTCGCAGTCCGCATCACACGCCACTATCGATACACGCCCGCTTCCATCCACTCGACAACTTTCCCTTCACGTGCAGAGCTTGATCCTCGTCGCTGACACCTATACAATAGGGCTAGAAGGGAGATCTTCCCCCATCCCTCCGCCACGCACCGCACACTTAATCTTTACTCCACTATGTGCGTTGCCCTGTCTACAGCTCATGTCCACTTTATTCAACGATTTTCCTTGACCTGTCTCGCCCTCGTCTCGTCTTTCATTCCCATCTACATGTTTGGAGCTCACAGATTGTGATTAGCAAAAACGATTTGTATTACATAGATGATATTGCATTTAAATTTTAATACTGGTATTTTTTTAAAAATTAATTTTAAAATACACAAAAAAAACTGTGAGTTACTCAACCCATCAAAAATTATGCCCTAGGACTAACCATCAAAACTTGTAATTAGTGATACACCATAAAAGATTACATCCTAAGGCACAACGTCAAAAAAATTTTAGCATGGAGAATATTATTTTTTCACTCTCTTAAAACTCATCAACTTCTAAGAACTCTATCAAACATGCAAATAAATATAACCTACTACAAACAATTATGAAACCAAGAAAAGTAATCCAATAAACTAATGATTTATGTTACAATTAAATAAAAACATGAAATACCATAGAAATCTAATTCGAGAAACAATTTCCACTAAATTTTATCTCGATTCCAAGAACAGTAACATAACAACAATCGAATATGTCGAATTTAAAAGGAATCTAATACAACGGATTAACACCCTGACGCAGTTAATTGCAACACATAACAAATACACTCAATGAACACCTAAATACGAATTTCCAATCTATAAAAGTAACACATTGAATTACATATCAAATGTAACGGATTTTTACCAAAATGTGAATGATGTTAGAATTAAAAAAGATTTAATCACACTGGATTATCACTCCAATGTTAATCCAATGAAACAATAATCAAATCAAAAAGGGATTGATTAAACAATAGATTGTACATCCAATCCCCATCCAGAGGTTTATTAAATCAAATAACACATAAAATATAATTTAGAATCTTTATTTAGTATAAAAATAATTTACAAGTACTGTATTACAATATTTTAAGATCTTGATTCCTAACCCAGGAGTTGTGTGCTTTTCAGAATCCTCTCCATTGGACAAAGGACATATCTTTCTTCCTTTTAATGATTTTATCAAACAAATTATTCATTTGGAGAACTGACATTTTGCAGTTCATGTTCTTAAAGTCCTCCTTTTATTGGTTCTCCATCATATGTTTCTATGTAGTACATTATTGGATGTGTTTGCCTAATTGAAATAATTTTAAATATTTAAAAATACAAATTCACCTTAAATTTATTTTCAAAGATTCCTTTCTGCTTCGAGATACATATAAATTTCCCCAAACTTTGAACTTTGGTTTTCTTTCATCTATGACTTTAACATTATAATAAATACTGTTTGTTTAACTATTATCTATAACTTGTTTGGGAGCCATCTGGATAGTTCTATGATATCTGGAATTATAAAATTTAACTATTTCAAGCAAAACATCAACCCATTTGTAAGTCCCCCTCGATGTGAAATTTTTATATATTAACTGTTTAATCGATTTATTTTATCGTTCCACAACATGGGCTTTAAGATCCGGATACATTGCATAGAGATTAATACCATATTCAGTAATTACATTCCGGAATGGTGCAGAAAAAAATGCAGTTCCTCTGTCAGTTTGGAGCGAATTGGGCTTTATCTGTTTCAAAACGATCTTCATTGCATCAGTAATCTGTTTCGCAGTTTTGTTCCTCTAAGGTATACCCCAACCATATTTCAAATAAACATCTATTGCAGTTAAAATATACTTGTTTCCCTTTTTGTATTTTGAAGGCATTGTCATTTCACACAAATTGGCTTGAAAAAGATCACTTAAACCACGAGTTATAACTCTTCTTCTAGGATATCTTATCCTTGCAGGAGCGTGAAACTGTTGAGCAATCTTACTAAACTTAAATTGCAATATAACCATCTTCCATTAACTCTTCTATAATAGAAATAATTTCGTTTGTATGTGAATTATTCCCAGATTCTATCAAAGCGATGAGAAGTTTTAATTTATCGACCAATTCAGTAGGATTATTCCAATATACAGGTGCAAAGCGATTGTCAATTTCATCTTTATTTATTCCACTTCCGACTATATCTCCTATTAAATGTATTTCCAGATGGAAAAGTTTTTAAACAATAATTCAAATAATCCTTCACTAGCATCAGCTATGTAATCACCTATTTTAAGTTTATTATCAGTCAAAAATTTAAACACCGAATCTCCCAGGAACCAGTTGTTTTCATGACGATAAACAACAAATGTATCGCGCATATATTAGATAGTCTCAAAGCTAAATAACATCGTGTTAATTGAGAAAGGGATTGCTTTTTCTTTGCTAAAGTTTCATTTTCCATTTTAATTTCCAAAGCTGCTTCTTTAGGTTTATTCAACACATAATGCAATGTATGCATTCTGCTCGTAACAGGTTTAAATATTTATTCGTTTAACATATCCCATTCCATACTGGCTCTTTGGCTTGCAAATATTTCTCTTTCAGGGCAGATTTAATGATATGTAAATTCGAAATAGAGGCAGACATGTTCGATTAAGGTACATTAAATTTAATCTATTGATATATGAATTAAGTCGTTTTTCTAACTGTTGTAGTAGATCGATTACTTTGTGCTTTTCAATCGTATCGATTTTATTTAAAACTATATATATTTTACTTGCAGTTTTAGCTTTCAAATCATTAATAAAATAATGGATTTGTGTTTCCAAATCTTTATTAATCAATTAATCTCATATATTGCATTATTTGTTAAATTCATGTTTCAAGTTGTTTTGCAATAGTAGCATTTACCACTTCATTAATTACATCTCTTAAATTTTCTTGCATTTCTGTAAGTTGTGTTGTATAAACTATGTTTGTCATATTGTTACAATCCTTAGTAAATCCATTTAAACATTCTTCTATTCTAAATTCATTACTCTGCAAACCAGTGTTAATATTGCTTAAATGTTTGCAATTACACTCATGTTTTTATAAACATTATCATAAAAATTAATTAACATTATTAATTTCTCTTGAATATCATTTGATTGCGGTTTAAATATGTTCAGTGTAATAGTGTTTAAGTCTTCCACGTAACGTTTATTTACTGCATCGCTATATTTCACAGCCATACCCATATTACATAATATTTGTCCATTCAAATCACAATTCCCATCTCGATATTTTGTTAATCAGCTATTGCAATGATTGTGTTTTAAACCGCTGCCTCCAAACTTTTAAATACTCGTTGTTCTTCACCTGGAAGTAAAAAACTGTCAAAATCAGACCTATATATTCCTTTATATAGGGGGAGTGTTGGTATGATCACTAAAAAACCATTTTTTTGTTTTTCTAACAGATAAAACACATTACTTTAAACTTTGTAAAAGTCATATCGCCTAAAATATTGTAATTGTAAATATGTTGCAGATTCATATTATCCATTTTAAACACTTTTACCATATTTGCATTATCGCGAAAATTATGTTTTGGTATACGAGAGTAACTTTGTGATAGAAAAAAACAATCAACATTTGAATGTCGGCCAAAACTAAAGTATTCTGTATTTCACCCTGCAGCTCACACTAAACATCGTCAAAATTAAATGTGGAATTGGGTAATCCATCATTCGGAGACACTATATATTCTTTATTTGTAAAAGTGAAATATCGCATTCCTTCAATTAACGATAAAATGGTCGCTAACCATTGATATTTCTCTCATACAGTTTTAGAAAACATATAAATTTTCAAATTTGAGTCCATTTGGATGCTCCAACAACGACATAATAACACAAATTTTTCCACATGAAGAATGACTGCTTATGATACAATGCATATTTGATGATAAAAGAATACCATGCCTCTGTTCAATTATGTTTTATTTCATATTTACAATTACCGGCAGATGTACATTTTGTTTTATAACCTTCATTTCTACACAATTACACAGTATTATACTTTGGATAATGCATGTAAATAACACAATATAGTTTGCGATCGAACAAACAATTTGAAAGATATGAGGAAGAATCCAACTACATGTACAGGTGAGTTCGGAGTTTGGGTTCTTGATAAAGTTATGTGCTCGAAGGTGAAGAGAGTCATGGGCTTAAAATGCAAAACCAAACGAAAAACAATGAAAGGAGTAATCATTCCATTCCTATTTCCAGCATTAGCAGCGCTTGGATCAGTCTCGGAGGGGTTTCGGCAATTAGTAGAGCAGTTAAATCAAGAGGTAAAGGAATGTATTTGAGATCCTATAAAGTTGGGCAAGGGAGAAAAAAAACTCAAAACGCGGAAAAAAATTAGAAAGTCCTAAATAGTCTACCAAAATGTTCATTAACAAACAAAGATATTAATGTATTTGTAAAGCAAGTGGATATTCCCTATTTCTGAGTTGTATATATGAGATAGGGTTTACCAAAGAAAACATATCTTTGTGAATGTATGATTTTTAATTTATATTCGAAACAATATGAAGGAAAGCATTGGGTAGCATTAATTAAAAATGTTAATCAATATTTGCATTACCACAGTTTCGGCGATTTACATCCTCCACATGAAATAAATAATTATTTTTAGAACATGCAACCAAGATGCAATTACAAAATACAATCAATTATGGACATTTATGTTTACTTTTTTGCTATAAATAGGGGACATAAGTAATTGTAATAGTAAAACATATTCGTAATATGTCAATTATGCTGATATTAATTGGAAATTCGTTCCAGTTGTGTGCGGTATATTTCCCTGTGTTAGAGTTATATGGATAATGGCAAATAAGTCTAATCGATATTCGTTACTTATAACAGCATACCAAACATTGATATGCATAACCAATCATTTAGGCTAATATTGGAGAAAAACATACAAGATTGTGATACCGGTAGGATTTTATGAATTGGGTGACCCTGAAACATTCATTAGAGAGGCATAACCTGAAGATGTACTTTTCCGATTATGTGGAAAACAAAATTGAATTGCAAATATGTTAGGTTACAAATGGAGACTCTATCCCGCTAATGAATTGCATGAATCGTCAAAACAGGTCAATATATTGTCGGTGAATGTATGTTCTATAAATGTTAATATTGTATGCATTTCGTATTTGAATGGAAAATTGACAAATACACTACATGAATTCATGTATGTCGTGGCTCCAGGATATAAAATAATTGAAAAACCGAATACATTGATATATCTTCCAGTATTAGTTAATCATGTTACAATTGTCGATCAAGATAGTAAACTTATTAATTTTATAAACGAAGAAATTACAGTTCGTTTATGTTTTTAAAGAGCTGTATCAACAGTTGCATTCTGTTGTGCATTACAATCATAATGGGTATTGTGTATAATAGTAAATTCGGACTTAAAGTAGGCAGTTCTTTTAAGAACTATTAATAAGGAATGTATTTCGAAGATAGGAAGTATAAAAAGCTTTAAATGCAAGCATAAAATGCTCACTTTAAATTATTTACCTGTGTAGTTAACACGAGGTAACGGATTGTATCTAAAAGAATTCGAATATACTGTTAATATAAATGGAAGACATACTTAATTTTGAACAACCAAACACTTATGAAAATACAATCACCAATATGGAAATACACGTGTATGAACCTTCCCGAGCAGGTCCGTATGTTTCTTTCGGAAATAAGGACTTTTATACAAAATCACGGTATTTACACATTACTTTCGAAATCAAGTTCAAGGTTTAGAGGAACAATTAAAAAGGCAGCCGATGGAAGCAATCAAGTAAGCACAATAATAATAATAAGAAATGGAATATTCTATATATTCGACTGAATTGCATATCTGCTCAATGGTGTGGAAATCGATCAAACACAAGATGTTGGAATTACCTCAATGATAAAAAAGTATCTCTCTGAACTAAATTATCTTAATACAGGGCTTATGGCTGGGTGGAACAATGCTAGTGATTACTCACTACAAATAAACCCAGGTGGAACATACAAAGTTTTTATACCATTAAGTATGGTTTTGGAATTTTCTGAAGACTATAAACATGTAATATTAAATTCTAAACAAGAATGAGTTATTCTATATGCCAATACACATTTGAATGCTATATACTATTTGGCTAATAACTAGGAAGGTGTAACATTCGAATTAAGCAGTGTGGAATGGTTGGTGCCACATATTTAAATTAACACTTGTGAACGTGTAAAGTTTTTAAAATATATCGAGAAAGGGGTGAAGCTAAGTGTATCCGTCACATCGTTGCTTTAGAAGTTTTTCCAATACTGCCAAGATAATTAAAAGTCATTTTGTATGTGAAATCAAGTTATTTATTGGAAAAATTGTGATATGTAATTTGTTTTCAAACAAATCGACAATATAATTTAAAAGCTGATAGAACAGTATTCGATAATAATGATATGAAAAATATTAAACAATATATATAAACAGTCAAGCTTACCCCTACATGGATTTAAATATGAACTTAGAAAATGGTGAATTCCTTATTTCAGGAAATGTATTGTAATAAAATTAGTTCACTGATCCTAGAACCAGAATAATTTAAAACCAGAGGAATGTTATTTGTATTTGATGTGAGCAAGCAAGATGACACAATTACAAATAACGTGGTTGATTCTCGAATAGAAATTATTGCTAATACACTATTTCTAGCAAATACGCAATCTTATGCTCCGATAATTCATGATAGATTAGCAAGTTACAGTGTAAGAGATAAGTTTGTAAAAATTATGTATTGAGTCAGTAGGCGACGACTCACAGGTGCGACGAGATGTTTTACAATGTACAAGGATTTCAGTATATAGAAAAAAAATTATCATTAAAGAACATACAACTGTATTCAGCTTCAAATTACTATTTAACTATAAATATCTAACTCCCAAAAACAATAAAACGAATAGATGGCTTACTAGACATCACCATGGTTTAACCTGGGAAAGTGGAAGTATGGAGTATGAGAATATTGAAGCTATTTGAAAATTTACCTAAATTATTGTGAAATATATGTAGGTGGAGTTGAGCAAAAACATATTTTGCTAAGTGTGCATAATGGGAAAGTAATAGATATTAAACAAAAATACAATTGTCCCTCATTCAAACAATTAGGTAAAACATACAGATCTAATTCGAAATTATTCTCAACAGATGAAAATTCTACATTAATGCTAAAATGGTCATTGATAACTGACTGGGGTGAAACAGACTCTGATGATTCTCCTCCCGAATTACTTGTGGATATTATTTGAGTCATATGTCATTATTTAGGATGAGAGAAGTAATGTGTGCAATTTACTATAAAAAGTATTCACTTGTATATATTCAATTAATTCATAAAGATGGATCAACAAGACAGCGAAATCACATTTTGTGTATACAGAAATCCAAATTTAAAGTGAATATCAGAAAGTCTTTGTTTCGGAAAGAAATATTTTAGCAACTTTTTTTGAAGCTTGTGTTTGTAAATATTTTTTGAAATAATTTTTTAATATGTTTTGTATTATCCAGTATTTACTTGTGTATGTTTTGGAGCAATCTGGTCTCATACATGTTAAAATGTTTTTTTGGATCACTCTGTATTTTTATATATTGTGTAAATAAATACAATGCAAAATTAATTTTTTAATGCTATTTGCCCTATTCCTTGTTTTTAAAATGATCTTGTTTTGGTATGAACAATATTTTGTTCACAGAGAGGGATATTTTCTGCAAGCACTCTAACCGCTTTTCCACAATATAATTTCCATATAATATAACATCCTGCATAAGGGTTGGTTGATATAAAATGGGTTCAGGTCTTGGTTAGATATAATTGTAACCATTTAAACATAAAGATAATAAATCGAATCACTGTCAATTGAACTAATATAAATTTGTTTGTCCTTGTGAAAAAGGTATATATGTTAAAATGTATAGATACTTAAACCTGAATAAATTGTGTGGAATATTTCCGATCAAAAGTTATTAACTTTGTAATTTATACTCACTTCGAATAGGTATACTTGTAACTTTTGCCAGTATATCAAAAAAGGTTACATTTAGAGATCTGAGGTCTTAGCAGTGCGACTGTTCCTTCGGATATATTTTTGTTATGTTTTTCTGACTAGTACCAACTACAGAAACTAAGATTTTAGAGGTTGGCAGTCTGAGTCCAACAAACCCCCACAGAACGCATTGGTTTTTACTATACCCTGGAGAGAAACCCGGCGTCTAGCTTTTCACGAAGGAAGCAACCAAGTACATCCCCGTCCCTGAAGGGAAAGGCACTTCAGGTCAATGATTTTTTCAACCATAGAGACTAACAAGGTCAAAACGTCTTCCTAGCTGTTTGAAAATTCTTTAGCAGGGTATTGTTTTGTATTTGATAAGAATTAATATTCTCTTTTCAAACTCCATTATGCAGGAAAACATAAATAAATTAAATATATATACACAACACATACATTAAAAAATAAACTAATATTTATTATTATTATATAATATTTTAGTTCTCTGTACACATACTAACCTTTACCAAAAAAAATTCGATGGATATTTAAATCATGAGAGAATACATTAACAGAAAAAAGTCAGTATATGTTTAACATAAATATTATTACCAATACACAGATTATGAAAAAATGAACATATTTACAAAAATTAGAAAGTATTACATCTCTTGATTTACATAAGATATATTGTGAATAAGAAAATATTTCCTTTAAAAGATTAGAGTATTCTTAGAGAAGCTTAAAAAGGGATTACACCATGGATTTTGTTAACAATATTACTTTCTTTTTTTTCTCTATGAATTATATGTTTTTTAAATACATTATTATCTAATACATTGCTAATTGTTTTAATGGATTATTAATTAAACTTCATTTATTTATTATGATTCAGAAGTCATTTTACTGATAAATAAATGCTACTCATTTCTTCGAGCAAGAAACTGAGCAGAGATGTTTTCTCAGAGTTTGGGGTTGCTGGTTTGAAGATATTTGAAAGTCGGTGGTGCGGAAGAGAGGGGAATTGGTGTTTGAAATTCTGACTTCTGGTTGGAGGGGAGAAATCAGGCTTCTCGAACATTTACCTCGGAACTGAAAATTTTTATAAATAGGGCTTCATCCTCTATGCCCCTTCAACTTTTTCCAGTTGTTTGTCAGTTCGGTTCACTTTGCGATATCGCAGTTGTATGAAAACTATTTTCTTGGCTTATCTATGCAAGATTTTAACAAACAGCTCGATGATTTTTATTGGAAGTATTTCAATAGATTAATCAATGGTTCGGATGATTTAGTAAGCAGTTTCTTAACGTCTTTAGTGGAAGAGGAGCCTACCTTCACATTGCAACCAGTGTCCTCAGCACCATCAGCTACTGAGTCCACATTTTCCAAAATTGTAGCACCACCCACCATGGTTCTCTCACCTACAGAGTTTCGTGCTTTAGACTTAAGAAGAAGAAAAACAGGTGGGCTATGACTGCCACCACCCAAGATTTGCTCCTGTTGTGAACTGTTAGATTTAACGTTTCCCTCTCTAAACGTTTCTCCGAAAGCTGTATTGCCAATGATAATTTGTTGCAGGAATTAGACCCATTTTTAAATTTTAATTTTGTTATATCACCTGCTCCAAGTCAGACATCAATTGAAGTATTGTCACCTGAAAAAACCACGAGATAAATTTATTTCTCTACTTCTGCCTATATTCAATCTGTAACACAAGAAATAATTAATAGCCCAATCGCCTTACCTCCTTCACCTATAGTTGTTATTCCCGTTAAGAAATGCAAATTAAGCTTAGGTCTTCATCCTAGGCTTAAATTGTATTGAAAATTCACATTTTCAGTGATGAATGAGTCCTTCTGTGGTATAATTTCACATATTTTTTCATTATTAAAATATTGTAATGATTGTATTTTACTTGTAATAGGGTGATAAGTTTTAACACTTTAATCATTGAAAATATGAAGAAAATGTATTCTGTTTTAACAATTTTAAAGAAAATTCATTCAGGTGTAAGGATTTTTAAAGAAATTTAATTCAGGTCTAACCATTAATAAAGAAAAATCTTTTAGTTTTAACAATTTTAAAGAAATTTCATTCTGTCTTACAACTTTTTTAATGATAATTTATTCATGATGGAAAGTTTATAAAGTAACTTTATTTTTATTTCAATAGTATAATAATGTAATTTTTTTCATACTAACCTCATTTTCACATCGTATTGATGAACAGGGGAGTTTTTTATGTTTAAAATACCTGTTTGGCTTGTACATGTAATTGATAGAGTAACTGAATATTTTTGAAGTTATATTGGGACATTATATGATTTTTTAAATATTTTTAATCATGTAAGATGGAGTTTTTCGTTTTAAAAAAGGTATGTTTAGCTTATACATGTTGTATTAGTATATGATGCGATTGTTTTTTTTTTTACAGTTTTAATGAATTAAGATGGAGTTTTTGGTTAAAAAAAAGCCTTTTTGCTTGTACATGTAAATGTTAACACGATAAACAAAAAATTACTGTATTTATTTTATAATTTGTGATGTAATGTACATTAACGATTTCAGTATGTAGCATTTTTCAGAAGTCAGTGCTAAACAATGTTTGTATTTCACTTAAGCTTTTGATGTAACATGAAGTAATGATTTTAATTTGTAATATTTCCAGAAGACAGTGGAAAAATTGATTGTATTTCATTTAATGTTTGTGATGTAATATGTTTAATTCTAGGATGTATTATTTATTCTGTCTCGAAAGTAATTATGAATTTTTTTCTTAAAAAAAACATTTTCTTTCAAGTTGAAGCAAATAGTGTGACTTGTTATTTATTTCTTTTAATACCTCATATCACTAACCTTTTTTTCAATCATATCTTATGTATAATGAGTGATGGTTTAATAGTAGTGAAGAGAAATGAGTAGGTGTCTATCAGTAATGGTGAGCTGATGACATGTATTAAAAAAATTCAGGATACCTTTTGCTTGCTTACTCGAAGAAGAAAGTGTAATTTTCTTGACTTAAAAATACTTACAATCATTAAAATCAGAACTATCTTTGAAAGGCTGAGGGGAAATTACGAACAATTATGGAGAAAGCAACACAGTGAATGGATGAATGAAGTTTTGCAAAGGAATGAGACAGCAGGTTAGTGTCTTGAGAGAACCTTGGTTCGCTCAAGTTGGAGTAGGACACACCACTCTGCTTACCAACTTTTGTGACACCCCAGGGGACCATATTGAAAGTGTAGCCTGGATACCTTTAAAGAGGCAGATAGCAAAGTCCTCTGTCCCTCTTGTCAACAAGAAAGTTTCTCCAGCTAAAAATTTTATGCCTGCAGCAAACACAGTCCAGCAAACATTTTAAAAAAATTTCATTTTACATATACACAGATTACAAGAGTTCCTCCTCTTCAAGGTACAACACTATGATGTTTGGAGAAGATAAACATAATATATTTTAACTAGGTTTTTTATAAAATATAATTCAACTCACGTTATGTAAAAAATAGCAGTATATTTTCCAATAAATTTACAATAATTTGTACCTTTTAGTAAAAAGTAAAAAAAATTGGAATTTTTTTTCAACTCTGGAAAAAACATGATTTCTGCCTATATTCATACTATTTTGTTAAACTAATGTCGAAAACTGATAAAATATTATATAAATTCAAATATATACATTTTATATTACATGTAATTAATTTTGCTGTTGAAATTTTTTTAGACATGGAAAGAGAGAGAATGCATTGGTTAAGTTTTTGCATGCTCACCTCCCCAGGCAGATCACACCTTAAAAACAATTTTTTTTGCAATGTGTGGATGTCATGTTATACATTGGTCGGTGGGTTTATCGGAGATATCTATCATGTTTCCCCTAGTCTCATGCACATGAACTGATGCTTCTCGTCTCGATTCACCCTCATCAGCTCTCGAGATCTCATTAAAAGAGATGAACAATTATCTCTCAATATTTTTTCTCTCATATACGAATAGATATTTATCTTGTTTGAATACTGGTAAAAACATTTCTTAATGAGTGAATAAAACAAGTCTTGCATCTCTGTGTGATTTTACAAATCATAGTTTGCTTGATTCAAATATATATTTGTTGTTGTTTGAATTTAAAATCTGGTGTTTATATAGGGAACTTGATTTCAGGGACTTGTAATTTTTTGTCCACTACTCATATAGTCAACCTGTTGCATAAGGTTTAAACCACAGTGAGTGGGGCAAAATCTCTTTGGGTACACATTCAGAGGGATACGGGTTGAAGCAGGGAAGCAAGCAGCAGAAAATACATCTTCTGAATACTCTAGCAGGAAGGGCACATTGTCTTGAAACAAATAATGCAGGAGCGCAAACTCACAAAGAATATGAAAATGCATTCACAGGGTGATGCTGAGATGTGTAAAACTGGTTTTTGTGAAGAGCAGGCTGGATCGATAACAGAAGTCTTCAGAAAAGTCAGCTTTGGGAGTAGAGATAGTAGGGATGCATGGATAGGGTCACGCCCCTCTGGACATGGCTTGGAGGAGGGGCTCGCTGGCATTCTGGACTCAGGCCGGTTCTGAGGGAGAAGGGTGGAGGGTAGGGAGGCTACAAACAGTCAACTCCCTTTGTGAAAGCAAGTAGGCAGGTGTCGCCATCTTTAATCAGTAGAGAAAATTGACAATCGAGGACATGCAGGTGACTGACCCCAGGACCTTGCAGACACATGTTGTAGGGGGTATAGCTGGCATCATGGAGTTGGACCAGCTCTGAAGGCAAGGGATGCAGGGTGGGGGTGGGTGGTTGGGGTGTGAGGGGGTGGCAGACAGGCATCCTCCTATGCGAACACAAGTAGGCAGATGATGCCATCTTGAGAAATTACTGAAAACATTTGACGATCGTGGGCAGCCCAAGGCAGCACCCACTGACGTGGGTCAGGGAGGGTAAAATGGTTGCAAGCTGCTTTCTTGACCTCAGGGTCCCGCAGATGTGGTCTGTTGGGGAGGGGAAATGGGCTGCAGGAAGCCAGGACCCGATCTACACCTCTGTAGTCAGTCAGTGCCATATTCAGTCTTTCATCAATGCTTGTGGGAGATAGACGTGCTACTCGTCAGCTCCTCTGAACCAGCTAAACAACGCACCTCTAGATACTTGGCGGTCGACGAGGCCACCCTCAGTGGTAGCTCAAACTATGCACCAGCAACCATTGCACCTACCTTCATATCTATAGTGATACCCATGATTAGCATTTTAATATAAAAACATGTTCAGTCAATATTGTGATAAGATTTTCAATTTCTGTGTTTGGTAGACGAAAATGCCATTGGCATTAACAAGTGTGCTCTATTTACAGGAATTTGTAGTATGTCCGTTATTCTAAAAATTATTTTCTCTTCGAGGAAGTTTGTGCATTTTTCTCTTATATATAAAGATTATGCTCTTTGCAAGTTGGCTATTTAGAGCAAATTATTTGGGGTAATATTTTATATTGTAATATATTTTACTTATCAGAATAGACGCACACTATCGTGTCTGGTTTAAATCGTATTCAGAGTTTTTTGCTGTGCGATATTATTCTCCAGGCTGAATCATGTTAATGTGTTATTTATTTATACTGACTAGATGGATTTTGTTTAAAGACAGTAAAACATAGTTGTTTGTTATAATTGTCCTGGTGTTATTCATTCATAATTAGAAATATGTTTCATTTCAAGACTCTGCCTTGTGTAATTTCATACTGGGTAGCTGGATTATTTTAGTCAAATTACACTTATCGACACCAGATGGTAATTACATAGTTAAAATTCTCTCTTGTATAAATTATATTTCTAAGCTCGAGACTCATAAAATTGCACATATTATTCACATAGTCATTTGAAATTTGCGATTCGATGCATGTAATTTATTCATGTGTAGAACACTCTGAATTTCTCTAACATATAATTGCATTCGGGAAACAGATTATTTGTCATTACAAACATGTAAATTGCATCTTTCAAAGTCGTCTACCTCCCACCACTGTCTAAGAACAATATCCCCCAAAAACATAAAATTTACACTTAGGTCACTTAGAAATTGTTTAAACATTCTGAAATTCTCTCTTGTGTAAAATATATTCTTAAAAATCTCCTATCTACCACCAATATCCCTACAAACACATCAAAGTTAGAAAAATTAGAAAAAATGAGCCTTAGGCCACTTTTGGACTTAACTCTATATCTATATAATACATTGCAACCCACCACTCTGGTCAGTCACCTGCAGAAAACCACAGCGTCAACATCGTACAGATCTCCTGTTACCCCCACCCAAAAATAAAGTAATAAAAACATGATCTGATTAAAAATTAACTCTTTCGATACTTTTTACCCTTCCGATTAGATTTAACCCTTTCAATTAAATTTAACCCTTAAAATTTTTGATTGGATTAAAATCGTATTAAGGATTAGCCCTTTCAATCAAATCGCTAATCCATCAATTAATACAAATTAATCCAAGGTGAAATGAAACCTGCCCGCTTTTACTACTAATGCCACATAAATAAAATTTTTGTTAGAACTCTCATAGAAACTTGGTTTAAATTTCAATTTATTCGTTGTGATTATCATAGTGTCACGTATGTACTAGGAATATTGTTATGGATGACGATTTAATTTTAATAAAGTTGTATATATATAGAAAATTAGGAAAGCAGGAAAGGGGTAGTAATTAATAACATCATGGGTGCCTACCCGCTACTTTTTGCGAACGGCAATCTTTTGTCGCATACTTTGGGTAGGAAAAAGGGTTATCTTTCTAAGTCAGTTATGTGTCAGTTATGCAGGGCAACACAGGACCCCTGCTTCACATGTGTTGTAGAGAATAATATTTATGTGAACATATCACAATTTAAATGAGGTGCAATAAACGGGACATCCGAAACCAAGAAGCATGATCGCTATTGTTTGTGTTGGGAGCACCTGATAGGCCAGGCGGTCTTTTCCGCTGTTTGTGAGCCGTGGTGTTAGGAATGCTGTTGTACTTCGAACACTCGTTGTGTGAGTTCCCTTGTTTGTCAATACTGTGGACATTTTGAATTTTCTAGATATAGTATATTCGAGATTATCTCAAGATCCTCAGGAATTTGATGTTCAGCTGGGGTCAAGGTCACCAGAGCCGATAACGTGACATGCTCCTCAGCCCTCGTATACTGTCCTAGATGGAACTGTTCATACTGGCGACCTTTCATGCAACATTGGCCTAGTTATGAGTGAAATACGGGAATACGGCTCGGATTAACTGAAAAGATTTCGATAGTTGTAACTAAATCCAAAGAATGTATTTTATCTGAATATATAATAACGCGACAGACGCGCGGCGACAGATTCTGCTGTAATCAGAAGCACAGTCATTTTACTGAAAATATGACAAACATGTCCGACCCAACATCATTTCAGATAAGAAATTATTTCTATTAATTTCGTGTTGTGGACGCGACAAACAGGCTAAACGTTTAGCAGTATCTACATAAATTACTGATCACTTTTTTAAATTAGTACCTCAGTTTATTAACATTTCAAAATAAACATCTTTAGTAACAGATATATATATATATATATAATATCGAGATGATTACTTGGATGATGTCGGCCATTTTCGTGCTTGCCGAATGTGTCCGTTCAGAATAAGGCAAATTTTCTATGTCACATTGCACCTGAAGTGTTACTGTGAACCTAGCGTTAGATAAGATTGTGAAGTTTAGAGTCAGATCTGAAGTTCCTAGTTCGAACACCGGCCTGAGTTTCAGGACCTCTTTAGTGATGTTTGTATGTGTATCCAGTTCACGCCTATGTTGCTAGAACAAGTCCCTAATTAGGAATGCATGCTTGTCACGACTACGAAATTTTGTTTGGAATCTCTAAACAATGAAAAAAAATTCGTTCTGAAGGTTAATCCGAGGAACGAAGAATACCTAGTAATATGTTTAACAGGAGGTAATTACTAAGGAAAACTTCTGGAGGTAAAATAACAGCTGCTAATTTTGGATCACTTAACAAAATATTGTTATTTTATTACCCTACTGTTTGTTGTGAGAGTAAAATCAAATATTGCTGAAGTGGTCCTATAGAAATATTTATCTATTCTGTAGAAGGAATTGAATGGTCTGGTGTAGGGACTATGTTCAAAGTTGTAATTGCAATTACAGACAAGATCATACCACACAGTTGTGTTGCAGTTATTACCCATGTTAGCAATATTTAGACAGAGCAAAAAACCAAGTAGAATGATGTTCCTACATGAACAGTCTAGATGGGTTAGGGACACAAACAAGTTCTACCTTCTCAGTAGGGGAGCGATCAGGCCAGATGGCAGGCCGCGCGCCTTCTATCAATGTTGCTGGAGAGAGATAGTCAAGGTGATGCATGCCGCGCGGTGGAAACCCACCATGTTGAAGCCATGTGTGGGCTCGTACTAGGAGTTGAACGTCCTTACACAGCAAGGATGATGACTATTCGAATAATCTCTGGAACACACAACCATCAAGACATGCTGATAACAGGTAGTGTATGGCTCTACCAATTAATCATTGACTATGCCTGTCCACATGTTCACTGGAAACAGTTGTTGGTATGAACTCGTGATGGCGGCGTGTATGTGATTCAAGAAGCAATGTAACGAGAACTCTCATGAGTGTGATATTCCTCCTCTTGTTCGCATTTTCTGTCAGGCGGCAGCAGAATACCACAGTTTTGTCACACAGCCGTTAGAAGGATCATATGTTGCGTCAGACCATCGCGAGATCAGTTATAAAATGGCTACGCTCAAGGAAACATGGCGACACGGGTAACTGTACAGTGTGAACAGGTTTTGTGTCTAGAGGGCAGCTCACCACACGAAATTCGTCAACTTGTTGCGGTGTAAGGTGGTAACATATGTTTACGGTAAGAGGTGTGGGTAGGGTACACAGTGTTCAAGAAGGGCAGGACAGATGTGCAAGGTGAGAAACAATCTGGTCAGCGAAGCACGTCCACTTCTCATTATAATGCGTGTCGTACTGAATCCAGGTCATAGTATCTGCTCGCTCCATGCGTCCCATCACATAATGCAGAAGTTGCATGGACACTGGTACACAGTCTCAAATATAATGCAGAAGTTGCATGGACACTGGTACACAGTCTCAAACATAATGCAGAAGTTGCATGGACACTGGTACACAGTCTCAAACATAATGCAGAAGTTGCATGGACACTGGTACACAGTCTCAAACATAATGCAGAAGTTGCATGGACACTGGTACACAGTCTCAAACCTGGATCAACACTTTCTTCCCTGCGCACAGTAGTTCGGCATGAAGCTGCCAGTTTCACCACAACAATTGTGTTCACTAGGTACCACCTTCCTTGATGCATTCATCTTGCAAATCTGCTGGTGCGGAGTAAGACTGAGCGCGATCTATACGTACTTTCTGCTTTCGGCTTGTAGTTGCTCTAGACGAAGCACTTTGACTGTTGGAGGGGTGGAGGGGGGAGTAAACATTTCCCTTTCCTAAATTTAGTAAAGAATGAGAGCAAAATGACATTAAAGCTGTTTGATTTGCACAGAGATGCGTTGATGTATATATCTCTACAGGGATGCGTATATATATACATATATAGTAGAATGAGGCACGTTTCAAGACGCCCCGCTGAGAGCGAGGGGGATAAATCGTTTAGACGCACCTTTTAAGACATTTATGCTTATGTGAAAAATTTAATTAAGGTGCGATATTAACGTAAACTACACGCAGTATAATAGATAGAGGAAAGTGTCTGAGCGGGAGACGGAGTATCGCCACATGTATCCAGTGTTACAAGAGAGCGAGAGATGGGTGCTCGGCGGGGGGTCAGGGGGAGAGGGGAGTGAAGTGGCGTGAGGAGTAGCTGAGACATGACCTTGGACGGGCAGGCGACGCGGCGGTTGTATAAGCAGAGTGGTGTGAGTGAAGACCCTCAACAGCGGCTGGCGGATATCCAGGTCAAGAGGAGCAGGAAACTCAGCCAATGTCGCCCAGGGACCGCCTCTGCTCCGCCACACACTACACTACACTACACTACACTACTCTACACGTCGTCCGCTATTAAGAGGGACTAGTACCCGCAATTTTGGATATATTAATTTTTGCCTCAACCTGCATTCCAGAGTTTGCTTTATATTTTTTCTGATTGACAGGACATAGGATATTGGTTTGTACCTTTTATGAAATCGTTTTTAAATAGCGTTCTCTTACTGGTTTCATTTCTGCAATCGCCTGCAATAAATCACTTCATTTTTCTTTCTGGCAAGCACTAGTTAAAAATTAATAAAAGCGACGAAGTTGTAACATTTTTTAATAAAGCTCCAGAAGCTTTCGTTTATGCTCTGACACGTGAGGGGACTTCCTAGAGACTACAATGTTTGTGACGTCAGTGTTTGATCGCTTAGGCATGTCTCAGCAAACAAACACGTGTTCTGGAAGTAGACGACGTTTTTATAGGAAACGTAATAAAGATCTACAGCAAATAGCTTTTAATTTTACTCCCTATTAAATATATTCTAAGACCGAAAAAATAATTAAAATGGTTAGAACTATTATTTGCAGGTCTTTCCCTAAAGTGGAATAATAAACCCCACGAAGTGTCATTTGTAGTTTAATTCCCTGGCTTGCGTCGACCTTAATAACCCCTTCACGTTGCAGATGCTAGTTTCCAGGGAATGTCAGTATTGGCGGAGCTGCCACTGTCGTGTGACCAGACGTAACAGCGAGGATTTTCAAATCGTTTCCTGGGAATTTCCTTCTAAATTCGAATCGGTGGAAAACCAATTGTTCGCAGAGAAAATGGCTCCACTTAGAATCGGTGGAAAACCAATGATTCGCAGAGAAAATGGCTCCACTTAGAATCGGTGGAAAACCAATGATTCGCAGAGAAAATGGCTCCACTTAGAATCGGTGGGAAACCATTGGTTCTCTCCGTGAAACGATTTAAAACCATTGGTTCTTTCCGTGAATAAGCGATAGCTAACTACGTGCGGCAAATTAAATATTGGTTTAGTTAAATTTAGACAAAAATTCCTAGAAGTAAGCGTGTCCGCTAGTCATCCTTTACATTGTGCAAATTAATACATTTTTTAAAACAACGTAAAAAGAAAATGTGATATTCAGGGTTTGAACCCGTGTCGTCCGCTTTTAAATCGACACCTTACCAGTAGAGCTACTAAGCCAACGTCGAGAACAAAGGGGAAAATATATGTAATACATTTGTTTATCGAGAATACGTAGTTTTAAATTGTAGGCCCTGTCATTTTGTTTTTAGTATAATTGGTAAACTCAGGATTGTTCAAACACTTAGTACATATGAATCTACTCACTTCACATTTAACGCGGTTTAAACCTTCAAATCAAACGCTACGCGAAAACGAAATGAAGACGTAAAGACGGAATTAAAAACTGAACGTTCACGTTGTCTCGTAAAATGGCATTATGAAAGACGAAACTCACTTTGCTTTAAAAATTATTTAATTGGTTTTACTGGTTTATGTGTGCGTTATCATTTTATTAGATCACGTTGTTTAAATGTAATTTGCTACACGTCATTTAACTGTTCCATCAGCAAAAAAAAAAAAAAACACTGAATAACAGTGTATGAAAAGATTAATGAATCAGTGGAAAATAACAGTTAATCAATAAGTGAAGGAAAACTGGAATTCACTAACTAATTTACCAGTGAAATAGACTGAATTACTTGTTGAATAAGTCAGGTGCGGTTGTCTGATCTAAACAGTGAATTTCTCACTCATTCAGGTTTAGAATGTAAGAGGGACAGAACAGTAATCCATGCTAAACTAGATATCTGCAGGCTACAAATCTTTGGAAACAGGAATTTGAAATATAAAAAACGGCAATCCTAGATTATATTTCGTATCAACTATGTGAGAAAGTACTTTACCTGAATGGTGCATTCTTCTGATGAATGAAATCTTGCGTTGCAATGCAATGCGCAAATTTACGGTGGAAGAAATAAACCAACAGGAATTCATTACTCTATTAAAATAATTGTACACAAAGCTGGCAAAAATTTGCAGCCTGAGATTGTCCTGTCTTGGAATTTCTATACTTGCTGTCAAAAAAATTCTCAACTTTAAATTTAGTTTGCAGCAATAATAAATTGACGTCGCACCCTTTAGATTGACACTCAACAATAATCACTCTCGCTAACTGGGCATACAGTAACATTAAGTGTTTACAAACCCAGAAAATTATTTTATACATTTCAGCACATTTCGTACATTTTAGTGGTCGTATAAAAACAGTCTAAAAATATAGAAATAATAGGGCAAAATTTCTTTACAAAGTTATTAAATTAACAATAGGAATGTTAAACTTGTTTATTTTGTACAAATCTCGAAACTGAATAGAATATATATGCTGCATAAAAAAATAACTACCCACTATGAAAATGTTATAAAAAAATTTTCTTGGAAATTTGTTATGCGGTTTCGGCCATATTTAAAATCAAAATATTTAGAAATGAGAAGCTTACCACAGATGAACCAAATGTTGGAATTCACAAAAATAAATGTTGTTATAAATTAATTGAAGTATATTAGAAACTACGTGACATTAAACCACAAATGAGTGGACGATTTTCAGTTCTTAAATATCTTAACTTCAGAAAAATTCATTCATTCGTAAAATGTTTGTTGCCTGAGTATGATTTGATGTTACTCCGGGTTCGATGCTTGAAATAAACACGTACACACAGACAGACGCCTCAGTGAAACACACTAAGCAAATCTCAGACATGATATGCGTGTAAGTGTGCCCCTGCGTGGGTAGGCAACTTCTCTGCCACTGTTCAAGTGCGATGTCTGTTTGTGGTAAGGATTGGTGACGGCTCATGTCAAGTCAACTGACAACAATTACATTCCGTACAGTTATTTATAACACCACTAACAGCAATAGTACGCAATGGTACATTTAAGATATTACTAGGTTATTGTTACTAAACTTGATTCGCCCGAATAAAAATAATAGTTCTTTTAATAATATAATTTCTAAAGGAAATAAAATGCTTAAGAATTAAGTTGTTAAAATAATAAAACAAGCTGAATTTCGTCAAAGTCAGAGACATTCTTCAATTTAATCACCATGAAATAATCCATAAATGATATGTTAAACAATATTAAATTAAACTACCCATTAAATTGCATAAAATACGTCATTAATATTACATGCAGAATTGACATAAATTTGTCGGAAATATTTTGGGAGGTATTTTTACGCGGAAAATCAAATAGATACATGCAGCATCACAACTTGTAGCTTAGCTCGACTCCTAACGAATATATACGTCTTTGATTATCCATATTAGAAACGGATTTTTTTTTTAATAACAGAAACGGCGTGAAATTGAACTACGTTTCTCTAGATAATGTTGTGCTTTCGAGACCTTTAACCTAATAAAAAAAGCTAGGTCAAGATGCCCCCGCCCCCTCCATCCTTTTAAAATTAATTGGGGGGTACCCTCTCATTGCATACAATTGTTTTGCCTTCGAGTTTTTTTATGAGATGTTGATGCTGTCTTTTTTTAGCAGTACGTTCCACTTGGTAAAAAAGTTGTCTTTTTACAACTGCCTCGGATACGCATTTCCCTTTTAAACGCACACAACGTTTCAGCGGCTACGATACAACTCCTGGCACGTAGGCAATGCGTTTACAACTCCTGGCACGTAGGCAATGCGTTTACAACTCCTGGCACGTAGGCAATGCGTTTACAACTCCTGGCATGTAGGCAATGCGTTATACAACTCCTGGCATGTAGGCAATGCGTTCTACAACTCCTGGCATGTAGGCAATGCGTTATACAACTCCTGGCATGTAGGCAATGCGTTATACAACTCCTGGCATGTAGGC
The DNA here is from genome assembly GCA_029891345.1 of Dryococelus australis. Taxonomy (NCBI): domain Eukaryota; kingdom Metazoa; phylum Arthropoda; class Insecta; order Phasmatodea; family Phasmatidae; genus Dryococelus; species Dryococelus australis. The sequence continues at coordinate 110,373,838 of CM057002.1, read as the reverse complement.
AATGCGTTATACAACTCCTGGCACGTAGGCAATGCGTTTACAACTCCTGGCACGTAGGCAATGCGTTTACAACTCCTGGCACGTAGGCAATGCGTTCTACAACTCCTGGCATGTAGGCAATGCGTTATACAACTCCTGGCATGTAGGCAATGCGTTCTACAACTCCTGGCATGTAGGCAATGCGTTATACAACTCCTGGCATGTAGGCAATGCGTTATACAACTCCTGGCATGTAGGCAATGCGTTATACAACTCCTGGCATGTAGGCTATGCGTTATACAACTCCTGGCACGTAGGCAATGCGTTATACAACTGCTGGCACTTAGGCAATGCATCATACACCCGACCGATACTGGGCCGATTATTCTCGAAAACAGATGCGAAACGAGGCAAGGTGCGCGGGACTACATTGGACTATAGACAGCTTGTCGAGGTTTACATGAGCGGAATTAGTTTAAATGCATTTCATGTATATTGCTGCAGGCTGCAGTGTGCTGAGAGCACGTATTTTGTTTGAGCAGAAGTACGCAAACCAACCACGTGACCCGTCATTGCGAGAAGTTTGTCGCAGTTGACCAATGAATAAAGGGATCAGTGAGCAGCATGTGTTACTTACACTTCACCCGCCAGTTAAAAAAAAAAAGAAAAATAAGTTTAACTCCTTTAATGAATATGTATGAAGTGTGGGTGTGGGGTAACATACTTACAAGTCGATTACTGGTTGTATATCACTGGAGTCTGGGAAAATTGTTATTACATTTTGCGAGAAAATGACAGCAGACTTTGAAACGATAAATCGTTATCGGATATGGAAATAACCAATAAATGTATAATAAAATCATAGATCATTGTGAATAACGAAGCATATTTACTCATTACTCATGGTTGTCCACAAAAATAATAATTTATTTCAGAAAAATAAACATATTTATAAGCATAACATGAGGAGTAAAAATATTTTGCTCTTAATAAATTTCAAAGGTAAGTTTGTATATGTTGCAGTGCATAATTTTAATTTTTTTTGTCTTGTGAAGATTGCAGAGAAGGTAGATATACTTGGGCTGATATACAAGTTCGAATCAAAATTAACCCGAAGAAATGGGTTTCTTTAACGTAATTGGTTTGTATAATCACTTACAAGTGGTTTTTGTAAACTCATATTTGTTCATAACAAAACTGGACAAAACATTAATTAGTTCACAAAAAATGTTATACCGAATATTACTACTTAGTCTAATTACATGAAATGTGTTGGCGTATTGTAAAACAGAGGTATGTAATGTGTGTGATAGTCAGTGTGTTGGTGGTTGTGGTTCGGAGCCGGCGCAGGAAGTGCTTGGCAAGGTCTAGGTGGGGGCAGGAAGTTGCAAGTCTCCCGGTGGCAGGAGATAGACCGAGGGGGCTAAGGGGCGACGTGGGGAAGGGAGGGCTATATAGCAGCGCACACGGCCCTCACACACTCAGTGCAGTAACATAGCCCGCGCAGCAGTCGACAGCGAGTGTCGCGATGCCAGCACCAGTCGACATGTGCGAGGAGGAGATCGACCAGCTCGGCGGTCTAGACTTCAACCGCCCGCCCATGAAGCACTCCGACACTCGCGACAGCATCTCGTCCACAGACAGCGACATCTCGCTGTCGTACGACAAGGATGGGGCGGTGCCCGACGAGGCGGCACACCTCGCTGACCAATCAGATTGCGGCTCTGACACAGGCTCCACCACAGGCAAGGACTCTGGCTGTGAGGTTCAAGAGCCCCCCTTCACGCCGCCAGATGAAGAGCTGGCAGAGCGCATCGTGGCGCAGGTAGAGTTCTATTTCTCTGATGTGAACATCACCAAGGACGCCTTCTTGCTGAAGCACGTACGGCGTAACAAGGAGGGCTACGTGTCGCTCAAGCTCATCTCGAGCTTCAAGCGTGTCAAGCACCTGGCCAAGGACTGGCGCGTGGTGGCGGCGGCGCTTGCACGTTCCTCCAAGCTGCAGATCAACGAGGCAGGCACCAAGCTACGACGCACGGACCCGCTACCTCAATATGACGAGACGACGCCATCACGCACAGTGTTGGCCGCCAGTTTGCCGCGCGACAAGCCCACTATAGAACGTGTCGCCGAGCTCTTCTCTGTCTTCGGCGAGGTGGCGCTAGTGCGCATCCTGCGACCTGGCAACCCTGTACCAGCTGACGCGAGGGCCTTCGTGTCCGGCCGGCCCGAGCTGGCGGGCGTCGTGTGTGCTCTGGTCGAGTTCACGGCGGCGGAGGGTGCGCGATGTGCGGTCCAGGGGTTGCCAGACTGGACGGGGCACTCTCTAGGTATCCGCGTCGTCGAGATGTTGGCCGACAAGAAACGTCGCGTTCCCGCCAGGAGAGGCTCTGCGCTGCGCTTCGTGTGTGATTGTGAGCATTCGTCGTCGTGTGCGAGCGGTTCCGAGGCCGACATGCCAGACCAGCGTCCACGTCGCTCCAAGCCACAGATCCTCGCTAGGACACAACAGGTCCTGGCGAGGACACCGCAGGTCCTGCAGCAGCCTCCAGGACGACTCACGCACCGCGCCTCAGAGCCCATCTGTTCGCCGTGGACCCAGCGCCGCTTCTCCTCAGGCTCTGACACGTCGACACCTAGCCGACCACGCAGTACGAGCCTTGTACACTTCCCTGTACGTGCGCGATCCAACAGTGGCGTCGCCCACCTCCCAGACAACGTGGTTCGGATGCCGCGCGGGCCAGACGGCAGTCGGGGGTTCGATCCCACCCTACGCGTCAAGCCAGCCTGCTGACTGCACGCACAACGAGCTCCCAGGCTGTGATCTCAGTCCGCTAGCTTCTCCTTCACCCCCTCTTACTGTCTTCTTCCTCTCTACGACGTCGTCATCATGTACCTCTTCTTTATTTTATTTATTTATTTGTGTGTTTTACTGAGTGACTGCTTGGGACTCGCTCTGTAATTTCGGCTACGGCTTTTGTAAAGCCAAAGGTTAGAGTCGGTATTGTGACCAAAGACTGAACACTTGTTTTATATTTTGGAAGGGAATGTATGTGTCAATGTTGTGTGTCTGGACTGTTACGGTCTTTCTTCCTTTTTTTAGTATTTGTAAGTTGTTTGTTAGTTGATTAAACATGTTTTTACTGTTGGAAAGTGGTGGTAGTCCTTATAGCTAGCGAGAGAGGGAGAGAGAGAGATAGAGAGGCGCCTCAGGGTCGACGAACCGGCCGCCTCTTTCTCCTGCACTAGGTCAGGTCGCCGGGAAAGTAGTGCTAGCCGCGCCTCTCTCTCTCACGGCCGTGCTCTCTCTCTCTCTCTCTCTCTCTCCCTCTCTCCAGTAGCGGTCCTCAGCTTGCTTGCGACTCACGGGCTGAGAGTGGCAAGTTGTCTAGCGGCTTAAATATAGCACAGTTATTTGGGGTCACCTTGCACCTGGTAGGACAACTCAGATACACCTACCTAATGTCATTTAAAATGCAGACCCGAATATTCACTTCACTGTGTTCATTGTAATGAAAACTGGTCACTAGGAGGTGAAACATCAAGGTGGGAAATATAGAGCATTTATTTTAGTTGAAAATATGTGGTGCTAATTTATCTGGATTGTAGCAAAGTTACTCCAAATGACTATATTTTATTTCTCACGATCTTACTTGCCATTGAAGTGGGATATTAGCAAACAGACTCCTTGAAATTACAAGCCCGTCAGTTAGTGCCATGCTCGCAGTTTATTTTCTCATCGTATCCAGATCATAATTTGAGTGTCAACGAACTGAATTCCACGCCTGTAATATATTCAGTTGTACTATCATGAGTTTGAAATTTTTAATTTAGTTCCAGATAACTTTCACTTCCACTCCTTTCAACTTGATGTATATTTATATGCCTCAATAAGAGCAGTCAATAAATATGCTGAGATGAATCAAAAAAGAGTTTGCAGGAAAGGAGATTTCGTACAAGACTTTCTATAAGTTATTCGCTTACAGTTTGAGGTTTCTTGTTAACAAAAAAAATAATAATGTAGTCAGAATATAAAAGACAACTGCAAGAGAGCCCAATTTCTGGGCTTGAAAGATACTTTCTAAGTTTCTTGCGCTTAATTATACATTTTCCACTCCTAATAATAATATATTTTTGTTTTAAACGAGGAGAATATTGAGCTGAGTTATCTTGTCCAGCACAAACTACACGGGAGAAGTTGCCAAGGCCGAAGGCAGTTACTGTGGCACAGAGTTGTCTCATCAGTGGCCACCAGGCGGCAGCAGTGGTTGGAACCCACAACTGTGACATGTTCAACACTCGTTCTCAGCTGAAGCAGAACCACGCACTTTGTAAGTACGCTGGGAGAAAGATCTGTTTGAAGCGACTAAATACTGTTCAGGCATAGCCAAACAAGGTTGATATATTTAAAACTAGTACTTTGTGAGCATTGACATGGGCTATATCCACTGCCAAAAATAGACATAAGAACAAAACAACGGAAACAAAAACCTGACAAACTCCAGTATTTGTCTGGTTTTTAATTGGTTCTTAAACTTATTTTTGGTAATGAATGAAGTCAATTAGAATGCTCACAATTACAATTAAACTTTAAAGATAACTAATATTTTGCCTTTACCACTTCCTGTTAATTGAATTTAATGGTTGTGACTGCTCAGGTAAAACGTATGTTTAGTTAAAGTAATTAAATAATTTTTTTTATTAAAATTTTTTTTTTACCAAACAAAATATTTTTCATAGCAGTTCATTTCTTTGGCTAAAATCAAACAGGTGTTGTGTTGGCTCAGATAAAGCTTTCTGTCAGTGTGGAGACGTGTGTTATGCTGTAGATGTGTGAGTACATCTGCAGAGGATCTGCAGTGTAGATACACAGCCTCGTCACACGCCACTTAGCCTTGGAACACCTCCCAGTCTGCCTTCAGCTGATTGCTGGAGAAATAGGGGGAAGAAAGAAAAGAAATTAAATACAGTTTTTACAAACGTAATAGTTAATTCACGTGGGATACAAAAGTTAAAGTTAGCTGTTCTATGTCGATGGCCATATGTTCTTGAACATACTTAAATTAGGCAAATTTAACTAGTAGTCATACATATACATATATATATGAGAAGTGATTGATTTGAGAGGCGAAGTGCTGCACTTAAAACATATTTGTTCACTGGAAAAAAAAAGTTAAGTGCCAGTTAAAAAACTTCGTGTAAATTCCAAATGTTGTACAGCGAAGAAAAAAAATTAATTCAAGTGGTGGATAAATTATTTATTAGCGATTACGGAAGTTTCTTAATTTTTTATCACTAGCAAATAATACTGTGACCATTATAAAGCTATTTGGTGTACATAGCAAAAAAAAAAAATAGCAGGCAAAATTTTTACAATTTTTTTGGTTTCGGTGTACGTTTCGTGTCTTTCCATTTTATTTCTAGACTCCAGTTAGTAGACATGATTGATTATGAAGTGTATTCCTTCAGAAAATTGAAAGCTAAGTTTCTAGATAACTGTAGGCACTCACTGCGACGTCTGTACTTGTTTCAAAATGCCTCCACTTATTTTCCTTGCTCACGTAGTATTATAAGTGACATGCTCCATAGATTGCTGCTATTGATAATGTTACTGCATAGTGATAGCGAAAGTACTCACTTTTCTGCAAGTGTTTCTTACCACGTGCGGTCATACGCCTTTTAATCAGTAAGTTTTCAGGTTGGGTCAGGTCAGTGGCAGCTCGTGAGTCACAAAGTAAGGGAATTAGAAATTAGAAAGGGTGAGAGTAAAAGTTGGAGCTCACTGCATTTGGAAAGTGTTATTACGTGGGTGTTTGTGCGTCCCTATAGTTATGTACAGTTTTTTAAACTACATTAGATATCATCTTTCGACTCTCCCAAAACAGTTAAAGATGTAACATACTTTTGAGAAAGCATAGAATAAATCGTTGTGTGGCGTTTGTTTAAAATCGGATGAAGTTTACATATGTTGTCTTCTCCGTATAAGGAAAACTGTGTTCTACGAACATTCTAAATGAACGGAAAATCAGGGCCTTTTACACAATACATTACAAAACAATAGGCCTATTATTAGTAAATTTGTACTTTGTATGCTGTAACTCGAACATTGTGGAGGGTTGGGTGGAATAATAAATTACAAATAAATTTTACCAATTAAATAATGTTATAATTGTAAGTTTGTGTGAGGCAGTCTGGCAAGCTGGTCCATATCGAGCCGCTGCTGCGTCAGACGACTGCAGTAAGTTTATTGGCGCTTGAGGGAAAGTAATTACATTGGCTACTGAGCTGCTGCGCTGATGTCACTTTCCGCCGTGGAAGGTTGGCCACTTTACATGCAAGTCACTCAGACATATACCAGAGGCGAAGGAAAGGCTTCTCGCTCGCTATTCTTAACACATTTCCTTATTCTTTTTAAGATTTTGAGGATAGTTTATGGTTTAGTGACACGTTATCTGTGGTTACTTTATCAAAATAGTAATTATTTTGGAAAATAATATTCAACAACCTTTCACCGTGAATAAAAAAGTTTTAACTAACAAATCTATCAATAAATCGGTTTTAGACAATTATTTTCTCACACACAAAGTTTAATTTCAGCTGCAGGGTTTATTGACGTCACAGAGTATCTCGTAGTTCAGCTGCAGTAATAGTTTCATGTCTGGCCATTTTGGCTTCAAATGTTCTCAAAAGTTAAAATTGAAATACACGTTACCCGCATAGCAAATGTCCAAGAAATATTCTTCACAGCTTTATAATAAGGCGAACAATCATTTTCATTTGTATCCTAACGTATTAATTTAGTTAAATGTTAGTATTTGCACGAAAAATATATAAATTTAAATTTGCTGTATCTAATTTTACTCATTTCTCAAAAGTAATGTTTCTCCATTCTCATGCTTTATCAGACAATTATTTTATATCACAACAAAAATATAAAAAATGCGAACATTTTTTTCAAATAATTGTATACTGTTAAACGGTCTGAACACTTTCGAGTGGAGTACAGATTTGTCAGTACAGATTTGTCAGTACAGATTTGTCAAGGCTAGCGAGAGACAAGTCGCTTATATTTACTGAGACACGAACACATGTTGTATCGCTCACAGTATTGTCATTTGTCACAGTGCTGTTGATACACAATACACCTTAAACTTCACTGTTCAAGATTCACTACTGGCCAGATCTTTGCCAGTGTGATGGCGATCTGTCACTGCCCCAGTGAAAAGTTCCTTCCTACGTAACGTAGTACACAATGCATTGTGTTCTTTATAGTAACTTATACTTTGAGTGTTGCGGCATGTCGTTACGTCGCAGTGAACGCCATGGCGAGGTAATACGTATTAATGCCTCATCAATGCCGTTATGTTACGTCAAGTGGTATACATAACGGGGCGGAATTAAACCAACAAACTTCATTAATTGATTGCTTAGGCAAAAACAAGTGGGGAGTATACAAGACACATTTTCCTAACTTGAATATTAAGGGACATTAGAGCTCTTTAAAAATCGAAGTTTTTACCTGTATTTTTGAAAATATCTTAAACTTAAAAAGGAATAACAAATTAGGATTCTCCGAACATTATTTCATTTGATCGGGATCTTCAACATAAGAGCAAACTTTCTTTAATACCTCGCGCCGTAATGAAAGTAAATTGGGTGAGCATTCTCGTATTGTAAACCAATGTTTTACGATCAGGATTTAAGAACAATAGTTTACTGAGCAGTTTGACCTAATTAAGACAACGATCGTCTTGTTGACACAGCCCAGGACCCACAGTTCTCATGTAACACGGACACAAAGCTTCGACTGCAGTAATACAGAGCCTGGCACGTAGGCAACATTTACTAAGTACATGCTTCCATAGCTGTGTCTACGTCACTGGCGATGGCGGATTATATTTCCAAGACTTAATGTAAACCAAACTTAGTGCTGAAGCTGCCTCTTTGTTTCTGGTGACAGTCAATGCGTGATTCCCTGCAGGTCGTATTGTTATTGCTTACGTGCTCAGCCCTATATATCTGCATCAAAACATTTATGTGCGTTTTGCATATAAACGGTAGGTCCTGGAGAGTGTTGTAATGCGAGGACCATTGTTGTTAGGCCACACTTCTCAAAAAACCAGCATCCAGCGTTCATAATTCCTGACCATAAATGTTATTTGCAATAAGAGGATGGTCATCCCGGTTATTGTCATTACGGTGAGAGATATTAAAGAAAGTTTGCTCTTCTGTTGAAGATCCCGATAACAATGTACATAGAATTGTAAATTAATTTATCTTATTTCGATACTCTGCAGTGACGTCAGGTAGGCCCTGGCAGTTCCACTGCGCGTGCGTGTGAAGGCGAGTGTCTATCACCGCAGATAGAGAGAGAGAGAGAGAGAGAGAGAGAGAGAAAAATGGGGGGGCGAAGGCTGACGACTAGCTCGGCCTTGTGTCCCGCAGTTCACCACAGGTCGCTACATATGATCGCCTCTCACTACTCACACATGGCCTCCATACACGCAGGGGCCGCGGTGACACGGCGGGTAGAACACTCGACTCGCTCGCCGATTGTCGAAGGGGTTTTTTCGGAGATCTCCCGCTTCCCCGCCCTTGCAATCCGGCGCTCCTCCATCACCACGTCTACAATTCACTGCCACCAGTCTGTACAGCGAGTTGGCATACTACGGACTCGCATTCAGGAGGGCCTGGGTTCGAATCCCTGTCCGACCAACCTGATCTCGGCTTCCCATTCTACTCCAACATCACTGCAGCAGGCGAATGTTGGTATGGTTCCTCGCTACAGGATACGTCACATTCCTTCTTGTCTCTATCAGCAGCCTGCTCCTCTCTAATGACCTCGTTGTCGACGAGATGTGAGGCTGCAGCTATATACACGGTACATATGATGCATACTCATCTACCGAACTGTTTAACAAAACTTATACTGCATTAACATTTATGTATACATTGTCACATCGGAACGAGACAAATTGTATTTATGGCGTTGGTTGCTATGCTGCACGGAAAAAAGTTTTTATTTTATTTTATTATAAAACAACATAGGGCTTAGAAACATGGTGAGAACAGCCCTCCATTCTGAAATCGCCTTCGACTACATTACATTAAGTTATTATATGTGATAGTGTCTATCGGAGCTGACCAATGGGTATTTTTTAGTTTCTCTGTTACTATTTCGTGTTGGGTTCGTGTTGATATGCCTGCTTGTGTGCTCACAATGAAGCTCCCATGAGCCTCGAACTGGCAAGTATGCAAGCAAGCATACATGCTGGCGCACAAGTCAAGGCTACGGCATTGCTACAACAGCCACTGTGGTTCTGTAACACTACCTCTCCCCTCTCCCCTCTACACATTCCACTATTCATTCATGCACTGAGCCCAAACGTTTTGTCGTGATAACTGGAAGTTTTGTGTCAAATAAACACAACATTTTCGCCCTTTTGCATATTTGTGCTTTCAGACACTACAATTCTGAAAGTACGTAAACAGAGAACTAACTACTAATTTTCCGCTGCAACAAACACATGGGAAATTTAACTATGAACACTTAAATATGTCACAAGAACAATCCTAACAAAATTTGGCAGAATCGATATTGTGACGTAATTATGAAATCGTAATTCGATTTGTCATTGTGCTGTATGGTAATATAATTTGCTATAGATGTTATTTCCTAATGTTTTCCTTCAAACACATAAATTATAAAGAAAAACTAATAATCCAGTTTGATGTGCGAAGTTCTACCTCGAGGAGAGGCTCTGGGGGTTGACATCGCCAAGTCACTGTTTTTTTTTTTTTGCTGCGACACATGATTTGCTGTCGCAAACAAAGAAACATTTGCTTAGCTATAGATCACTGCAAAATAGACTTGCCAAAAACATAATATTTTTTTATAACTTTCCATTGTTGGTACCGTAGTTCAGAAAACGTATTTTTAATAATATCAGTTACACTGTAAAAAAAAATTGTGCTCTGAAAAAACACCACTGTTAGTAAATAACACAGAAGTAGATCTAATGAACCTTTCAAAATTGTATCAATTAAAAACAGAAAATTACATTGGCGGCTCCGAGATTTGATATGAAACGACAGTCTGGAAAACGTATGACACTCGAAAAATATTTTTTCTAAAATGAATGAGACTAGATATAGTAATTTTAAATTTTTTTTTTTTTTCGAGCAGACATCAAGATCGAACAAAATTAATACGTTTGATTACAGCTAAAAATAAATATTTATGTAGTTAAATATCATGAAGATTGTTCCTGAAAATTTGGTATCCAGTTAGCCAGTGTTTTAATTCTAACTTGTCGAAATATTCGGAGGTCAAACTCTTACTGCAAGGTGAACTAAGTCTCAGATTTCAAAGAAATTCAAAGCTGTCTCTCTTGTATCTTCAGAAAAGACTTTAGCAGTAAACAAACTATGTGTTTGAATATAATTATATAATTTGTAAGCTAAAGAAAAACATGGCGAATGTTATTTATTAACGAATTAAGTATTCTTATCAGTTATCACGGATATAATGTGAGGAGACCATAAACTCAGGAGAAGAAGTTTCTGTTCTTAGAGAGAGAGAGAGTGTGTGTGGTAAGAATGGCGGTGAAACAAGGCAGTGTGGCCATTGTCTCCGGCTCTTGTATGTATTTGAGATGACGACGACTGTGGAATGTACAGTGAGAAGTAGAACAAGAATGGCAGACACACCGGACTCAAGGCTGCTCCAGCACTCGAACTAGGTGAAGGATGTCTTCTTATCTTATCGCCGCAAGCAAGTCTCCAGTCTATACTCTTATTATCGTTTACAAGTTCTGCTTTTTAAACCGAGGGTGTTCTTCAATGATTACGTCCTAACGTGAATCGCTAGATAACAGTTTTAATCACAAGGTCACGACTAATTATACGGAAACGAAGCGGCAGGCAGGGACTCTCAACACTGCGAACTCAATACAATACAGCAGGATATCACCAGACGCTATTAAGCCAATGTATTTAACTACATACAGTAAGTCACTTTGTAAGTTTCTCTTTCAGTTTGGTTCAATTGCGCGGGATAAGCCTAAAAATACTATTTTTAATAATTTACAGTAATTGTTTTCTCTTTAACTATGTTAAATTCTATAGGAAAAGAATAAAAGAAACGGCTGTAGATAATTTTTTTAAATATTTCTTGGGAGAAAGTTTTATTCACAGAACATGTATTTGCTGAGATACTCAGCACAGATAAGACTTGCCTGCTAAGGAGTTTCCAAAATAACGCAGTGCATTGGTAAAGGTGGTTAATTAAACAATTTTGAAGTCAAATTTTAAAACATTGAATTTCTTTAGATAGACTTGAGTGTAGTGTTGCGAGTCGCAGCTGCTGTAGGAATAAGATGACGAAACTAGTGACATAACCTGTACACCAGCAGAGTGAGATACCTGGCACAGCTGCAGAGGAGAACCCCTGACTCTAGCTGGCCTTCATATGTCTGATAGAGTGTGTTGCTGCGTGCACTGAGCAGGGAACAGTGATGTACCTGTCTGTGCTGTACTGACATTACTCACCATTTCACTTGATAGACACTCCAATACAGTTAAACACGGCCTTTTCAAACTGCTGTATCTTAAAATACAGGCGTCAAATGTGCTCAAGTGCCACGCACTTCATACAGATGTTCCACTAATAATAATAACATTGTAACAGCTGCACAGAGATGTACCTCCACTCGGTGCGACTACAAACCTGCACTTTGCCAGTTGAGAGATGGCTTTGTGCTTAGTGGCGCCGGCGCACTCGAGGCACGTGGTAATGTCGCCCTTATCGCTCCAGAGCTTCTCCGCCCGACATGCTCCAGACTTATCAGCAGGTCAGCGGGCCCGCTATATTACATTCTTTATTCATTTATTTATTTATTCTTGATTCAGAATCAGGAAAACTCATTGAAAAATGCGACAGTTGAAGCTTGGCTTATAACCTTACTCATCATTGCGGACATAATATGTGAACTAGTAATTCTTATTTATGTAATAGTTAACATTCTCACTTTTTAATGTCATTAGGGAACACCTATTAAATATTATAGGTTATTCATGGTAAAATGAGCGCTCTTGAAAGCCCTGCTGAAGTTCTACTTGTATGCATGTTGTGTATTCTTCCGCCTTATGTAAGATTATCACTGTTGTGGACCTCAGCACTTTATTCATGCGTCGGTCGAGTGAGACGATGAAATTATTAGAAAAGTAAATATTTCACAAATCTGCTCATTTTTACTCTTCGATGCATTAAAAAAACTAGAAAACGAAAGCTATAATTTAAATTGTCAGAAATGGTCACCTATCTCTGTTTATTCAACGTTAAGATACGGACAATACTTCCTATACATCGCTACCATCTTTACTGGGCGTGTTACTCAGGGGGCACGTTAAATATATGTATAGGTAGGAGCTGCGAGAGGAAGGCGAGGCCAGGCTCCGAGCAGGAGGTGATGTACGTAGACAACGAAGACGGAGGAGGAGGAGCACCGCGAGGAAACCCGCCCTACAAAGCATAGTCCGCGATGTTTCCCACACGTCATACTCGAGGCGAGACGCCTCCCACCGGGACTCGAACCCGCGTCCCTGTGAAGAGAACTGCACAACTTCAACACAAGAACTTCACCAGCAGTATTGTAAGATAGTGGTCTTGGTACAGCCTGATTACTGGAGGTCCGTGGATTTTGCGAATTCATTCGGTACCTAGTAGGACTCTAGTGTTTATTTTATAACTATACCACAATAGTTGTGATGCAGCTGAGACGATTATGCAGCCAGTAATTAGTAAATTGAACAACAAAAGTATCTCACATGGCAGACAATTAACCAACAACTATGACCCGAGTATACACAGGACCTAAGCTGCAGCAGTGTGTAGTTCGCTAAAAAGGGATCATGAGGTTAATTTTATTTTACAATTTTATGGAAGTCGAAGGATATTTTACCAGAGTGAAATACTTCTGCCTAGTTATTTCTGATGTCAAATTTTTGTATGTTATCACGGTGTGAGATATACGAAATAAATGCACAAACGTGGCAAAATAGTTGCTCACACGGTTGGAAAAAACTGTTGTTTATGATTTCCTTAATATAGTTTTCCTACGTTGTATTTAAAAAACATGTACCGTAGTTGACTGATGTGTCACGCGCTGTGGAATGTATGCAACACGACCGTCTGAGGTATAGGAACGCTGAGGAAGCAGGGAAGCTGTGAGTGTATGTCATGAAGCCTGTGCCCCTGAATGTTGACAACCAGCATGCAAGGACGAGGGGCTGAGCACAGTAAATACCCGCTACACATACACAACTAACTACACACGCGGTGGTCACACACAACATACATCCACTTTCTATTTACAGTTCATTAACTATTGACATTTATTCAAAATGCAAAGAACAAATAGATATTATGTAATGATGCCATAGCAAGTAAGGGAAACGGCAGTTTGCAAGGAAGCCATCACTTATATTGATTATATATATATATATATATATATATATATATATATATATATATATATATATATATATATATATATATATATAGAGAGAGAGAGAGAGAGAGAGAGAGAGAGAGAGAGAGTTCTACGAACTCTAGTCCAGTTGTGAGTGGAGCACTGCTGTACAACTACTGAAATCTACCAGAAAAGGAACTAGTCGATATTTCAACAGTGATGTTACTTGTATATGTACGGCAGTAGGCAAAATAATTGCTTGAGCAAGAAGGTGACACTGATATATCCTTAAATTTTATTTCACTGTTACTTGAGTATGAAAGTGCAGTATAGTTGTTTCAGAAAGCTAGATATTTTTTAATCAGACACTAAAAACTGTCCGATTGTTACCAGTATTCAAATATCTTGTCAACAACTGTAATTCCATCAAAATATATTCAATAGTTCAGATTCTGTTGTAACATATACATACATACATATTTTTATCGAGAATTTGCTCACAGCAAAGTTTTTCTATTCCTCTTTGCAAAGCTGAGGAGCGTAGCCTGATCATAGAATATACTGTGAAATGATTTGTTTCTATTAAGAAGTTATGATAATATTCCCAGTAGCACTTGAAAAAGTGAACTTATATATAACATACAGGGTTATAGAGGTCGCTGTCCTTTTTAACAACTGCGAACAGTTGAATAGTTTGGAAATAACCACACTTGCACATCAATACCTAAAGTTAGATTTGTAGACTCGCAGGCGAGTGGATACAGTATGGCGTCCATTAGTACTCAAGGCGTAGTGTTGGTTGCAGAAGCCTCCAGGGGCTGGGACATATAATGCGGTGGTCATGACTGAACCAAGGTCAATACAGTCATTCAGGAGAGAAAACCAATTCCTTGAAGCACAAGGGTGTTTTACTGCTGTGAGTGTAGGAAAGTGTAAGCCGCTGGCAGAGTTGTACAAGGCGCGCGAGGCGATGTGTGGTTCCCCCAGTGCCGACGGAGCAAATACACACATTGAGGACACAGCTACACTCGGGCACTGGACATGTATTGCTGACCAAAGCATTCATGTGCTCTAGAGTGGAGCCTACTTTGTCCGCGGAAGTGGCGCCAACCTAATGGCTATACTACATATACACATGTATATACCGAATGTTTCTGAACAAAACCTACAAACTCCAGCAGGCCATTAGTTATAAAAAATAAGACGATAATGCATCTAGCACTTTTCCTCTAGAGCTGTGAACGCCCAAATATTGGATTTTAGAATGCTTTTAGTTCAAAATATAATAAACAACTTGCGACTATGCAACAGATCGGTGAATTAGTGTTATGTAAAACCGATCGTATATTGTATCGTATAGAGCTTGTTAACGCTCCCTATGTTATGCCTGAAGGCTTATCAGCGGACGGCTTACAAACTAACTAACTACAACACTTAAACTAACACCCATGCCTTACCTGGGTTCGAACACAGAACCTGCCGCCCCCCGCACCAATCGACTGCGCCACGGGAGGTCGGCATGTAAAACGGAAATGTTACACTTCTGAGAGCGCCGTTGGAAATATCATACCCCTTCTTGGTGAAATGGTAAAAACAGAGTGAGTGAAGAGATTTGGGCTGCTCTTAACAGCGAGGTATTGAGAGCCGATGGGGGTGATTAAGGTGAGTGTGGAGTGGCGCCGGAATGAAGGGGTGGGCGAAACGGGAGATTCCCGAGAAAATCCGCCGACCAACGGCATCGTCCGGCCCAATTCCCACATGTGAAATCCGGTGACCCGGCCGGGGATTGAGCCCGGTTCGCCTTGGTGGGAGGCGAGTGGGTTAACCGCTCAGCTACCGTGGCCCCTGGTGAAAATAGAGGTTGGCATAATATTTGGTGATGAAATGTTGTAACCCTAAGCTGTAGGCGATTTATTAAGGCTTCTTATGAATCAACACGTCAATATTAACAAAAAAGATGTTCTTGTCGGAAGACACTCAGGTAAACAGTTTCCGAGAACCCGAGTCTAACACTGAAGACAATGTGAATGTCCTGGCAGTTAGACCACATACTGTTCACAGGAAGGCGTCTTACATTAGGATCTTATGGAGGCGCAAAGCTGTCTTAAAATGTACATACTTTTTCGTATTATATTTTCGTGACGAATAATCTGCCAGAGTTTGACGAAGTTATTAAAAAACACTCGGTTTATATGCACACACTCAAAAACCTGTTAATACAGGCTGTTCACAAATTACACCGGCAAACTCTAGCAAGTGATTTTTCACAAAATTATTATTATTATTATTATATATATATACATACATGACACATGGCCTAACTTCCTTTTTAAGGATGGTACGCATTCTTGAGAATAGAGACGAAAGACTTGTTCATTGCAAAAAGAGCAGGAAATAACTTTCTTGGAACTCTCAGTATGTGTATAGAGTGCATTGAACAAAGATAAACATCTACAGGAAATACAGTATCTGTCATAGAAGTATGTAATTGAAACAACAGGAGTTACTACTCACTTGTTGCTTGACATGCCGTGCGGCAATAAACTTCGATACTGATGATGGATGCTACATATACTGAACTGAGCAGCACTATGGCCACCTGAATTCTTCTGATACACTACAGACTGCTCATATATGTGAACTTCAGCCATGTTGGCGGAAAATCCAAGACTGCTAACTACTTGACCAAGCTGTTTGGAAGCATAACGACAATGACACCACACCGATAGCAATCAGCATAGAAGAGAGAAATGACCGAGGTCTACATGCTGATATCAATGCTTGTCCTATGGCGAGTCGTTTCCTTATTATGCTGTTTGAGTCAGATTTATGAGATGATATAATAGTTTCCAAAACAGAATACATTGTGTCAGGAAACATACTGCAGTCTGACAAATGAGTGTGGTCTAGCGCAGTATATGTAGTGCAGTCATAATATATGGAGCGAATATCCTCTTTCCGTATTTCGGCTGCACTTTTAACAATATGGAAGAGCTCCTCAGTTGAAGAACTTTTACGGTTAGAATACAACTTATCATGTAGAAGCTGACCAGCTGTTCCCTTGAAATTAACTACTGATGACTTGCCAGGAATATTTGTGATCACAGCCCATTGCCATAGTGTGATTTCATCTTTTCTTTCATATCATTGAGACTGTATGAACAAGGATTTGTGGATGATTACTTGGAGAACGATTCCATAGGTGTAACAAGGTCATCTAGCAGGAACTGGCATTAATCATTTCTTTACCATAAATTATTTTAATCTGCAGAAAGATTCTTTCTTATTCTTATCTTCTGGTCTACCTAGTTTGTCAGTTTCTCCATCTCTGGTACCGGAAGAAAAGAACTGCAAATTGCAGTGTTTATGATATTTGACTTCAGCGGCGAAAAGATCCTGTACACCCTCTATTCGAGCTCGCACGATACTGCCCCAATTATAATTTCGCTCTTGAGCCGTTAATTTAACAGTACTACTGAAACTTAGAGCACGAACTTCATATATAATTGTTCTGTACTTCACTTCTTTCTTGGTTTATTCTCTGATAGAAGCTTCCTCGCCACAATGTATACAATCCCTCTTGAAGTTAAACAATGGTAATGTAGAACGCAATGCTACTTTCATCAATGCAACATCACTTACATTGTTCATTTCTTTTTCTACCTTACTAACTTTCTCGATTGTGCTTTTTCTGGTATAATTTTTTCGACATAATATATGTACACTAACACTAGACAGACCACTAGGAAAATCTTCCTTGTTATCTCCACACTCTTGGCTTGCCGCTACAAGACCGCGCATGTCTCTTGTAATCACCACAGTCTGTCAGCCATTATTGAAATCTCTATCACATACAAAGCACTTCTCGCTCATGCTAACGCCACACTGATAGTATATGACTGTCATAAGCCAGCACGAGTCTCAAAAGTTCTGTTACTATTAGAATTCACATCGCAGAAAACTTAGAGAACTGATACCACGCACCGAATAGTGATTCACTTATCACAGCAGTACAATACATTGCGACGAGGTAAAACATGTGGCTCACAGTGAGATGCTCAGACCTGTTCCCTCAAACAATTGTACTCTGAACCATCCCTGCATGTCGACTATCGCTACTGAGAAATATGAGTCATGGCTAGCTCCACCGCAGCGCTAGTGGGCCGGTAGAAATAATCATCTATCTTGCGCTGCGCACCTGCGCACAGATGAAACATACAGAAGGCTACGGAGAGAAGGCAGATATAAAACAACTTTATCTAACAGTAATACATTATAGGTATTTTAGTACACCTTTTCCACAATACCAACAGGATAAACAAGAAAAATATCACCTACTGCATATCCGTGACGGGTTTCGTGCAATTTGTGATTGTCTAGAGCAATACTACATTTTACATCCTTCTATAACGGATTCTATATCGGATCACAAGTTTATTTTTGCGGTGTATTATATAACAAAAACGAATTATAAGTGACTATGTGCCCTTTACTCCACATTTTGACCAAATTATAATATATTCCAATGGATATTTTCTACGCTACAGTCGTGATATGCATATTTTGGCACTTACGCCCTTATTGCTTAAAAAAATAATGGGAACTTTTCAGGGACAATTTATAACACCCAAAGGAAGGTCTGCGCCAAATTTCAATTTTTTTTATATTTTTTTTTTGCTCGATTTTTCCCTTAAAATGTCTGGGATAATGTATTATCTGACAGGCAATATGCATCGTATATTCAACATGGGCGCACGCACCCACAGATGCAGCTCTGAACTACAACAACTCCAGTGTGTGGATAGTGAACCATGAACAATTGCTTCCTAAACTTCATCTCCAGAAAACTACAGCTGCTACTGAGCATGACTGCCGTAGATGAGCTAGGTTTGCCCAGTTGTACTTGAATCAGTGTCTATGTCATCCTGAGTTTCCGTTCGACATATTCTACTCCGACAAAGCCGCTTCCATGCGTACAGGTATTTGCTATGTGCCTAAAAAGCATATATAGAGCAATGCGCTGCACATGCTAGAGGTCATCAAGTTAGGTTTTCTGTGAATCTGTGGTTTGGTATTGTTGGTGATAACTTAGTTGGTACTCAACTCTAACCACGGCGTCTGAATGTTGACATATATCTTGACTTTCTCCATATAACACTACTAACTTTGCTAGAAGAAATCTCGCTCAACATTCGTCATATTAAGTGCACCTGATAGTGTATCAGCATACTGCGAAGATTGTGCGGGAACATTTGACAGAAAATTTTCCGGGATCGCTTGCTCGGTCATGGATGTTCTGTGACGTGGCTTGCACGATCTCGAGACATTATACCGATCGATTATTGTTTATTAGGTCACATGAAGTTCCTGGTGTAAATATCGCTGGTAGAATCGGGAGACATTCTGGTCGAGAGAATACTCAGCGCTGCTGAAAACATTACAGCGACGCCTCGTGTCTTTGAAAAAGTGCGACAGCTTATGTCCCTTCAGTGCATTGTGGCTAGCAGTATTACCTTTCAGCAATCTATAGTATATCTTTGTCGTAGTTTGCTTATAATCACAGCCATCTACACTACAACATGTCTAATATGTTATGTATTTTCACTATGCAACAGTGAGATCTGAAGGGATATTCCTTCGCTGCCGCCTGTTGCTGCACTTCTATGTGCTATATCTAGAGCTGTGTGGGTTCCCTACTTGTCAGCTAATACATATGCAAGGGGTAAAAATTATGTATTAATGGTGATGGTGATGGTGATGGTGAATGGTGATGTCTACGTTAATGGCATGAGATGACTATTTTGTTAATTTTTACGTGCTTATTTACTATCATTCTTCATGCAGGTATATTTGACAACAGAAGGTTGGCAACTCCCATTATTTACATGACGTAGTTTTATAAAAACACAGTCGTCTCTATAACGTGTATATTAGTTTAATATCACTCTGTCCATACGCTCAGCGTTCCAAGCAAATTATTTCCTGTGTTTTTCGCAATGAACTGATATTTCATATCCAGTATTAAGGGCGCGTACCATTCATATTGACTGGGTTAGACTTTTTTTATTCCATATTTTAAGAGACTTCTATATGACGAAATGTTCTGAGGGAGTACTGTGTGGTAAGGATCGGCTGCCCCCTCTCTCATTTCCAAACTCCCGCAGTCTAGGCACAAGTGTTGCTGTTCACCAGCATCCTGATGTGAGACTCCCAGGATCCAGGAGTGTCAACTCCATACACAGGTCCTGACAGTTACCCCCGGGATGTATGCAGCATCATATCGCTCCTTGCAGATAGCGCACTGCATGTCTTCTGAAGAATAACAATTGATACAATGAGACTCCATTTGAATTGAAAGAAGGGAGAACCATTTTAATTATTTATTAGTGTGAAGGCAGATATTTAATCTTTCCTTCTAGCTTTTTTCAGTTAATTTGTTTATTTAATGAATTTAATTAACCTGAAAAGTGTGCGTGGATCGTGATAACCATAACAGATTCCAAAAACAATGTCAGAATCCAAGTATTTCACTCAGCCTGTGCGATAAATTAAACATTTAGAAACAGATATTTTCAAACATATATTTGGTAAAAATCATGCATATTCAATAAGCAAAAATTTTTCTTTTTCTCCATTTTTTTTTTTTTTTTTTCAAATACACGCTTTCGTAACAGTCGATGGCTGCAAGTTTGGAAGAAGTTATTCCTTTACAAATGTTTGCTCCTTGATGGGTATGGCTATTTACGTTTCAAATTAATTACATACGTATAAAGTGAAATTGAGAGACTTACTTTTCTCTTTTCTGTGCGAAACTGATTATATAGTCTCAGAGAATGTACTTATGAAGGTCATTAAGGATGGTTTTTGCTCGTTGTTTCCTACTACAATTTCAGGCGGATAAAGGTATGTTTACACAGAGCAGTTTCTAGAGCGCACTTTGCAAAACTGAATAAATATTCAAGGCTGTACGCATCGCCAACATGGCGACATAATGTCGGCTGACATCGCCTCTCAAGTCAACACAACTAGGCAATGAGCTGCGCATGGAGGTAAGTCAGTGAGAGACACGCTGTTTCAGTTGCGGGCAGTTTGAGGTAGATCTACCAAAGATACGAATAAAGGAGGATGGGAGGGAACAGAAAGCAAGGGGGCTAAACAGCTCGTAAAGTCAAAATGGCGGCAATTATGTGCCTTAAAATTTTAATTAAAAATTATTTCTTTCAAAATATCAGCGTTTATTTCAGATTAAGTAACAAAATTTTTAATAATTTTGAAGAAAATGAAGCACCTTATTTGACAGGCATTTAATTATTATTTTCATCGTTAAATGAAGGCGAAAATGATAGGATATTAGACGTGTAAGGCAACAGCATATAGTCA
The DNA here is from genome assembly GCA_029891345.1 of Dryococelus australis. NCBI lineage: Eukaryota > Metazoa > Arthropoda > Insecta > Phasmatodea > Phasmatidae > Dryococelus > Dryococelus australis. Next base: position 110,353,007 of record CM057002.1, on the reverse strand, counting down.
TGCGCCGAGAAATATAATGATACTAGAGAAAATCAAAACTCAGACAAATTTATCTTACTGCAAGTGTTAATAAAACATAATATTGTTAAATGGTTTGCAATTTTCTTATGTATTGGTTTGTGATATAACAGCAAATGGACTGTTAAGAGAGGTAGAGCAACTACCTGGCCGGTAGACTATCAGTTTTATCTGGAAGGTCTGTCTGATCCATGGGGACATACAATATATTGTGAAGTCATCACGTGATCTTGTTGGCAAATAACCAGCCATAGTGACAGCCAGGACAGCGTCTCATTAGTCCTCTTGACTCGTTATAAAACTTAGTAGGTTGCCAATCAGCTAGAGTCGTTTTGATAGCGGACACAGAGCCACAAAGTGATCTAGACGTGTGGAGTAATGCGTAACTCAGTGACTTTGTTTCGACAAATGAAACAACATTGTGTGATGGCTGGACGTCGCAGATATGCAGAATAATTCCCTGCATGACGATTACCCGGTGTACACATGTGTAAGAAGTCTAGCTGCTACGCCGCATACATGACAGTATATGACGAGTCGCGTACTGCAACATGAAGACTACATACACTTCACTTGCAACCAATGCAGTCACTTATTCGCCAGATCACTCGAACCGAGTGCAGTATTCTTGAGTGTTTCCTAAATCACGAAGCAACAAACACCTTCCTTTCCACTGGCAATGCACGTTCCTCGGCAGATGGTACTGTAACAAGGTGCATGCGTGGATACTTAGCAATCTCCCACGTATTTCGTCAATCACAATTCCAAAATCATATCTCACTAAACACTTTAGCGGGTATTGTGAACTGCATTTTAATTGGCTCCTGAATACTTCCAGGGCATCTCAATGGAACATTTACCGAGCCTTCTTGTAAAATAGGCTTGGCAGGTTACTGGGAGATGAACTTCTGCATCTACGTTTTGAAATATGGTACAGCCATGACGGAGTACCAGTTTACACAACGCTGTATTGCAAGCCGAGATTCATTGACATGAACACCTATGTCACCGCACACCTAACCCCTAGATTATTACTAGCGGGGTTGTTTAAAGACCCGCGTGTATGCTAATGAAGGAGACAAATGTCCAGGAATTATGCAGACCTGATCAAAATACATGTAATGTAATATAATGAGATCCTGGTGTACTGCAGCATGTTCATCTGTAGGTTCAGTGTCGCCTTCATGCATATGTGGAAACATTGAGAGTAGTAGGACAAGGGGTTTCAATTCAAAGGGGATGTCGCTTCTATTAATCAGATTAACACTTTGATATCGAAAGAGTTAATCTTTTATCCGATATTAATACGATCAAAAATTGTTAATCGCATTTTCCGATGGGAATTTTTCGTTAATCCTTAATCAGAATTTTATCCGATCCTTTTTTAATTCTCACCGGATAAAATAGTATGAAACTTTGATGATTGATCCAATTAATTGAATAAAATAAATCAATCAAAAATTGTTGTGAAAAGTGTTTGGCTTGGCGTAAAAGTGTGCTAAGGGACAAATTTATTATTTGCTTTCCTTCTACTTGTGGGTTGGGGAGCAGCTCTGGTACGTAATCACCCTTGAAGCTTTAGAGTTGTACTGAGGTGTGGTGTGTTGGGTAAGGGGTGTGTATACATATATATATATATATATATATATATATATATATATATATATGAGTGTCATGAGCGTATTTTTGTGTTCGAAGAGGATATCGCCCATAGATGGTGTTGGGAGATAGGCGACTCTGAATGATACGATTTACGTCGTGTATGCTAGTAATAACAAACAGAAGAACTTAAGTATAAATGATTAAATAGACGACGACTGTTTCCGAATGCAGTTAAACCGGCGGTGTTATACATGAGAGAAATTAATGTAAATATAAATTTCAAACGAACACAACTACGTGAATAACCTGGTCTCATAAAGAAACAAGTGCTAAACGATCAGAACTACGTGAGTTTCCAGAAGTTATAAAGAAAATTAATTAACGACCTACAATGAAGCTAAACTGTCCCTATAAATTAAACAGCAGTCTTCCTAAACACATTAACAAGGGATTTGAAAAGACGTAACAAATGACACTACTTGACACCTGAGAGTTCTACACGTACCTTACATGAATTTAAAACACCTCCGTCCACCTATGAGGCTTGTGAATTATTAACGTCAGTATAGGATTTGTGGACTTCTTTAAGCTGTTTCGAGCGCCGCATGGCAGGCGACCTATAGCAATAAAAACTTAGCGAATCTCGTAGTTAACATTCGTAGGGGAAATTCTGAAAGAGAAACCACACGTTAAAAGAAATTAATTTATTAACATGCTTAGAAAAAAAATTTAACAGACAGTGATTTTAATATACGTCCATTCGTTCAGGAGGTTGCTGCAGCACTGACTTGGATATAGCACTTACGTCGAATATAGCACTTACTTACGTCGAATATAGCACTTACGTCGAATTATAAGCTGAACCAAATATTGAGAGCAAACAAAACATGAATGGGGGTCGGCATACGTTTGATAATAGACCGAGCTAAAAAACTAGGAAATGAACAAAAAGAGATGTGAATACATCTAAATACAAAATGAGTGTTTCCAAATAAATTAAACCGTTTGTGTAACTACGTGACTATCCTGGTTTTTAAAAATAAATAAAGAAATTAATATATAAAGTACACATAATGAACTCGTACAAGCACGTCTCCAAAAACACATCTGTCCGACTGTGAGCTCAGTCAAGGAATGAGTCGTGGATCTTGCTGCCGAGTTAAGGTTACGGCAAAAATTCTGAATACCACTCACTAAACAAATTAAAGAAATATTTCCCGACTTTTAATCAATTATTATCTACGTCTTACTGAACGTTTCACGTGAAATTAAGAAGAAAAAAAAAACCCAGATTTTTAACACAAGATTCACTTCCCTGGAAAAATTAAAATTCGATATTGTAAGAATAATTCACTTTTACCTCAAATTCCGTCGAAGCATAAGGAGACTCACATGGCGTGAAGAAGAACTTAACCCCACAAGGCGTAATCCTTCAACACTTTATAGACAAGTATTACATATTTTAACAAGCAATCAAACTTACTCGAAGAACATTTTTTATTCATAACGGCCGTACTATAGCGACCTGAATAATGTTAACACAAAATTTCCTTTAAGTCTAAGAAATTCACCGCACTTGGTAACAAACAAGAGTTTAAAATACTATAAACTATCGTAGACCATGCTCAGAAACGGGCTTTTTTCATGATAAAACGCGTAAAAATCAATTTAAAAATTATGTACGTACTGTATATATATATATAATATGGCTTAACAGACGAAAAAAGTTTTCTCGATAAATCAAAAACATACAAAAATGTACATATTAAAAGGATAGCTGAAGCCGGAGCAGATACAATCGCTTAACGAGAGGTGAAACCCACCGACGGCTTGTCCATTTGATCGTCGCACGGGATCCCACCAGAATGCTATGACCGATACTTTCCGAGGATAGAGCTATATATGGGTGTATCCAGGACAAGGGTTGGCGTTAAACTAACATGGCGCTGGCCAGTGAGAGCTGGTCAGATTATTCCTTCCTGTCTTCAACCCTTCCCCCCCCCCCCCTAACTGCTCCAATAGACCAGACCGCATCTTCGCTTATGCATTCCCCTCCTCATCCAGAAGCTACCCCGGAAGCGCTAATCTGTTACAAAACCCCCTCCCTCTTCCAACGAATTTCGAACTTATCCTACATGGCTAGCTCCCCTCTCCCCCCTGCATCAAAAAAAATTTTGCTTTCGCCTAGTGACTAAACCGTTGAGAAAAACTGTTTCTCCATTCCAGAGCCTGTCTTACTTCCAGCGATATTAAACTGTCTCTCCATTCCAGAGCCTGTCTTACTTCCAGCGATATTAAACTGTTTCTCCATTCCAGAGCCTGTCTTACTTCCAGCGATATTAAACTGTCTCTCCATTCCAGAGCCTGTCTTACTTCCAGCGATATTAAACTGTCTCTCCATTCCAGAGCCTGTCTTACTTCCAGCGATATTAAACTGTTTCTCCATTCCAGAGCCTGTCTTACTTCCAGCGATATTAAACTGTTTCTCCATTCCAGAGCCTGTCTTACTTCCAGCGATATTAAACTGTCTCTCCATTCCAGAGCCTGTCTTACTTATAGCGATATTAAACTGTCTCTCCATTCCAGAGCCTGTCTTACTTCCAGCGATATTAAACTGTCTCTCCATTCCAGAGCCTGTCTTACTTCCAGCGATATTAAACTGTCTCTCCATTCCAGAGCCTGTCTTACTTCCAGCGATATTAAACTGTCTCTCCATTCCAGAGCCTGTCTTACTTCCAGCGATATTAAACTGTTTCTCCATTCCAGAGCCTGTCTTACTTCCAGCGATATTAAACTGTCTCTCCATTCCAGAGCCTGTCTTACTTCCAGCGATATTAAACTGTTTCTCCATTCCAGAGCCTGTCTTACTTCCAGCGATATTAAACTGTTTCTCCATTCCAGAGCCTGTCTTACTTCCAGCGATATTAAACTTTGCTATCCAAGTCCTGCCGATGAAATTTATATCCCTGAGGTTAAAATTAAGTTTTATTAATACCAAAGATAATACTCAGACAACATTCCAAGAAATTCTTATATTTTTATCCATTAAACTTTATCCTGTTTTCCAGCAAACTTATTACAGATAGTATAGGTAACTAAGTTTATTTTCATTCAAGAGATATCACTCTCAAATTTTTTTTTAAATATTAAAACAAAGACGTGTATATCATTCCGCTTACACAAGTTTCAAATATCACTTTACAACAAACTTGTTCTAAAACAAAATGGTTTTACTTTCAATATGTTTTTGAATATTTATTCGTATAGCAGAGAAAAATATGTTTTTATGTGCAGATTTCTCCGGTTCACAGGATGTACGATACTCTCGTACACAGCAGTAGGGGTGGTGCGAGCAGAAACCGGTTCACAGGGTGTAGGATACTCTCGTCCACAGCAGTAGAGATAGTGCGAGCAGAAACCGGTTAACAGGGTGTACGATACTCTCGTACACAGCAGTAGGGGTGGTGCGAGCAGAAACCGGTTCACAGGGTGTAGGATACTCTCGTCCACAGCAGTAGAGATAGTGCGAGCAGAAACCGGTTCACAGGTTGTACGATACTCTCGTACACAGCAGTAGGGGTGGTGCGAGCAGAAACCGGTTCACAGGGTGTAGGATACTCTCGTACACAGCAGTAGGGGTGGTGCGAGCAGAATACGGTTCACAGGATGTGCGATACTCTCGTACACAGCAGTAGGTGTGGTGCGAGCAGAAACCGGTTCACCAGGTGTAGGATACTCTCGTACACAGCAGTATTGGTGGTGTGAGCAGAAACTGGTTCACAGGGTGTAGGATACTCTCGTCCACAGCAGTAGGGGTGGTGCGAGCAGAAACCGGTTCACAGGGTGTACGATACTCTCGTACACAGCAGTAGGTGTGGTGCGAGCAGAAACCGGTTCACAGAGTGTAGGATACTCTCGTCCACAGCAGTAGAGATAGTGCGAGCAGAAACCGGTTCACATGGTGTAGGATACTCTCGGCAACAGCAGTAGAGATAGTGCGAGCAGAAACCGGTTCACAGGGTGTACGATACTCTCGTACACAGCAGTAGGTGTGGTGCGAGCAGAAACCCGTTCACAGGATGTACGATACTCTCGTACACAGCAGTAGGTGTGGTGCGAGCAGAAACCGGTTTAAAGGGTGTAGGATACTCTCGTACACAGAAGTAGGGGTGGTGCGAGCAGAAACCGGTTCACAGGGTGTACGATACTCTCGTACACAGCAGTAGGTGTGGTGCGAGCAGAAACCGGTTCACAGGGTGTAGGATACTCTCGTACACAACAGTAGGGGTGGTGCGAGCAGAAACCGGTTCACAGGATGTACGATACTCTCGTACACAGCAGTAGAGTTTGTGCGAGCAGAAACAGGTTCACAGGATGTGTACGATACTCTCGTCCACAGCAGTAGAGATAGTGCGAGCAGATACCGGTTCACAGGATGTACGATACTCTCGTACACAGCAGTAGGGGTGGTGCGAGCAGAAACCTGTTCACAGGATGTACGATACTCTCGTACACAGCAGTAGGGGTGGTGCGAGCAGAAACCGGTTCACAGGATGTACGATACTCTCGTACACAGCAGTAGGTGTGGTGCGAGCAGAAACCGGTTCACAGGATGTACGATACTCTCGTACACAGCAGTAGGAGTGGTGCGAGCAGAAACCGGTTCACAGGGTGTACGATAATCTCGTACACAGCAGTAGGGGTGGTGCGAGCAGAAACCGTTTCACAGGATGTACGATACTCTCGTACACAGCAGCAAGGTGAGGACCGGAGCACCTAGCAATAGCTACGCAAATGGCGAGCGCCAACTAGGATCCTCTATTTATAGGTTAGACACCCACCCTTTTTGCCAATTTTTATATATCGTAATTAGCATCAACCCTACATCAATCGAAAGAATTACATATTTTTACAGGCTTTAAAGTAAACTTTAAACCAAATTTAACTTCAAATGTAAGGATTTAACACTTTTTTCTGAATTTTAGCATGTATATATTAGAATATGTGTATGTATTCGGTTTTAAACGATTAGATTTGAATTACATTCTTATTTAATGATTTCATTCTTGTGCTACACAAACTTTTCCCAATACGAGGTGTTTGTAATACAAACATTTCCCAATACGAGGTGTTTGTAATAGAAACTTTCCCAATACGAGGTGTTTGTAACACAAAATTTTCCCAATACGAGGTGTTTGTAACACAAACTTTCCCAATACGAGATGTTTGTAACCAGAATATCTCTGCATTTTACTACGATTAAAACTGTTTACATACTTTCGCATACAAAAAATAATAAATATTTGTATAATTAACAGTGTTACGTTACTTATGTGTTGTTATGATCAAACCCTTTTCTTTTATTCCGGAATATTCACCGTTTTGTTTAAACTCCAATAAATATCTAAGTGTGTCAACAAGCTCGTTAGGAGTCTTCGGAAAATATGTAGTCATTATTCACAACATTTGTTGAAGGAATGTCTTGAACACTATCACTGGCCTTGTCACTGCTGTCTTCGCCCGATGATTCATCATAAATATCGAGTTCACTTAGTTTAGAAAGTGTAGGTGTATTGTTACCAACACTGGTCTAACCCCCCCCCCCCCCCCAGCGCAGCCAGTTGCGCTACTTTATGTTGAAAATTGTTACATTCACGTCTTAGTGTATATTTAATACAATCCGATTCTATATCATTTCTTGTAATTACGTCAGTACTCTCTCCTTCTGTGATATTATGTAGTGTAGACAGTATATTTACTTTCTCAGGAGGAAGATTATTTTTACAGATCTTAACGTGACAATTCAAGTTATCAGTTTGCGCGAACTGGCGAAAACAGTTTTGCAGTTAAGAATGAGCCGAGATGCATTCTTCAAACATTCACTATTCTCGTGTCTACGAACATTGTAGGCGAAAGTGTAAATTTCCCTACAGTATCTGCGCTGTAGACGATTCGGTGATGGCTTCATTAACATTAAGGTAGATTAAACGAATAATCTTCGGTGTGAGGAGAAAGTTTACTTCTGAATAGATGTTCCCCTCACAATGTCAGAATGACAACTAACTTGTTTTAAACAGTAACAGGTTTAAATTATAACGATAACAATGTCTTCCTCTCTAACATTTGTATGTTCGTGGCGGTAGTATGGCTAATAATTCCCCACGTTATTAAATCTTGTATGTTACACGGAATATGGCTTTACTTGGTATTCGATTAAATGAATAAAGATTAATTGAATTTTAGGAATTTATAAGGGAGAGGAATGAGCTTGGGAACATTTTGTAGGAAATTTTTAAAGACTTTGTTTACTAAACGATTGTGTTAGTCGGAGGCTAGTCTGTTGAGTAAGCCACTTTGAGCTGTGATTGTATTGATGGTGTTTTGTTTTGAACGTACATGTGTAATACGAATTTCGTTCGTTTTTACCAGTAACTTTTTGTCAGATAATTCGTTATGACGATTCCATACGTTGTATGGAATTAAGTTTTTTGTTTCGGGTCTCTCTTTACGATGTAAATTATTTTGTTGACAGTCGGAATTTATTATCCAAAATTATGGGGTATACGATTAAAAAATGGCCGCCATTTTCCTTTAATTTGGCTTAAAAATTGATTTTTTATAAGATAAGTTGAAATTTGATATATTTCAGCTTCGATTGCAGTCACTTCAGGCTGGAGTCGTGCTGTTTCAGTTATATTACTTTGAAAAAGTAGCATTTGTAAATAAAATAAGTTCAAATATACTAATTTAATGCTAGATAGTATAGTCGAAATTCTAGGCTGGGAAATTTACGGAGAAATCTGCACATAAAAACTTATTTTTCTCTGCTATACGAATAAATATTCAAAAACATATTGAAAGTAAAACCATTTTGTTTTAGAACAAGTTTGTTTTAAAGTGATATTTGAAACTTGTGTAAGCGGAATGATATACACGTCTTTGTTTAAATATTAAAAAAAAAATTTGAGAGTGATATCTCTTGAATGAAAATAAACTTAGTTACCTATACTATCTGTAATAAGTTTGCTGGAAAACAGGATAAAGTTTAATGGATAAAAATATAAGAATTTCTTGGAATGTTGTCTGAGTATTATCTTTGGTATTAATAAAACTTAATTTTAACCTCAGGGATATAAATTTTATCGGCAGGACTTGGATAGCAAAGTTTAATATCGCTGGAAGTAAGACAGGCTCTGGAATGGAGAGACAGTTTAATATCGCTGGAAGTAAGACAGGCTCTGGAATGGAGAAACAGTTTAATATCGCTGGAAGTAAGACAGGCTCTGGAATGGAGAAACAGTTTAATATCGCTGGAAGTAAGACAGGCTCTGGAATGGAGAGACAGTTTAATATCGCTGGAAGTAAGACAGGCTCTGGAATGGAGAGACAGTTTAATATCGCTGGAAGTAAGACAGGCTCTGGAATGGAGAAACAGTTTAATATCGCTGGAAGTAAGACAGGCTCTGGAATAGAGAAACAGTTTAATATCGCTGGAAGTAAGACAGGCTCTGGAATGGAGAGACAGTTTAATATCGCTGGAAGTAAGACAGGCTCTGGAATGGAGAGACAGTTTAATATCGCTGGAAGTAAGACAGGCTCTGGAATGGAGAAACAGTTTAATATCGCTGGAAGTAAGACAGGCTCTGGAATGGAGAAACAGTTTAATATCGCTGGAAGTAAGACAGGCTCTGGAATGGAGAGACAGTTTAATATCGCTGGAAGTACGACAGGCTCTGGAATGGAGAAACAGTTTTTCTCGACGGTTTAGTCACTAGGCGAAAGCAAAAGTTTTTTGATGCAGGGGGGAGAGGGGAGCTAGCCATGTAGGATAAGTTCGAAATTCGTTGGAAGAGGGAGGGGGTTTTGTAACAGATTAGCGCTTCCGGGGTAGCTTCTGGATGAGGAGGGGAATGCATAAGCGAAGATGCGGTCTGGTCTATTGGAGCAGTTGGGGGGGGGGGGAAGGGTTGAAGACAGGAAGGAATAATCTGACCAGCTCTCACTGGCCAGCGCCATGTTAGTTTAACGCCAACCCTTGTCCTGGATACACCCATATATAGCTCTATCCTCGGAAAGTATCGGTCATAGCATTCTGGTGGGATCCCGTGCGACGATCAAATGGACAAGCCGTCGGTGGGTTTCACCTCTCGTTAAGCGATTGTATCTGCTCCGGCTTCAGCTATCCTTTTAATATGTACATTTTTGTATGTTTTTGATTTATCGAGAAAACTTTTTTCGTCTGTTAAGCCATATTATATATATATATACAGTACGTACATAATTTTTAAATTGATTTTTACGCGTTTTATCATGAAAAAAGCCCGTTTCTGAGCATGGTCTACGATAGTTTATAGTATTTTAAACTCTTGTTTGTTACCAAGTGCGGTGAATTTCTTAGACTTAAAGGAAATTTTGTGTTAACATTATTCAGGTCGCTATAGTACGGCCGTTATGAATAAAAAATGTTCTTCGAGTAAGTTTGATTGCTTGTTAAAATATGTAATACTTGTCTATAAAGTGTTGAAGGATTACGCCTTGTGGGGTTAAGTTCTTCTTCACGCCATGTGAGTCTCCTTATGCTTCGACGGAATTTGAGGTAAAAGTGAATTATTCTTACAATATCGAATTTTAATTTTTCCAGGGAAGTGAATCTTGTGTTAAAAATCTGGGTTTTTTTTTTCTTCTTAATTTCACGTGAAACGTTCAGTAAGACGTAGATAATAATTGATTAAAAGTCGGGAAATATTTCTTTAATTTGTTTAGTGAGTGGTATTCAGAATTTTTGCCGTAACCTTAACTCGGCAGCAAGATCCACGACTCATTCCTTGACTGAGCTCACAGTCGGACAGATGTGTTTTTGGAGACGTGCTTGTACGAGTTCATTATGTGTACTTTATATATTAATTTCTTTATTTATTTTTAAAAACCAGGATAGTCACGTAGTTACACAAACGGTTTAATTTATTTGGAAACACTCATTTTGTATTTAGATGTATTCACATCTCTTTTTGTTCATTTCCTAGTTTTTTAGCTCGGTCTATTATCAAACGTATGCCGACCCCCATTCATGTTTTGTTTGCTCTCAATATTTGGTTCAGCTTATAATTCGACGTAAGTGCTATATTCGACGTAAGTAAGTGCTATATTCGACGTAAGTGCTATATCCAAGTCAGTGCTGCAGCAACCTCCTGAACGAATGGACGTATATTAAAATCACTGTCTGTTAAATTTTTTTTCTAAGCATGTTAATAAATTAATTTCTTTTAACGTGTGGTTTCTCTTTCAGAATTTCCCCTACGAATGTTAACTACGAGATTCGCTAAGTTTTTATTGCTATAGGTCGCCTGCCATGCGGCGCTCGAAACAGCTTAAAGAAGTCCACAAATCCTATACTGACGTTAATAATTCACAAGCCTCATAGGTGGACGGAGGTGTTTTAAATTCATGTAAGGTACGTGTAGAACTCTCAGGTGTCAAGTAGTGTCATTTGTTACGTCTTTTCAAATCCCTTGTTAATGTGTTTAGGAAGACTGCTGTTTAATTTATAGGGACAGTTTAGCTTCATTGTAGGTCGTTAATTAATTTTCTTTATAACTTCTGGAAACTCACGTAGTTCTGATCGTTTAGCACTTGTTTCTTTATGAGACCAGGTTATTCACGTAGTTGTGTTCGTTTGAAATTTATATTTACATTAATTTCTCTCATGTATAACACCGCCGGTTTAACTGCATTCGGAAACAGTCGTCGTCTATTTAATCATTTATACTTAAGTTCTTCTGTTTGTTATTACTAGCATACACGACGTAAATCGTATCATTCAGAGTCGCCTATCTCCCAACACCATCTATGGGCGATATCCTCTTCGAACACAAAAATACGCTCATGACACTCATATATATATATATATATATATATATATATTATATATATATATGTATACACACCCCTTACCCAACACACCACACCTCAGTACAACTCTAAAGCTTCAAGGGTGATTACGTACCAGAGCTGCTCCCCAACCCACAAGTAGAAGGAAAGAAAATAATAAATTTGTCCCTTAGCACACTTTTACGCCAAGCCAAACACTTTTCACAACAATTTTTGATTGATTTATTTTATTCAATTAATTGGATCAATCATCAAAGTTTCATACTATTTTATCCGGTGAGAATTAAAAAAGGATCGGATAAAATTCTGATTAAGGATTAACGAAAAATTTCCATCTGAAAATGCGATTAACAATTTTTGATCGTATTAATATCGGATTAAGGATTAACCCTTCTGATATCAATTTGATATCAAGTGGTTAATCCTATTAATTAAAGCGGCATTCCTTGGAGTTGAATCCCGTGGCTCTGCTACTATTAAGCATGTTCTGTAACCGTGATGTTACATATTAAATCTGTATGCAGTATTCTATATGTCTGTATCGTTTGTTGCCACGTTTTTTAATCTAGCACATTGTCTTTCCAGTAATTCGTGTGTCTATGAAAATATATAATAAATAAGTAATAAGAATGCAGCACTATATTACTACTTATGTCACAGATCCCAAATTGCTATACGGTCACCGGAAGCAACAAAACCAGCTGCATTAATACCATGCGTTAGTACCCTCCATTCAACACAATCACGCTGTTATCTCTGAAATAGCTAACCTGAGCTTGTCCCAGCGAGACTATACTTTTATTGTTAATTTGCACATTCCAGTTTACCCGGATCGGAGGAGTTTTTTCAATATTAAATACAATTTTTTACTACTTATTAATACCTGGCAGTAATGTCCGGTATTGCTTAGGTACAAGAGAACAATGAGGAAAATGTGACTTCGTTCCATTGGTTTCTGACCCAATCAGCGGCAAAAGTTAGTTTGGCCTACACATTATTCTAAGTTGGTAACTTAAGCGCATCCCTGCCAAACTCGGTCCAGAACCTTCCAACAGTGCAGAATTGTATATAGATCAAACAAACATACACGCATACATACAAATTTTGTATTATATACTGGTACGAGATGAGTCCTAAAACACAGCAAACTCCGGCTGCATGTTCATTATGAAAAATTACGCCGACAACATGTATGTACACAACATATGGTCTATGATACTTCGTGAGGCAAAGCTAAATCACATGTTTGTTGTGAATTTTACAGACAGTATTTGGAATGGAACAATGTCTCCCAAGACAATGTGTAGTTGAACGAATATCGTCAATCACAGCAAAACCGGTCGATACCTTTTAAATTATGTCATAGAGAAATGACTGCAGAAACAATTGCTCGTATGCCTTAAATATAAAGGATTGAAACCTTGTAGTAGCATAAAATTCTGCGATATAGAAGCCTAATCTGGTTTCCAATGACAGATTATTGTAAAGAGTATGTTAAAATTACTGCAAAAGGACGTGTTGTGTATCAAGCTAGCTCCACTGTTCGCGAGTAATTCGCGCATGAAGATCACGACCATTGCGTTACTGCCCCTGGCACGCCTGCAACACGCCAACCACATTGTTTTGTCACGCCTGCAGGGAGGGCGACCGGACATGCAAGGCAGCCGTCGCATATCCGTCAATGTCGTAAACCTGCTGGTGTTCTCACTTGACTGGTACAGCACACGCTCGCTTGGCGCCCACAGAGGCCGTAGTAAGCAGAGGAGGTCCGTGGTTCTAATGCAGATGCACCATTCAACACCAACTGAGCCATTGCCCACACAGCACTGTAGATGCAGCCACTGTACTGTAATACTATCCCATGCATGCGGTACAAGCGGCATGATTATCCTCGCCGGCTACAGTTCGCCTGCTGGTACCTACCACACCCTGACAAATTATTTGCAAATTTACTATACATATGAGTGAGTTCGTAGAGTAAGAAAGCGCGAATGGTTAAGTTATTTCCCATACATTCATACTAGCGTTCTTACATTTTCTCAGGAAACAGTCAAATATGTAGAAAACCTCCCAAATTTGTATAGTACAGACCCAAAACACTCCATATTTGTAGCCAGATGTGTGGTATTATTTTCATATGATATATGGGTTTAAAATATCCAATTCAGTTGAGGAAGTTTACCAGAAATATTATTTTTGAGAGTGCACAGTGTTATATGAAGCAATGTTTCTCTACCGCCATACTGTGGATGGCTGAGGCTGAGGCGTGATTCACACGAGGCGATGTACCACGAACAGCCTCCTGCATGTGGGCACAGTGCCCACATACGAAGCCATCAGCAGCAGTTTACTGTGAACATGTGGGTATGCACGACCGTGTCCGCGACATAACACTGCTGTTTGCCGTCAGTTCCTGGAATATGTTCCATTTGACGTGTGAATACATCTGTGGTTCCAGCATGACGTTGCACCAGTACATTCTGGCAGGGATGTGCGAGCATATCTGCATACAGCATATCATGACCACTGAATTGTGTCTGGCCTACATGTTCGTCTCTCGATTTTTCGTTTGGGGTCATGTTAAATCATTAATGCAGTACACGTCCGCTGACAATGAAGAGTATCTGCTGGCGAGAATCACCAATGCATTTTACACCATCCACCGCATGCAAGGCATGGGTATTCGGGAGGATCAGGCGATCCCTACATGCGACGCTGTCAGTAGAAGCCTCGGTGACATGCTCAGGGACAGGGGCATGATCAAGGAAGTCATGGGATACCTTGCCAGAATAGGCAAGAGAATGGAGGACTTCGATATCTGGTGGACGAGTCGCTGGCTAGGCAACGAATTCGGAGATGGTCCGGAGAGCGAGGATGACACTGACTCTCGGAATGGGTGAATACATATCTCCGAGAGAGGTGTTATTGGATGAGTTTGAGGAGAATCCGCAAGAAGAAGGAAACAGTTGGTTCTTGTTTACTGATGTAACAACAGAAAGGGGATGCAGGGAGGAGTGCTGAAACCCCTCTCCGAGAAGCCTGACACAAGAAATGGAAAATTAAAGGTAGGGGTGGAGTTGCCCGGTCCCAATTCTGAAGCGAAGGTCATGGAGCTGGGACAGCAGGAACCCCTAGAGCAGAGCAATGGAGATCGTTGGCCCTGTAGCTGGAGCCCAGTGGTGTTTGTCCGAGAGGGCTTTGCCCGTGCTGCATGCATCATGGGCAGGCTCCGAAGGGATAACAGGAGAAGAACGATCTGTGCAAAGAACGGCGCCAGCCAGGTTTGAGAAATATGAGTGTCAATGGAGGAAGTTCGAACTAGAGAGCCTAAGGAAACTGAGAGCAGTAGGGAGAGCTTCCTCCACAAGGAGCTGCTAAGGAGGAATGTAGCAACCTCGGACACATAATAAAGAACTGTGACGACAGACTGGCAACATGATAAGAATATGGTCAATTCCTCAGTGCAGGCCTGGCCTATTCAAGGCAACCCAAACGACCCACAGCGGCTCTATAACGAGATGATATGGAAAGTAATACTCTCCAGACTCGAGGATATAAATACGCTCATGGCTGCTCTGGCCCTTGTAGTCAGGAGGTTGGAGGGGGGGGGGCAGAATCTTCTTCCCTGTGATGGAGGCTGTGGACAGGCTTGTCGTCACCCAGGTAGGCCTGCCGACTGAGCAGCAGAAAGAATGTTATTGGCGTAGAGGTGAGCGGTTCGATGACGCCGACATCTTTAGGGACGCTGTTCTTATATACGGGAGGTGTAACTTTGATTATAGTAAGCCCTTCACGGGTTAAAGTGTGGTCAGGTATCAGTCCTTTTTTGGGCAGCATCTTACAACAAGATCAGGGATATGCCAATAACAGTAAATGGAGGCTCCTGAGAAGGAGGAGCCGTATTTGACAAACACCTGGATATGACTGTTGATGACATGGTTATGTTTTAAGGTACAAGAACTGGTTTTCCCCTCAAGTGATTCCTGATTGAGAGAGGATCAATACGGGGGGAGGGTGATCGAATATGAGTCTACAGGCCCCCCCTCTCGGCTGTAACGATCTCAGGACGGAGGAACAAGAATGGGAAAGAAAACATGAAAATCACCCCCTACCACCGCATATCTATCAATCACCCATGGCTCATGGCATACCGAACAAGTCAACCTCTGTACGGGGAAACCTTCCCAGCAACCAATGACGACCAAGGCAGATGGCGCTGGAATGAGAGATGGGAACTGACGGAAGGACCTCTTGAGGTCAAGGAAGAGTGGGAGTGAGATGTTAACTTTATATGTGTGAGTGAAAATGTGTGAGTATGAATGTGTGAGTGTAAATGAGACCTTTTCGACAGACTGCAGTGTGGTTTCGACAACGCCCATTTGCGCTCGGGGGCGAGGTGTCGGGGAATGTTTCTCGTTACCGGACATTTCCCAAAACTTAGTCCGTGCACACACAAACGCACTGGGCCAAGAATGTTTATAAAGGGGATACCGTCATGCTTAAATTGAACGTGAAAGAAGGAAATGCGCGGACGCGATAGTTAGTGTGTGCAAGAGTAGTTTAGTGTAGTTTTCGTTTTATATTTCGGAGCAGCATGGCGGTTTCAAAATTGCAAAGTTCCCGGTGGCAACATGAACATCTTAAGAGCCGATTTATCTTTTGCTTGCGGAAGTTAACGCCTGTCCAATACATGTGGAGATCAGGAACATGTGTTATGCCATGCTACACCCTATCACACTGTGTGTGTTGTGTATTGCTAGTGTGCCACGGTCAGTAACGCTTTGGTTGTGACTGTCCTACGTGAGTTCCTCGTAAACAGTGTAGCTCAGTGTGATGACACAACATTGCCTTCTTCGTTCATTTTAACGTACTCTTTATAATAATTCGTCATTAGAAACCCGAATTGGCTTCGACATCACACAATTTTATTTGACAACGAAGTTGCAACCCTTAGTTTCACGATGGCATAATTTAATGGCAGCGACCAATTTTACTGTGGTTTTTGATGTTCGTCCAACTACAGATTATCCTCAATGCCATTGTTCCATTTCAAATACTTTCTGTGAAATGTACAATAAACCCGTGTTTCAGCTCCATATTGATGGGTGCGTACCACACATACAAAGCCTCGTAGACTATATGTCGCATATGTTTTCGAAGTAAATTTAATGAGTAATATGCAAGCAGAGTTTGTCGGCGTATTTCAGAGTCATCCTATATATGAAATATGTATTTAAAGTGCATTATTATGAAGCAAATGCGTTAGCGTACAAAATGTATCAGTACCCTCAATTGAATGAATAATAACAGTTCCATACCTCTGTACCAAATTGGTAGACTTTACATTTCAATAAGAAGGCATGCATGTATGCACAACTGAGAAACTAGACCAAACCACTCAATATTTCCGAGCATGGGTCTCTCCCGGGCAATGTTCAGTTCGTTATCCTATATCATCCTGCACGTTATCCGTTGTTTTTCAACATCCAGTGTATAGAGAGCCGGTGGTCGTAGTGGCGAGGTTGGAATTGTAATGAGGAGAACACAAGAAAGGAAGAGAGTCAGTAGTAATACAGACAGTAACCTCAAGACAAGGACAGACCTTGCTCTGTCCTCCAGAACTGCGCTCCCCTTGAGGTCTAGCAGCGCTATTGTCACTGCTACCTCCTTCACTGCCGTTGTAGAGTACACTATCAGCGACCATTCCGTCGCTGTCAAGGCTACACGCGCACTCTACTACACCTTGCTTCAGATGGCCATTTCCCATTTCCTTCTCATTACATTCCATTCAGTTGAAACATTCAGCTCACTTTTTATATAGTACATGTGCAGTAGAGGAAAATGTATTTTTTTGTCACGCCCCCGATCTCAGAAGAGCAGTCCTCGACACTGACACTAGCTTAGGAAGCCTACCGCTTTATTAGAGCACCACGATTACCTCTAGGAACGTTCTGCAAATATATATATATATATATATATATATATATATATATATATATATATATATATAGAGAGAGAGAGAGAGAGAGAGAGGAGTATGTGTGTAGAGAAATTCGAGCGGTACTTGACATTGAGGTCTTGAGAGCCCTATGCATATAAAATATGTTTTATTAATCGAAATGTAACACCGACTAGCTTGACTTTATCTAAGAATTTAACGTCCTTCAGTCTGTCTGCATGGTATTTCAATAACACAATAACATAGGTATAAAATATTTTAGTTAGGATATATATTTTAGAAAAATGTGAATGTGACATTTTTCGATCACGAAACTACTTCAGTTCAATTTATTGCTGAAATCTGACAACACTCCTGAGCAAAAAAATTTCTCCCGCTTTTAGAAATTGTATTATATTTGCAACATATTAACGGTTATTAACACACAGATAGTCGTAATTAATTGTTATCCATGATTTTAAAAAGTAAATCTTCAGTTTTATAAGCCAGACAAAGAAGACACGGCGCGCGACTGTTGTGTAGACTAAGTTAAGCAATAAGAGATCCGCTTTCCAAGTCAGAGAACAGACAATTGCCCATATTGCCTTTGATATAGCGGACACTGTGTGTATATATTAATACACTATATATATATATATATATATACGGGATGTATAAACATATATATGTATACAGAATGTCTCATTAATCTTGACCACTCCACAATAACTCCGTACCGGGGCGCAAATGAAAAAGTGTTTCTTCAAAGGTTGTATATCTGGAAGGGGAAAATGATAATGCTTGGGAGTCCGCCTTATAGCATTATTTATTAGTGACATACGAATACTAAGAGTAGTTTTTTAAAAGGCGTTTTGTATCTATTCGTCAAAAATTCACTATAAAGTTCATCAAGACCTATTCAAAAATGTATCACTATGTACCAGTCTAATAAATAGATCTTCAAAAACCGCCACAGACATTGGAACTCATAAGGATTCATGAAGACCCGTTACGTGATGACTTGCAACACTATTGCACTGCATGATACAGTACAGTACAGTATGAAGTTGACGACCTGCACTTGTTGCAGAGGTAATGTAAACAGTGCAGGTCCCCAGAGTTGCGTACCCCAGTCCATAGAGATTGCGCTCACAGGAAACAGAGGAACACACATGACATGATGGCAGTCATCCATCTGCAGTCGAATACAGTACACTGCAAGGTGAGCGTTGTCGTGGCGGAAATATACTCCAACATCGAGATCGTAGAAATGCTGCTCATCTACGAAGAATGTAAGTTAGGAGACAAATGTTTTCGTATTAATTTACGGTACAGCGTAGTACGTTCAAGTGAGTAGTACTGATACGCACACACATACAGTTCTATTATAGACTGTTCACGGTAAAGTAAGCACTTTTTAAGGCAGTGCAAAAATTTTCCTTTCAGCTAAGTTCTAACTTTTCACCACTTTTTAATATAAACATTGCCATATGACTAATAAAAACAGTGTAAACATTTCACCACTCTCAAAAGTTAGTGTCTGAGACTGCAATAAAATATATTTATTAGGGGTTAAAGAATTTTGAAAGGGCCTTAAAAAGTGCTCACTTTACCGTGAACAGCCTATACTACCATTATCAATAGCTTGGTTTATTCAATCATAGCTCATTCTGTTGAAGTGACGATCGGCGTGATGCTAGTTAGACGGAGCAACTCTACAGAGGCGATAGTCTGACAAGACTTCCATCGTCCAGACACATGTTTTCCTGTCTCGTTGTGAAGCATCGTGAGACGGGAAATTAACTCCCGATTTCGTCATCAATTAGTAAGACTAGGGGTTAGCCAATGACATTATTATTTTGTCACGGGGCTAGAACAGTTAAGGATTTTAAACAATGTAGCTATCATGCAAAAACTGAAAATTTTTTTCATAGATATTGCAGGTAATAATTAAATGATGTGAAATTAAATCGAAATTGAAGCGAATGCGGTCCGATTTAAATATTCTCTAGCCACTTATCCACTGCGGCCCCACATAACATAGTTCTCTCCACTTAGCCACTGTGGCCCCACTTGATATAATTCTATCCACTAAGCAAATGTGGCCCCACTTAACATTGTTATATCCACTAAGCCACTGCAGCTCCATTTGGAATCGCTTTAACCACTAAGCTACTGCGGCCACACTGGGAATATGTTAATCCACTGAGCCACTAAAGCCCAAATTAGAATCTGTTTATTCACTGAGCCACTGCAACACCACTAGGAAACGCTCTATACACTGAGCCACTGCGACCCCAGTTGGAATCGCTCTAGCCACTGAGAAACTCCGGTCCCACTTGGAATCACCCTACCCAATTAACCACTATGGCCCAACTTAGAATGGGACCATGCACTGAGCCACTGCGACCCCACTTGGAATCGCTCTATCCACTGAGCCACTGCAGTCCCACTTGGCATCTCTCTACCCACTGAACCACTAAGGCCCAAATTAGAATGGGTCAATCAACTGAGCCACAGGGACCAGACTTGGAATCTCTCTACCCACTGAAAAACTAAGGCCCAAATTAGAATGGGTCTAATTACTGATGCATTGCGACCACACTTGGAATCGCTCTATCTACTGAGCCAGTGTGGTCCCACTTGCAATCTCTCTACCCCAGAGAACCACTAGGGTCCAACTTAGAATGGGTCTATCCAAGAGTCACTTATACCCCACTTGGAATCGCACTATCCACTGAACCACTACGATACAACTAGAATCGCTCTATTCACTGAGCCACTGCGACTCCACTTGGAAACACACTACCCACTGAACCACTAAGGCCCTACTTAGATCGGGTCTATCCACTGAGCCATTGTGACCACATTTGGAATAAGACTATCTACTGAGCCACTGCGATCACACTTGGAATCTCTCTAACCACTGAACCACTAAGGTCCAACTCACAATGGGTCTATCAACTGAGCCACTGCGACCACACTAGGAATCGCTCGATCCACTGAGCCACTGCGAACCCCCTTTAGAATCGCTCTTTACATTGAACAACTGCGGTCCCACTTGGAATTTCTCTACCCACTGAAACACTAAGGCCCAAATTAGAATGGGTCTGTCAACTGAACCACTGCTACCCCACTTGGAATCGCTCTATCCACTGAGCCACTGCGACCCCACATGGAATCGCTCAATATACTTCATCTCTAGGGATCCACTTGGATTCTCTCTATTCACTGAACCACTAAGGCCCCACTTGGAATCGCTCTATCCACTGAGCAACTGCGGTCCCACTTGGAATCTCTTACCCACTGAACCACTAAGACCCAACTTAGAATGGGTATATCCACTGTGCCACTGCGACTAAACTTGGAATCGCTCTATAAAATGAAATTATGCGACGCCAATTGAATCGGGCTATCCACTAAGCCATTGCAAACCCATTTGGAATCACTCGATCTACTGATCCACTGCGACCCCAATTGAAATCGCTCTATCAACTGAGCAGCTGCGGTCCCACTTGGAATCTCTCTACCCACTGAACCACTAAGGCCCAACTTATAATGTATAATGGGTCTATACACTGAGCCACTGCAACTCCCCTTAGAATCTCGCTATCCACTGATCAACTGCGGCCCACATGAAATCTCTCCACCAACTAAACCACTAAGGCCCAACTTAGAATGGGTCTATCCACTGAGACACAACGTTACCACTTTGAATCTCTCTAACCACAGAACCACTAAGGCCCATCTCAGAATGGGTCTATCCACTGAGACTCTGTGGTCCCACTTGGAATCTCTCCACCCACTGAACCACTAATGCCCAACATAGGATAGGTCCACCCACTGAGACACTGAAATCCCACTTGGAATCGCCCTATGCACTGAGCCACTGCGAACCCACTTGGAATCACTCTATCCAATGAGCCACTGAGACCACACTTTGAATCACTCTATCCCCTGAGCCACTACGACCCCACATGAAAATCGCTCTATCCACTCAATCACCAGGGCCCCACTTGGAATCTCTCTATCCACTGAACCACTAAGGCACCACTTGGAATCGCTCTATCCATGGAGCAACTGCGCCCATACTTGAAATCTCCTTATCTACTGAGCCACTATGGCCTAAATTATAATCGATCGATCCATTTAGCCATAGCAACCCCACTTGGAATCGCTCGATCTACTGAGCCACTGCAACCCAACATGGAATCCCTCTATCTACTGAGCCACTTCGACACCACTTGGAATCGCTCTATCCATTGGACCACTGTGGTCCCACTTGAAATCTCTCTACCCACTGAACCAATAAGGCCAAACTTAGAATGGGTCTATCAACTGAGCCACTGCTACCCCAATTGAAATCGCTCTATCAACTGAGCCACTGCGACCACACATGGAATTGCTCTATCCACTGAGCAACTGCGGTCCCACATGGTATCACTCTACCCACTGAAAAACTAAGGCTAAACTTAGAATAGGTCTATCCACTGAGCCACTGCTATCCCACTTGGATTCGCGCTATCTACTGAACCATTGCGACCCCACTTGAATAGCACTATCCACTGAGCCACGCGACCCCACTTGGAATCGCTCTATCCAATGAGCCAATGTGACCCCTATTGGAATCCTTTTATCTACTGAGCCACTGCGATACCACTTGGAATCGCTCTATCCAATGAGCCAATGTGACCCCTATTGGAATCCCTCTATCTACTGAGCCACTGCGACACCACTTGGAATCGCTCTATCCATTGGAACACTGTGGTCCCACTTGGAATCTCTCTACCCACTGAATCACTAAGGCCAAACTTAGAATGGGTCTTTCAACTGAGAAACTGCTACCCCAATTGGAATCGCTCTATCAACTGAACCACTGCGAATACACTTGAATAGCTCTATCTACTGAGCCACGCGACCCCACTTGGAATCACTCTACCCACTGAAAAACCAAGGCCCAAATTAGAATGGGACAATCCACTGAGTCACTACAACCACACTTGAAATCGCTCTATTCACTGAGAAACTGCTGTCCAACTTGGAATCTCTCTACCCACTGAAATACTAAGACCCATCTTAGAATGGGACAACCAACTGAGCCTCTGCATGCCCACTTGGAACCGCTCTATACTTTGGACCACTGTGGTCCCACTTGAAATCTCTCCACCAACTGAACCACTAAGGACCAACTTAGAATAAGTCTACCCACTGAGACACAGTGGTCCCAGTTGGAATTGCTCTATCCACTGAGCCACTGCGACCCCACTTGGTATCGCTCGATCCACTGACACACTAAGGCCAAACTTAGAATAGGTCTACCCACTGAGACACTACGGTCCCACTTGGAATCGCTCGATCTACTGAGCCACTGCATCTCTACTTTAATTAGCTCTATCCACTGAGCAACTGCGATCCCTATTGGAATCACTCTACCCACTGAACCACTAAGGCCCAACTTAGAATATGTCTATTCCCTGAGACACTGCGGACCCACTTGGAATAGCTCTATCTACTGAGAACCTGCAACACCAAATGGTAGCGCTCTATACACTGAGGCACTGCAAACCCACATGGAGTCGCTCTATCTACTGAGCCACAGCGACCCCACTTGGAAATGCGCTATCTACTGGGCAACTGCCATTCCACTTGGAATCTCACTACCCACTTGACCACTAAGGCCAAACTTAAAATGGGTCTATCCACTGAGACACTGTAGTCCCACTTGGAATCTTTCTACTCACTGAACCACAAAGGCCCTACTTAGAATGGGTCTATCCACTGTGCCACTGCGACCCCACTTGGAATCTCTCTATCCAATGAACCTCTGCGACCCCACTTGAATCGCTCTATTCGCTGAATCAGTAAGGCCCAGCTTAGAATGGGTCTATCCACTGAGACCCTGCTGTCCCATTTGGAATCTCTCTACCCACTGAACCACTAAGCCCTAACTTTGTATGGGTCTATCCACTGAGCTACCACGACCACACATGGAATCGCTCTGTCCACATAGCCACTGCGGCCCCAATTTGAATCTCTCTATCCACTGAACCTCTAAAGCCCACCTTAGAATAACTCTATCCACTGACACACTGCGACCCCACTTGGAATCGCTCTATGCACTGCACCACTGCGACCACACTTCGAATCGCTCTAATCCCTGAGACACTGCAGCCCCACATGGGATCTCTTTACCTACTGAAACACTAAGGCCCAACTTAGAATGGGTCAATCCAATGAGCCACTGCGACCAAACTTGGAATCGCTCTATCCACTGAGCAACTGGGACCTTACTTGGATTCGCTCTATTCACTGAGCCAATGCGACCCCACTTGGGATCACGCTATCTACTAAACCACTGCGAACCTCACTTGAATAACTATATCGGATGAACCACTGCGACCATACTTGGAATCGCTCTATCCACTGAGCCACTGCGACCCCACTTGAAATCGTTGTATCCACTGAGCCACTAAGGCCCCACTTTGAAACGCTCTAACCACTGAGATACTGGGGCCATTGTTGGATTCGTCTTATCCACTGAGCCACTAAGGCCTAAATTAGAGTCTGTCTATCCACTGAGCCATTGCAAAACCCACTTGGAATCGCCCTATATACTTAGCCACTGCGACCCCACTTGGAATCTCTCTACCCACAGAACCACTAAGGCCTTACTTAGAATGGGTTTACCCACTGAACCACTGCTCCCCAATTATAAGTGCGGTATCCACTGAACCACTGCGACACCACTTAAATCGCTCTATCCACTGAGCCACTGCTACCACACTTGGAATCGCTCTATCCAATGAACCACTGCAACCCCACTTGGAATCGCTCTTACATCTGTGCCACTGCATCCCCACTTGGAAACGCGGTATCTATGGAGCAACTGTGGTCCCACTTGGAATCTCTCTACCCACTGAACTACCAAGGTCCAACTTAGAATGGGTCTATCCACTGAGACGCTGCGGTCCCACTTGGAATCTATCTACACACTGAACCACTAAGGCCCAATTTAGAATTGCTATAATCACTGAGACACTGCGGTCCCACTTGGAATTGCTCTTTTCACTGAGACACAGCGACCACACTTGGAATCGCTCTATCCACTGAGCAACTGCAGTCCCACTTGGAATATCTCTACCCACTGAACCGGTAAGGCTTAACTTAGAATGCGTCTATCCACAGAGACCCTGCTGTCCCACTTGGAATCTCTCTACCCACTGAATCACTAAGCCCCAACTTTGTATTTGTCCATCCACTGAGCCACTGCGACCACACATTGAATCTCTCTATCCACTGAGCCACTGCGACCAAACATTGAATTACTCTGTCCACATAGCCACTGCGTCCCCAATTGTAATCGCTCTATCCACTGAGCCACTGCGATCTTATTTGGAATCTCTCTATCCAATGAGCTAATAAGGCTCCAGTTGATACTATCTATTAATTTTGCCACTGTGGCCCTTCTTAATATAATTATTTTCTCTAAACCACTGCGGCCCCACTTAGAATGTATGTATCCACAGATCCGCTGTGGGCCTTCTTGGAATCTCTCTATTAATTGAGCCACTAATGACCCATTTCATATATATATATCCACTAAACCACTTAACATAGTTCTATTTACTGAGCCACTAAGTCGCCACTTGGAATATCTCTATCCACTGAGCCACTAAGGCCCCACTTGTAATCGCTCTATCCACTGAGCCACTGTGGCCCCACTTAGTTAACTCAACATTGAAGCGAGACATTTAAAGTAAACAAAAACTATATTTCATTATCTTCATAGATCTATGTAATATTCTCTATGCATTAATTCAAAATTTTCTTAGGTAAAAAGTAATTAAAAAATGGGTTTTTAAGGTAAAAGATAATGATTGAGTAGTCTGGTCTTGCTGAAATTCGAACTTGACCTGTATTATACCCTTGGAATTCGCTCTGCGAAGTTTGTCTAGGATTTTACTAGGTCCTTAGCTGTAATAACAATATGTGACTGATGCAAACTCTGATGCATTTGACTAATTTGTGGAGTTATTTCCTAGTAGTGGTTGTCGAGAGCGAATAGTGAAGCGACATATGGAGCAGTGGGGGAAACGGGAAATCCCCGAGAAAACCCACCGATCAGCGGCTTCGTCCGGCACGACCCCCACACGTGAAAACCAGGGAGCGACTTAGGTGAGAGTTGAACCCGGTTCGCCATGGTGGCAGGTGGGCAGTCTGACCACTATACCCCGTGAGCCAGGGAAGCCGCGGAGGGCACACCCAGCTGCTGGCACCGCGTATCCATGTTGGAAACTAACGCACAGCTTGCGCTTAACAAATTAAGCCTAGTAAGTTTAAGGCTGTTAAAGTACCCAACGCGTGTCTTTCTAGATTTGTAGGACATCTTACAACGTCCTTATATGGCATTGATTATAGCTGAGAAAAATACTAAGTAATTTCATATAATAATATTTATAATGTTTTTTAAACATGTATATGCGAATTGCAACTTCCTCATTTCAACATACTTTCAAATGTTTGATCATAACAATCGTGGTTTCAGCATAAGTGTTTATTGAAGGAGCATGAGTGACACATTGCAATTATTTTTAATGCTGACACTGGGTTCATCTGCAGTCAGAGTTTGAATTCTAGCCATTTTAATTTGACTTTAATTTTGAACCTTAAAACTGAAATATGGGCGAATCACATGACAATTTTTCAATAAATATTTTTCGCCCCTGTTTTAAAACTCGTCCAATAATATTATTTTGAACTGTGACCTAGCGTTTTAATTTTGTTGAGTTTTGAGATTTTTACGGAAAAGAGACAAAAAACTAAAACTCCCATATTTCGTTTCATTCCTTTTTGAAATTTTTTTATATGTGATGCATTTTTATACTGTTGTTACATATCGCCATTAAACAGGACGTAATAAGCTCAGACTGTGGCATATTCTAGGCTCTTAAACACACTTAAAATACATTTGTCTTTGCCAGAGGATGCTATGAGTCCCGGCGGGTGTACGACAATCGCCTCTCTCGACAGCTGGTCGACTTCCGTCCCTAGAGATGTCTATTCAGATGTTAGCTGTGGGAAATGAGTCGTACGTTGCCGCAACTGACCAATCTGTTTCCTGTTTCCTCCGTCACTGCTACATATCCACCTAAGTCCATCCACAACGGCGCTGAATGCTCCAGCAGCTCAGCTTTGCCAAATTTCTCCCTCACTTCGACGATGATAATGACACTAACTTGCGTGTTGAGGTCAGCATTCTGCTGGAGTATAATCTCTGTCCAACAACATAGCTCTGAGCTACACAGCGCAGTCGCCCACGACAGTTCACCAGACGCGAGCCCCAGGACTGGGGCAGCTGTGAGTCCTCCACATGGCCACTGAGCCCCGAGCACTCAGAGGCGCTGAACTCACTTTCACTGCACTCCAGTGCTCCATGTGCCAAGTACAGAGGAGGAGGAGGAGAAGGAGAAGGAGGAGGAACCAAGTCTCTGTAAAGACTACTGTGCTGTGAAACTGACGCCGAGTGCTTTACTTGCATTGGGTGGAACTGTAATACAATACTTCTCCAGACCATCTCAAGACAACTGATCCCGGTAATCTACTGTAGGCGTTCCAAGAGCGAGGTAGTGTGCGACATTGCTGGCGAATAACGCAGATATTACCAAAATATCAAGCCTGAAACCTACTATTGTCAAGACGATTATGTGGAGATAGACTTTGACGTGTATATAAAAGGAAGAGCGTCCAATCGTAAGAGTTTTGTCCTCTAAATTACGTTGCAAATGAAAAAAAAAAAAAAAACGTTTTTCATTGAAAGGAAAACATAAATACTGCCCTGTGTTCGGAGTAAATAGTAGGCCTAATTGACTCAAATCCACTCCATTAACACCTTCCGATTACAGCTTCGGTTTACCTGACGAGGAAGTCAAGCTGTGAAGTGAGGAGATACAGGCTCCCTCTATACTATACATCTACAAATCATCCTCCAGGACTCTGCTGCCTGGGTGGGGCGACTCCCTTGTTTACATCCTGAAGACTCACCTTCGTAACCCAAGTCCCGGGTTCGGACCCCGGGAAGTAACGGATGTGTGTGTCGTTTGTAGTTGCAGGTCAAGGTAAATAAATAATGGAACCTATTCCCCGATCAACGTCACAGTCAGGGTGTAAATTATCCTAATAAATATAATATGTTCACACCTGTAATTGTAGCCATGCCACTCAGAACTGTGGCAGGCTATGTAGCTCATAAAAAACACACAACCCTCGCAGCTTTTAATAATTAGTATTTATTTAATTAATGGGTTAATTATTAGAAATATTTCTCTATGAGTAGGAAGAATACGAATGAAATATATGAAAATAAAATAACTATTTTCAAAACGAATTGTTTTGTTAATAGCTGTAATAGAGAACAAGAGAGAGGCAAGATGAAAGTAACCTGAGGCTCGACCCTCGGAAAACTGTTGGACCATAAACTTGAAGTGTGTTCACCTCCCGAGTGGCGAGTGACCGCCTACCGAATTGTTTTGTTAATAGCTGTAATAGAGAACAAAGAGAGAGGCAAGATGAAATTAACCTGAGGCTCGACCCTCGGAAAACTGTTGGACCATAAACTTGAAGTGTGTTCACCTCCCGAGTGGCGAGTGCCCGCCTACCGAATACCTGATGGCTCCTTCTGGTCTTAAACACGCTCCACCGAAACAAAGTTCATTCTTCCAGTTACTGATTCCTATACATGGAGTGTGGCCATTGGACGTGGATTTATTGAAGTGACTGTACGCAGTGGACAGCTGGTGTCAGTAACATCAAACACAAACCCACTTCTATTGCTCCCGACATTTGACATGGTGTTAACATGATACACTATATAGTACCGAACATAAATTTTGTCCATTTCGACGCCTAAAACTATGCATCTGCTGTGACTAAACAAGTTAAGACTGTCAGTGATGAAAAATCTGTCTCCAGATGCCCTGCTAGACCGAATACTGACCTTTGCCCATCTTTCCCGAGTCGAACTGAAGTAGACAAGATGCAAGTCGCATTGTCACGTAAAAAAATAAAAATAAGAAATCCCAGAACACTTTTCTGTGTACTACAGACTGGAAGCTTTATGAGAGGCCAGCTGTTACTTTTGGAACAAGAATGGTGGTATGCGGTCAAAATTTGGAGTGTCTTGTAGCACAACTGCAATTTGTTTTAGTACAACTAATCCACAGTGCAGGGCTGGCCATTTAGCATCTGTTTAGAAGGTTATAGTTTTGGGTGGGAATAGAATCCGTTTATGCAAGGTGACTTTCGAGTTTTATTAGTGTGTTAACTTGGATGTCACTTATTCAGTGGGGAATCGCCAACATTCAATCGACAATTGACGTACAAACTGTTTGATGGATTGAAAACTAAATACTCTCTCATACGAATGAGTACGCTGTATCTACGACGTGTGACGACAAGCGAAAATCCATTTCAAACTAGTTTCAAAAGTTGAAATCTATTCCAGGCGATGTTCCTTAATTTCAGGCGATGTTCCTGAATTCACCATCGACTAGCTGCTACGGTCCATTCGCGATTGCTTCCGACTTTCCTGAAGCCCCGCCTGCTGAAGTTCTACTTCCAGGATATTCCTCCGCTTCATGTAAACTAAGCTAGAAAATTACACCAAATAGACAATATATCGCATTCGTGTGCACTCATTGTAATATTATGTTGCATTAAAACTATTTCTTACTAGATGTTACCAAAGCACCTATTTTTCCCTGTTGTTATTCATATTAAAGATCTGAACAACATGCCCATCCATGGCGGCTTCTACACCGAGGAGATCCAGCCAACGAAGTTTCCATATATGTATTTGGTGGAAAAGGTGCTGAAATGGCGTGATGAAAGGGTGTATGTCAAGGGGTGAGGTTTCCCTGCACACTTACAAGTCCTGGGTCGGTGAGAAGGACATCCTGAAATAAGACTTACCAATGTTTTTTTCAGTGGTGATATGTAAGTGGAATTTTTCTTTTAATAAATGTATTTTTACCTTACTTTGCGTTCATTTCATTCTTGCCTGTACTTATTCACAATAGTGGGTTGAAAATAGCTAGCCCTGTGCAGATGCAGACCTGTGGATATGCTAACAGCTCTTCCCATGCAAGGTCAGATATTCTACTTTGACGAGGTCAGCTGCTCTGCCTATCCATACACGTGATATCTCAGTGCCTGCATGACATTGGCCAGCTGCAGTCATGTGGCAACTCGGTGATTGGCTGGTCGGTGTCAGAAAAATGCATTAATTATGTGATACGATTGGTTCAAAGTCAATATATCATAGGGATTGCATACACGTATGTTAAAAGCAGTAGGGGGTCAGCTGAGAGGCTTAGTTTGAAATAGGTAGTCGTGAAAGATGGATCGTCTCAGCTACAGTCGAGTTCATATTCAGTATCTGTGGTGTGTTTGGACATTCCAGAGCTATTGGGATTTACAGCCATGCCATGGACTTCTTTGTGTGTGGTACCAACAGTGCCATCTACTTATTCCTCTTCTGTCATATCATCATCATCTACAGCTCAGGTCCCTATGTGTCAACCAGAATTTCCAGGGTCTTCGGGAATGTTTGACATGGCGACTGCAGAAGTGTCATCTATTTCTTCAGCTGAGGCAACTGAATTGCCAATTGGACCTGCAATGCCTGTTCCAGAGAAAACTAGACAAGATATTTGTCTACAGGTATTATGCAAGGAGACATGAGTCTTTTAATTGTGCCACGAATCCCTACCATATGTCATATTTGTGTGAGAGGTGCGGTGTGTCAATTTCGCGGATGGATGGTGTAGGGGGCATATGGATAGGTGCAAGGGGCTTCCTCCAATTAACATAGAAAAAGTACCTTCACAGCTATCGACATATGTTGACCTTCCAGACTTTATCAAATACAAACTTGCCGTAATCGATTTCCACAACTATGCCAACCAATGTATCAAGTGGTCAGTGTTGGCTGGATTTGTTAAGTCATCGAATCCGCAGCTTGTGAAAAAATGGTATGCAGAGGTGGAAGGATTGTTTGGTTTTAGCAGACTGGATTTCCCGACTCCTCTACAGAAAATAAATGTCTTTGAAAACAACAACCCTGGTGTGTCTGTTAATATGTACTCGCTGAATGCCAGGGGGAAAGTGGCTCAAACACGCAGGATTAAGAATTAGAAACATGAACATATCGATCTTCTGATAGCGAAGGACGAAACGAAGAATATTTCGCATTATTGTTACATAAAAAACTTTTCAAGGCTTGTTAACTCACAGATTATATCGCATTGGTACAAAGTTAATGTCTGCAAACAGTGTTTTAAACATTAAACTAATTACCCATGGTAATCAGGACTCACTGGGGAACAGTGCTTTGCAAACACAAACCAAAATGTACAAGATCAATTTTGGATGTGTATATTATGTGTTTCCTGTTGTCATTTTATATTGGTTGTTTTAAACATATGTTGTTATTTTATTAATTTTTTGTTAAAGAAAATTTTAATTTTTTTTTTAAACTAAGAAAACATGATTGGCAAAATAGTAAATACTTCATGTTTGGAGTAACCAAAAAAATTTTGTGGGTAAAAAATACGCGGTTTTTTATTTCCAAGTTACACCTTTTCATAATGCTAAAAAAATATATATGCTGACAATAAGTTTGGAATAGTAAAAAAAGAATAATAATAATAAATAATTATACCCCATTTGAAAAAATTCTTATTTCTGGGATAGTCAAAAAAATATACATAAGTTAAGACTGAATGATAAAAATGTAATAAAACTGCACTTAAATCCGGGTAGACAAAGACAGTTACATGTAAGATAAATCAGAATAGTAACAAGAATACTTGAAATATAAACTTAAAAATTATATGTAAGTTAAAACTGAATAATCAAAATTTACCGAAAAATACTTTAAAATATACTTAAATGGTAAAACTTAAATATAAATGTATTTAATAAAAAGAAAACAAAATATTTATTCGTCCACATAAACATTCTATATACTTTACATAAACCCTTGTCCCAATGCCTGTCTCTATAGACGAGTGTTATAAAACATCAGTATGGAGACCCAAAGCTCAGCTGTTCGATCCTGCACACCACCAAATGGTATTTTGATCTCTAAAAAAGCATCGCCCCCAGCTGTCAAATTTATTACCAACATGACAGTTGAACGACAACAGCGAACACACCAGCCATCACCATATACACATATGGCAGTCGAACGATTGTGAGTAATCATACAAAGAAGAACCAAACCAACGCCCCTCGCAACCAAATATAGAAACAAGATGGCACACACACACCAATGCCTCTAGCAGCAACCGATGTTAACTATATATATATAACAAGATTTATATATAACAAGATTTCGGTCGTGCGAATGTAATTGGGACACAAGAGAGAAAGACAGCAAGGAAAAATGGGAGGACATCGCGGAAACCCAGGGAATGCAAGAGCATGAAAGAACAAAATTGAATTATAGATCTTGAAGAGGTATACTGGCTACCAAGCTGGCAAGTCGAAAATGGCTATGTACTGGCTAGAAATATGGCGACATGTTGACTACAAAGATGGTGGAATCCAAGATGGCGGAAGCATCACCAGATTTACAGAGCGGGAAGTCGGGATCCAAGATAGCATCGTGCTCCTCAGCGCCTCACAGTGCAGCCTGTGCCTTCGAAACGACTATACCTGTTAACTTACATGGCCCTTGTTTAATTATAATAATCAATGAACTGTAGGTTCAATGTTCCACTATAGCAATACGAAACAGGATAGGCTAGACAAGTAGCACGCCTTCATATTGTTTGCAGATAGTTTACTCGCACAGACGATCCTTGAGAAGGTAGGAAACGACTATACCTGTTTACTTACAAGGCCCTTGTTTATTTATAATAATCAATGAACTGTAGGTTCAGTGTTTGACTATAGCAATACGAAATAGGATAAGCTAGACAAGAAGCACGCCGCCATATTGTTTGCAGATCGTTTACTCACACAGACGATCCATGAGAAGGTTGGAAACGACCATACCTGTTTACTTACATGGCCCTTGTTTATTTATCATAACCAATGAACTGTAGATTCAATGTTCGACTATAGCAATACGAAATAGGATAAGCTAGACAAGAAGCACGCCGCCATATTGTTTGCAGATCGTTTACTCACACAGACGATCCTTGAGAAGGTAGGAAACGACTATACCTGTTTACTTACATGGCCCTTGTTTATTTATCATAACCAATGAACTGTAGATTCAATGTTCGACTATAGCAATACGAAACAGGATAAGCTAGACAAGTAGCACGATGCCATATTGTTTGCAGATAGTTTACTTATAAAGACGATCCTTGAGAAGGTTGGAAACGACTATACCTGTTTACTTACAAGGCCCTTGTTATTTATAATAATCAATGAACTGTAGGTTCAGTGTTTGACTATAGCAATACCAAACAGGATAAGCTAGACAAGTAGCACGCCGCTATATTGTTTGCAGATCGTTTACTCACACAGACGATCCTTGAGAAGGTTGGAAACGACAATACCTGTTTACTTACATGGCCCTTGTTTAGTTATCATAATCAATGAACTGTAGATTCAGTGTTCGACTATAGAAATACCAAACAGGATAAGCTAGACAAGTAGCACGCCGCCATATTGTTTGCAGATCGTTTACTCACACAGACGATCCTTGAGAAGGTTGGAAACGACTATACCTGTTTACTTACACGGCCCTTGTTTAGTTATCATAATCAATGATCTGTAGATTCAGTGTTTGACTATAGCAATACGAAACAGGAAAAGCTAGACAAGTAGCACGCCGCCATATTGTTTACAGATCGTTTACTCACACAGACGATCCTTGAGAAGGTTGGAAACGACTATACCTGTTTACTTACAAGGCCCTTGTTTAGTTATCATAATCAATGAACTGAAGGTTCAATGTTCGACTATAGCAATACGAAACAGGATAAGCTAGTCACGTAGCATGCCGCCATATTGTTTGCAGATCGTTTACTCACACAGACGATCCTTGAGAAGGTAGGAAACGGCTATAGCTGTTTACTTACATGGCCCTTGTTTAGTTATCATAATCAATGAACTGTAGATTCAGTGTTCGACTATAGCAATACCAAACAGGATGAGCTAGACAAGTAGCACGCCGCCATATTGTTTGCAGATCGTTTACTCACACAGACGATCCTTGAGAAGGTTGGAAACGACTATACCTGTTTACTTACATGGCCCTTGTTTATTTATCATAACCAATGAACTGTAGATTCAGTGTTCGACTATAGCAATACGAAATAGGATAAGATAGACAAGTAGCACGCCGCCATATTGTTTGCAGATCGTTTACTTACACAGACGATCCTTGAGAAGGTTGGAAACGACAATACCTGTTTACTTTCATGGCCCTTACTTAGTTATCATAACCAATGAACTGTAGATTCAGTGTTCGACTATAGCAATACGAAATAGGATAAGCTAGACAAGTAGCACGCCGCTATATTGTTTGCAGATCGTTTACTCACACAGACGATCCTTGAGAAGGTTGGAAACGACTATACCTGTTTACTTTCATGGCCCTTACTTAGTTATCATAACCAATGAACTGTAGATTCAGTGTTCGACTATAGCAATACGAAATAGGATAAGCTAGACAAGTAGCACGCCGCCATATTGTTTACGAGTCGTTTACTCACAGTGACTATTCTTGGGAAGGTCGGAAACGGTTGTGTTTTTGCACCTCGGCGTCGGGATATCGTCGTTCTTTCAGGTTTGTCTCATCTGATCGTTTGTGCGAGTTTAATTGAGCTTTTCTCTTTTGGTCATTTGCGTCGTTTAAGGATTTTGTCGAGTTTGTTGAAGATTTAGAACTTTCTAGTGCTTTATTGACCTGGAATTTGTTTTTGTGCCTTAGAAGTATTATTTGTATGTCGAAATTTGGTTGGAATTTGATTATATATCTGGCTGTACAGTACACCAATGTCATTTAAACCCTCAATACTGATCGTTGGTCAGTGTACGGCGCCTCCATATATATCTGTCCTTTTTGTTATACAATATAAATAATTGTGGACGTCGGGTCTGCATGTATCAATGTCATTGACGTATGCAAATACATAGTAGCCTACACGTATTTATCTTATCACTTATCTAATGCAAACGGATTGTTGTTATAATTAGTAATGTACTAAAATTTTTAAAACCTTTAAAATATCTCCGTTAACTACATTTTATGTGCAATAATTAATGAGAAATAAGTGCGTGCATAGTATGACTGTAAAATAATAACAGTTATCGCAAACTATGACGTACCCAAACATTCTAAACTGTGAATTGTGAATATGACTGGGTCGGGCAAGTGTAATTTGGAACCTTTGAATTGCCGTAACGAAATATATTTTTTTGGCAATATGACTGTTAGCGGCCGAACTTTGAGAATTTCCGCCTTTTTAAGCGTATTACAGCAACACTAAACCTTTAACTTATTTTGATATGTCACAGAGAAAAAGGCAGGTGATGTGCTAAATATTTGCTTCCTTCAGGATACAAACACATTGCTTTGTGAATCTTGTTTTTAATAATAATATTTGCTACAAAATAAATATCTGTAAACTAATAATTGGCAATATTATTAGTAGAATGATTATGTCTGTTCTAGCGCAAGGGATTGGGGATTCGGAGCATCAGAGCTGTTCATGCTCTGTCATTTCGATCTACATCCTCCATCTTGGAAGCCAGTGACCTTGACCTTTGACCACTGACCCCAAAAATAACGCACCAAAAACATGCAAAAAATAAAAAATAATTCCAAGAAATGTATTATTAAAATTTAAAAATATGAGAAATGTATTATTAACGTTTATTATTAAAAATTATTAACTAATTATATAAAAAATTATTTAAAAATTCTATTTCCCCAGCGACCATTTTAACTAACAATTTCCCTTTTTCCCTAAAAATATTTTCCAAGTTCTACACACCGTAACATGGATATCGCCAGAGGCAATGGATCAAAAGGTACATATAAATAAACTTTGGTGTTTATTTTTCATTTCATATGCATATCACCCACCTATCTCTTAAAACAAGAAGTCTCTCGCTTGCTACTTTTTTCTGTACACGCCCAGAAAAATTTTCAAAATAGACCATTGTTTCACCACTAATTAGGTTGAAAGTATAATCAGTAAATAAAATATTATGATTGCGTAACGGTTAGAAAATATGAGTTATTTGCCAGTAAAATTTTGAAATTATTTGAGTGTATAGTTTCCGACTTACAACGAGTTTAGTGTGAATGTTTTTCGGCTGTGCAAGACGAGCATGGGCGGAGCGGAGGCGTAGATAAGGGCGAGATTGCCGTGTTTCTCCGGCCAGCCCAAGGGAGCTCGGGGCGCCAGTAGAGCCTTGTTAAACGAAAATAGCATCAATTTTGTCAGTCACTGAAACTTTGATTAAATAAAATATTCGGCAAAATGAATAGAAATAATTTAAATCAGGCGAGTGCTACAGCCCGAGAGCACGGTCTAACGCACAGTCATTACCCCCTCCCCCTCACCAACAAGCCAACAAGGCAGCAGTAGCGAACTCGCGCACCTGTTAGATCAAATATCCAGGGATTTTGAAAATGCAGGTCTTTGTTCTACCAGTACTGGGCCCATGAACGACCTCGGCGATTGTTTCATTCTAATTGATTTTGCATAATGACGTATACATCGTGAAAGCGTGTCCTGAAGAAAGACACTGACACCAAGATGCTACCGAGTTGAGTTAAGACAGAAGCTCACAACTTTATCAAATGCATTACTATAAACTGCGTGTGACGTGTATGTTGGTGGTCTCGTGCTGTGGTCGCTGATTGGTGACTCACGACATCCAATTACAAGGCGGCAATCCAGTTACAGTATCAGCAGCTAGCTTACCGTCTCGTGGTAGTCGCGGTGACGTCACAGCCATCTTGTTAGCCTCGCACGTCAGTGTGTTGTGCCGCCCAATCCGTGGCTCTCTAACAAGTTCAGGCCACTCTCTCACGCAGTGGCCTATGTAAGGTGCGCTAGGAATGGACGCTGCTATGTCCAGCTCTTTCCTTCTCTAGTTATGTCATGTGTTGGCGGAGAGCATCTTGTTGCCTGATATAGGTGCGTGGCTCTCGTTCTTCCCACACAGAAGCCTCGCCCTTACAGCTCGCGATCACACTAGTCGTCTAAAACGTCTTTCTGCAGCAATGCTTCAACATTTTTGCGAATGGAACAAGTTCCTGTGGTTAAAGGTTGTTCACGATAAAGTGATTACTTTTGAAAATCACTGACCCTGCATACATACATTTGCCCAGTAAAGCAGGTTGGGATCAGTAGTGGTATAGCGGCCGGACCTCAGCTCCATTGCTAGTTGTGCCATTGTGAGAGCAAATAACAAAACCACTTTCTTCTTTTTCAGTACAAAATAATAAAACACGACCGTGAGTTAGCCTGGTGTAGGTGTAAATATGGCTGGCAGGGTTGTTGATAAAGGAAACAGTCGGTGGAAATTAAATGATGCGACAAACAATATGCTGGTTCGCACGAGAGACAATTAATACAACTGAACTTATGGCCGCTTCGCTTGATATCACCGGGAAACAAGGAATCCCGCCCGGCATCGCTCGTTATTGGTTCGCATATCAAAATACTAGGTAGCAGTGTAGCTAGTGATGGGCAGAATCGAATTATTCTTGAAATCGATTTTATTCGAACAGTCTCGTTTGAAATCGAATCAATCATTCGGATTCTGAATATTCGATTTTCTTTTCCGTTTGCGTGTCAATCAAAATGAACGCTGCCACAAGTTAACTGTTCGAAAGTATTTTTTTGAAGCGTGAAGCGAGTAAATTAATGGCCTATTTGACTGAATTGTGACACTTGTGTTCATTAGAAGTTAACATTTATTTATATTTGGAAAAGTTAACATTCTAATTTCTCGGTAATTTTTCGTCCTAATGTGTGTTCCGGAGCTGTCGTAAACGTTTGGAACTGAGACTGGAGGCTTTTTACGTTATTTTATTTTTATTAATAATCTGTTCTCGTTTCAATGATAAATCAATTTTTCTCAAGTAAGTATTTTTATGAGTTAAAAGTTCTTTGCGATTCACGAGAAATTATAAAACTGAAAACAATTGATC
This sequence comes from Dryococelus australis, assembly GCA_029891345.1. Lineage (NCBI taxonomy): Eukaryota > Metazoa > Arthropoda > Insecta > Phasmatodea > Phasmatidae > Dryococelus > Dryococelus australis. Next base: position 110,315,373 of record CM057002.1, on the reverse strand, counting down.
AAATTTATCTTCAGAAACAGAATTATTACGATAGCTGCCATTCAATTCCCTGATATCCGAATTAAACATTCTCTTCGTCGAGATATGTATGAGCATCCCAATAAGTGAAACGAACATCCACGTTCGTATAAGTAAAGCGAGTAATTCTTCATTTAAAAGTGAATGTTGGGTGGAATTTTACTTCCCGTAAGGACAATATTCGACATAAAATGTGTTTAAAGAAAAAAATGCAAAGAAAATGTTAAATATTTGTACAAAAATGGCAAAAAGTGAAACATCAATTGCTGACGTGATGAACTTAAAAAATTACGTAAAGATTGTAGTCCACTTAGTGCCATCTGTTGTCGAGAAGGAGAACTTCAAACCTAATGATTTATTCGAATATCGCAGACAAAAATCGAAAATTTGATTGTACTGCAACAATCGAATATTCGAATTGTTTTCATTATTGATTGTCAGGTCGGACGGCGGACACTATCCGCATCGTGCGGCTGTCCATCGGATCGGTGTAATATTTACTGAACTCGATGTGAGTTGTTCATTTTAATCTCTCGTGCTCGTGTGCACTGTTTGTGTATTAATTATGGCACATTAGCAAAAGACCCTGACTTCATTCTTTTCAAGGAATACGGCTACTGCAAGTGATGAAATTATTAATAATGAAGCTGTGGAGGAAACAATGCCTGTGCTTTAAAGAGAACAAATTGGAAGAGAAAGTGATAATTTAAATAATGAAACAAAAGATACAGACGCTGGACATAATGCGGGCGGATTATCAGACCCAGGACAACCAGAGTCTACGAAAACAAGATTCTTTCCCGTGGCTTGATTACTTGCAAACAATCCTCTGGAGTATCGCAGTTAGGTGCTTTCAAACAGCAAAGAATTTCTGTTTCAAATGAATGGAAGTCAGTTAGAGTTGGTTTTAATGGAGCAACGCGCACAGCTCAACTAAAATCTTTGAGAAAGAATATAATTGAGCACAAGAAATCCAACGCCCATATTATTGCTCAGAAAATCTCTAAAAAAATCTAAAGATAATGTAATTGAAAGCGTGTGTGATTCTATGAATGCTGCTTATCTGGAATCTATAAAATCTATAATCAGGTCTGCTTATTACTTAGCAAAAAAATGACCATCCCTTTTCAGACCATTTTAATTTGCTCGATCTCCAACAACTAAATGGTGTTAATATTAGCTTAGGATTGCATCCACGACGCAGTGCTGTTCATATACTTGAACATATCTCCAACGAAATAAAAAATCGTGTAGTTAAGAATATCAAGGACATTTCTGGAAAAAAATCCATTCTTATTGATGAGGCCATTAGTTTAAGTTGTAAGTCAACTCTTATTGTGTACTTGGAGTGTGCAGTTAACAAAACAGTGCAGCCCTGCTATTTATTTTTAGACTTGTTTGAGATTCCAGATCAAAATACTGACACAAGCCTTAAAACTTTAATAGGTTGCTTAAATGCACATGGGTTCGCAGAAGATTGCCTTCAACGAAATTTCGTCGTGTTCACTAGTGATGGCGCAAGGACAATGTTAGGAAAGCGATCTGGAGTGGCGAAACAACTTTTAGAGAAATTTCCAGATATTAATGTGTGGCAAGGCTAGAGTTACCCATATATGATGCAGTGGATGAGGTTTGTGGAGTAAAAAACTTTCAAATATCTATGGAAAAACTATATTCACTGTACAGCCGATCACCAATGAACCGAAGTCAATACGGGAATGTGTTGCAGAGCTGGATCAGTCAGATTGGTAAAATAGGACGCATATTGAACAACAGGTGGGTGGCTAGCTCACTCAGAACGGTTTCAGCTGTATGGCATGGTTATAGTGCTTTGTTCGGTCATTTTTCACAAGCAAAAGAGGATGTGAGGAGAAGTTCAACAGATAGAAATATGTTACAGTGGTTGTTGTTGAAGCGCCTTTCGTCCAGATAATTCATTTTAGACCTAGATATCATTTATGATTCTTTAGCAGAACTAGCCATGCTTTCCGAGTAATTACAGAACAGAGGCACAACAGTTGTGTATGCAGATATACTCATTCGACGAAGCATTAGATGTTATTGAATCCCTTAAAGAGAAATCAGGAACTAGAGTTCTTGAGGGTCAAGTATCTATCAATGAAGGAAAGTTTTGTTCTTGTCCATTGACAAATAATCCAAAACTTATTTCCATTAATCACCAACAACTGCTCTCAAGCATTGCAAACAGCTTAAGCAATGGTTACTGACGACAATTTCAAGCCAAGAAAATTCCAGGAATTCAGACAATAATAACCCAGCTGTATATCAGAAAGTCCTAAATGTACTGAAACTACTTGAAAGAGATCAGTGGCCTTCAGAGATACCCACACGATTTGGAAACTGAAGAGGGACATCTTTGCCATATATTCAAATTAAATTCCACGAAGATTATAAATGCCTATCGAGATTATCTTGGCAATAGTTGTAGAGTTCCTGAAGAGTTGATTCCTCTCATTAATTTCACAAAACTTATCCCATGTAGCTTGCAGAGTGCGAACGCGGATTCAGCCAGATGAATCTCATCATGTGTCCAACGAGGGCCAGGCTATTGACTTCTCATGTCTCTGCACTCATGTTCATGGACCTTCATTGCGAGAGTTCGATCCAACGCCAAATGTGATATCTTGGTTATGGGCTCATCGTTCAGTAGATGATACAAGAACAGGGCTAGCCAAAACAAGAAGCAAGACAGAGGAAAATGAAAATCCACTTCAAGCATGCTTTAAACGTAAAGTAAAGAACTAATTTATTCATCTTAGTACAATGTGATAATCATTTAGTGTGAAATATTTCAATTGTCAGTTTGTTATATTTTTTAAGTGATGTGTGTAAATAATTAAAATGTACAAGGAAACACCTGCAAACAATTAGACTACTCTTTAAGTTGGCAATTGTAGGCTATCCTAAGTTTAAAAAAAAAAGAAGTTAAAAGTGTACGTGTTTTCTGATGGTGGTGGGTGAGTGGTTAGGGAGAGCTCCGGCACTGCTTATTTTACCACTACATCTCTGGTTACGATGGAGGGAAAGGAGTTCCACATCTCAACTTGGAATAACAAGTACTAGATAAACCATTTATGATAACCTAAATTATTTCTTTTGCTTTCTGTTTTTTTAAGCATCTAAATGTAAAAATTGTGCAATTTTTTTATAATTACTTTTCTGATAATTTAACTGTGTCACTAGGCCAACACAAGAATAAAGTAATGAATGGCCATGGCAAAGTCAATTATACGTAAGGTAGAGGAATACACAATGTTCACACAAGTAGATCTTTAGCAGGGCTTTCAAAATCACCCATTTTACCATGAGCAGCCTATACACATTTATAACTGAATTCAAACAAAAGGAAATCCTAACCTCAAAAAACACATTCCCGTGATTACTTATAACTGCCTCCAAAACTTATCTAGGTTGAGTAATTTATTAATTGCAACAAAACATATCTTATTTTTATTGTAACGATATAGCAGATACTGCTTCTTGACCTGGATCACTATTTATTTCAATGAATGCACATTCTCCTGCCAAATTCAGCAATTTTAACCATGCATTAAAGGTTACATCTTAGCAGCCAATGAGAGTGCAATAGAGAACAAGTGTCGTTCTGTGTACTTACAACACAACATGTTGTTTACTTTGAACAAGAAATGATTACGTTCGGAACAAGTCTGGGGCCAGTTTAACCGCTCAACAAGTTTGAAGTGAAGTAGTTATTTGGGAAAGGGGGGTGTGGTTAGGGGGGGGGGGAGACAGAAATCATTGTGGTGAGTAGTTGTAAATAGCCAACTCTGTTGCAGGGACTTGTAATATTTTTTTTCATTTCGCTTCTCATAGAGTCAACCTGTTGCGTAAGGTTGAAACGACAGCGAATCAGCCGAGATCTCTCGGGGTACGCATTTAGAGTGTTATGGGCCGGCAAGCCGAAGCAGGGAAGCCAACACTAGAAAAATGTGTTCTGAATACTGAAGCGGGGTAGGGGGTGCATTGTCGTGAAACATATACTGCAGGAGCGCCAACTCACGAAAAAATACCAAAAAGTTTTCTCAGGGCTGAAGCTGGGGTGTGTAAAACAGGTTTTTTTGCGAACACCAGGCTCGATCGATAGCAGAGCTCTTCAGAAAATTGAATTTCAAGGCAAGTCACCTTCTTGACTAGGGGTGGGAGGGGTTCTTGACCCCGAGGGCCTCGCAGATATCTCTTGGTGGGGAGGGGGTGTAGGGGGTGGCTGGCATCCTGGAATCGGGCCGATTCTGGGGGGTGGAGGTGGGAGGGAGTGGCTATAAGCAGGCAGGGCCCTCGATGTGAATGCAACTAGGCAGTTGACGCCATCTTGCTACATTGTCGAAAAATTGACAATCGCAGGCAGCCCGGAGTAGCAGTCTGGCGAGGGGTGAAGATGGGAGGTGGTGGCTTCAAGCAGGCAGGCCCCCCGATCTGAATCTCTCTCGACACTTGGCGCTATCTTCAGTTGGTCATCAATGCTTAGACTAGACGAATGTATACCTCGCCAGCTCTCTCTCGTCTTCACCGCACCTCTAAAAACTTGGCTGACGATGAGGTTACGATCGCGGGTTACCACAACTATTGACCGGCGACCATTGCACCTACCTTCATCTCTAGTGCTAGCCACGATTAACGTTTTAACATAAAAGTATTTTATCGGCAAACTTTTTTTCGCGTGGGAAGTCCATATTGCGAGAAGATTTTCAAATCACGTTTCTGAGCTCGGTCTACGAAAATTCCTAGCAGTTAAAAAATATGGTTTGTGTTAACAAGTGCAGAGAATTTCATTAACATAAAAAAAAAAATTTCCTGCATTTACGAGTTTTTACCATTATTTAAATACAGTTGCCCATCGGACGCGCTACAGATTTCTACTCACAGCTCAACATAAGTGCTACTCATTCATACATCAACAGGAATTATTTTAATGTAATTTAAGGTATGTGACTATGTCTGGTTTAAATAGTATTCAGAGTTTTTTGGGCCGTAAGATATCATTCACCAGGCTGAATTGTGTAAGGTATGTGTAATTGTCGTGTAAACTTGTTAATGTGTTTAGGAAGACTGTCGTTTAGTTAAAGATATTTATAGGGACATTTTTGCTTCGTTAATTAATTCATTTAGGAGAGTCACGAAATTTATTTTTACATGTGGAATACGTTTTTAAAATTCCTCCTTGCCAGTCTCACAGGCAGACAGGCATGTAAGGTATGTGCGAGAGGCATAATATATATAATATATCTTGTTCGTTTAATTTATAGGGACATTTAGTTGTAGATCATTAATTTTACACTCACATAATTGTGTTATACTTCTCTCTCATGTAAATATATATTTCTAAGTTCGAGACTCACATTATGATTAATTCCACACTAACATAATTGTGTTATACTTCTCTCTCATGTAAATATATATTTCTAAGTTCGAGACTCACATTATGATTAATTCCATACTGGAGTAATTTCACTTATTACTGACATAGTCGTTTGAAATTTGCGATTCGATGCGTGTAATAAATTCATACTTAGAAATCTTTTAAAGACTCAGAATTTGTCTCGTGTGTTAAATATATTCGTAAAAATCGCCGATCTACCGCCAACATCCCTACAAACACATCTAAATTAGAAAAAATAAGATAAATGACACTTAGCACTTTCTTGCACTCAACTCAACGCCTATATTACACACTAACGACCCGCCCCGGCTTCGCACGGGTGCAATTAAGATTAAAAAACTGCTTAATCCGGCGTTAATTAGGTTGGGTAAACTCTCTTAAAGCATTAAAAAAGCACATTATAATTTAATAATTAATTAAATAATTTATAATTTAAAGTTTTTTTGCTATTTTTATTTTATATTTTTTACTTTTTTTATAATTTTTCATATTAATATACATTATATTACAATGCAATTTATCTGAGATAGAAGTATTTAATATGTTATTGGCTAAGACATTCTCTGTAGACAATGTTTGACGTCCTGTTATTGTTTGGTAGCAAAATGTACTGTTTCCCGGGACTTCCAACTCGTGATAAACCAACATATAGTTGGCCATGGGAAAAACACTCTTTTCGTAGGTCGATTCCAACCAAAGAGAAAGTTTGACCCTGGGACTTATTAATAGTAATCGCGAACGATGTTTTTACGGGAAATTGCAACCGTTTGAAAGATATTGGCAAATCCGTGGGAATCATGGGAATCCTAGGGATGTTTGCCAGCTGGCCGGCTGCTGGACCGGTGAGGATGGTCGCGACAATCAAATTTTCTTTCAAGTCTTTAATGAGCAATCTTGTGCCATTACACATGTTAGGAGGGCTTATATTCCTTAAAAGCATGATAGGAGTACCGACTTTTAATGATAGTTCGTGAGGTGGCAAGTCAGAAGGATTAAGCGAATTGAGAGAATCTTGAGGAAAGTGGAAGACATCGTCAACATTGGTGACTGTGTCAATCGACTTATAGGTTTTGACTTGGCCGGGAACTCTTTGTATAATGAGATTGTTGATTTCATTGACATTGTCGTTCCTAGGCGATACTATTGCCCTGGAACACAACCAGTGAAAGTCTCTTTCTAGTAAATTTTCGAGGTCCGGATATACTGCTTCTATGAGATGCTGCAGACTGTGGACTATCTGACCTAATATCTCATTAAAAATGATTTCAGCAGAATTAGTGCCCAAATTTAGAGAAGGAAAAACTCCTTCTCCAAGTCTGAGCAATTGTTGTGGGAAATCTTTAGGCGTGTCTCCGCCAAGATAGGCTCTCATATTCGTTCGCAAATTTAGGTGTTGAATAGAACTCCATAAGGGAGATGATTTAAGACATGCTTTGATGATATCTGCACGCATCCCTTTTGTAACTACAGGGAGTGTCTGCCGAAAATCCCCAGAAAACACAAAAGTAACTCCCCCCATATAATGGCAGTAGAGCTTCTAAGGTTGGCGCCGTACGCAGCACACAGCACGTTTTATTTTCCGAATCTGCCCGTCCTGCAAAGCCGTAGTACATAATTTTGTTCTATCATCAATAGTTTTCGCAGCGCACGCAATGTAAGAAATTTTACAGGTCATTTATTTACACTTTGGGTTACATTATTGGAGTGTTAGTAGGGATCCCTATTGATTTTTAAAATAAAATATATCCTATGACACTCAGTGATAACGTAGCATTCTACTGGTGAAAGAATTTTTAAAATCGGATGAGTAGTTTCGAAGATTACCTCCTACATCCAAACACACAAACACACAAAGTTACAAACACTGCCTCTTTATAATATTAGTAAGTATAGATTGCACCACTCTGGTCAGTCGCCACCAAGGCAACACACTGTCAACATCGTACAAAGCTCCTGTTACCACCTCCCCACACCCAAAAAGAAAGAAAGAAGTACAACTATACGTAACAACAAAATCAAGGAAAAAATTTGACCAGATTAAAAATAACCCTTTCAATACATATAACCCTTTCGATAAAATTTAACCCTTTCAATTTTTGATCAGATTACGATCGGATTAATATCGGATTAAGGATTGACCCTTTCAATCAAATCGATAATTCATCGATTAATCTCCCAATTAATCCCAGGTGAAGTAGAATCCTTCCCCCCCCCCCTATACATATATTTTATTCATACAACAAAACCCACACTAATATTAGGTCCACCTTTATCACTAGAAAAAAATACTGGATTTCGTCTAAGTCTGAAAAAGCATAAATGTCTTTTGTATAGTGTCAAGTCTCGAACTCAGCCCCCTACCAACGGCTGTTTGAGCAGTACACACACACAGATGCTCTCGTCATCTTCGTTTCTCCAGTCGATCGCTAGAGTGCACTACCATCGTCTGCTAGGATCGCGGAGGTCTTCAACCATCTTCATTGCCCTGTTCAGAGGGGCATCTCAACAACATTTTCGCACTATCGATGACGATCGCTAGGAGCACAAGCGTCGACAAACATGACCGAATTCCGACGTACAGCATGCAGAACACTCACCCATGTGTACAGTACACTATTTGCCAGCAGTGATAATATAAATACAAGCATTACATGACTTGCAAAGACATAAAATCAAACCATAGGCCATGCGAGAGATGACAACACTGATACATATTCATGATGAGATATTAAATATGTAGTTATAATCGCCTACTAACCAACAGGTATTGCACAAGCGACGAGCACTATACATCACATCAGTCGATGCTAGACAAGACTATGTGTCTGAAAACTGACGTGGTAGCCTCAGTTAGTACGCTAGAAAAGCAAACGACTTCCTTACGAACCTAGTGCTTGGTAGTGGTTTTTCCTCTCCAATGTACTTTGAGGCAGTCTTCACGACCCTCATTACCCCCCACCACTGGGTCCAGGACCGTAGCACTGTAAACACGTTTTTACCTCCACGCGTGGCCTTGGTAGTGTGCACCAAGGCGATCCGGATTCAATCCCCGGTCGTATCACTCCGGATTTTCGCATATGGGAATCGTGCTGGACGATACCGTTGGTTGGCGGGTTTTCTCGGGGATCCCCCGTTTCCCCCACCCTTTCATTCCGGCGCTGCCCCATACTCACATTAATCACCCTCATCGGACTGCGCTGTTAAGAGCCGCCCAAATCTCTTCACTCACTCACTAGCAGCAGAACATGTCTGATCCGGCCGACGGCATTGAAGCTATTAGAAAATGACTTATTGCTGAAACAACAGAAAGGGATTTCGTTCGAGATGATTTTTGCTCTTCGAAATTCGAATAATGTCAACCAATATAATTACACCAATTTCACATGATGTAATTTTTTTCTTCATATTACGTCAGTGGGATTTAAGCTTTTTATATGCATTATGTAAACATATATTTTAAGAACCATGACAAGCAACCATGACCTTGACCTTGGATGATGTCACGCGTACTTGACCTTGACCTCTGATTGGTATATCGAACAAAATATACCACTTAAAACTAAAAAATAATCACAATTTTAAAAGTTTCGAAAAAAAATTGCGATTGCATGCACAATATGCATTGGTGGTAAGTGCATATAAGCTAGTTTCCATTACATTATTATTTTTTAAATTTATATCAGTTTTGCAATGTTATGAAGCAGTGGCGACCGTGTAGTCCCCCTTCTTCTCGACTCATAGATTTTTTTTTTTTTTTTTTAAGTCTAATGTGATGTATGTTGCTCGATGCTCATACATTATGTGATGGTTGGGTGTAGAATTCATGATCCTCTGTACTGTAGCGTAGCTCAGTCGGAGGGTGTATATAGGGAAAATCGTTTGCAAGTCTGCCGTACTAACCAAGGCTACCACGTCAGTTTACAGATGCATGGACTTGTCTAGCACAGACTGATGCGATGTGCAGTGCTCGTCGCTTGTACAATACCTTTTGGTTGGTAGTTGATTATAACTGTTTTATATCTCATCATGAATATGTAGCACGATGATAAGTATGGTAGTGAATGAAAATAGTTTTTTATTGGTTCATTGCATGATGTGTTCGATACTTAATTATATAACACAAACACACAACCATTTAGTTTATCACTATGTATTTTAGTTTCGTGCACTCTAGCAGGCAACTGGAGAAACTCAAAAGGCGAGTGCAAGCAGTTGTCGGTAGAGACCCGAGTACGAGACTTGCTTCACTATGCAGGTTATCACTATGGGTAAATGGGTAAACACAGCAGTGCAGTTATCTCAGTCGAATGGCTGGGCTGAACATGCAATGTTGGCTGAATGGTTTCTGGATGGAAACTACCTGTACACAGATGCATTGAAGGTTCCAGCGCAGGCAGGATCCTGAAGACAGAGTATGACTTCCTGTCATTTCAAAAGCTCAGTACATGAGTGCATGTCGGAGAAAGTGTGTGGTTGTAATCATGGACACAGTATGCTACTTTGTGTTGCCCATCTTGGGCTGCCTCGACTTCTGGATGTGAACTTGACCTCTCTACTTCTTTAAACTAGTACATAATCAACTAAGTCTTCATTCGAACACTTCCTGCTGTGTGAATGACATATATACACTTATTTCGCTCACACCATATGGGTAAGTCTTGGAGTTTGCTCTTCATGACATTTGGCAGTGGGGCCTTGCTTCCCGATAGACGACTGTCTATTCACTTTTATACCGAACATACGATGTCTACTTTCGTGACAGCGTGCATTACTACATTTTTTTTTTTTTAATTGTTAAATGATTGGACTCTTTGGGAATTGAACCTGCGATACATTAATATTAAAGGATGACTCACTGTCTCCACTGCCGTCGGGGTATTTGCATTAGTTACCCTGACGTTTCAATAGCATATGTAACAAGTAAGTAGGTTTTTTTCACGGAGGTGGTAATATACTTGCAGGTGTCGAGTTGCTTTCTTGATTGCTTATGTATACGCTTCCAGCGAGTTCAAGTCGACGAGATGTGCTCGCGACCTACAGGTCTTCACTGCTACAACAGTTAATGTAAACCTCTGCTCTTTATGTTTGCATCTTTTAAAAGCAGAGTACATACATAGTTGTGTGTTGCGATACAGCCTTATGTGTCATTAGCAATTCATGGGTAATTCTTTTCGCAATGAGCTTCCAGCATTGTAGCATTATAAATGGCATACATATATATATATCTTGCACGACAATTGAATGTTGTTGTTTCGTATGTGCATACAGTTCTGGCACTAGGTGCTATATAACTAAACTCCTCTCCTAAAGGAACATGCTGTCGAATGATCTGCCACTCTAATGTCTCTCTCGCCCAGTGTTATGTACCATCACTTCCACTTGTCGATAGAGTTCGTCGGTTTAATTTATCACTCGATTTGTATGGAAGGTGTTCTGTCCAGGTCAGTCCATTTTTGTTGAGCATCGTCTAAAGTAGCATACAGCACCTCTCGCATGCGATTGCAATGGCTGGTACATGCTTATAACTTTTATATCAGTTTTAAAATCTGTGTAGCAATGTTGTATTGGGTGATGCCTATATTATGAATTTGACAGTTGTATCACAAATGGCTAGAAAATTAAGGCCAACTATGCTTATAAGTAATCATAGGGCTACTTGGCCCTGCGACCCTACTTGTCGTTGTGGGTGATGACTATGTTATGTATTACAACTATATCTTAAACAGTTCGGTAATTACAGCCAACTTTGATTATAAGTAGACATAGACCTTACTTGACCATTCGGTATTTTTCTTTGTCGTGGGAGATGCCTATGTTATGAAATTGGTAGTTACATCTCAAACTTTTCGGAAATTAATGCTAACTATATATATATAGAAAGAGAGAGAGAGAGAGAGAGAGAGAGAGAGAGAGAGAGAGAGAGAGAGAGAGAGAGAGAGAGAGAGAGAGAGAGAGAGAGGATGTTGCAGAGGGGCTATGAACTCGAACGTTCTTCAGGCAAGATGGATGTCGCTGGTATGACAGAGCATGACTGGTAGGGTGACATGTGGACCCAGTAGTAGTTTGCTACAGTACGTCTTCCAAGATGGCATACCAGGTTCACAGAGCAGGAAGTTCTGCATCGTTAGCCATTTTGCTAGGCAGTGCAGCTATTTTGCTAAACAGCACATTGGCAGCTGTTTTTCTAGACAGTGCATTATAAACATTCAGGTCAGTGCTGGGTGGCTTCGGGCTGGGGACACGACTACAACACTGCCCCCTCCCTAAGTATGTACGAACACTCCACTTCATCAAGTATGACATTAATGACCCGAACTTACTCAACCAAATTGTACAGGGAGGAAGGGCACGAAAGGGAGGCTTAATTAAATATAACTGCAAAACCAAATAGAATAAAAAAAAATGGCACTATATGTTAAAATCAAAACAAAAACTTTACTACCCTCTCGAGGTTAAAAAGGGGAGGGATTGGTATAAGTAATTAAATACAAAAACAGAAAAACTGCTTTTCAAAATTTATAACCAAAAACCCGAAATAAAATGAAATTATTAACGAATCTCCACAAAGAAAGATTTGCATCCAAAACTAAAAGTGATTACCCTAACCAAACACAAATAACCTAAAATCCAAAAAGCCAAATGAAAAGTTCTAAAGTAAATATATCCCTCACTAAAAAATAAAGGTGCTTTCCAGAGAAATTAGGAGCTTCCGATTAAAAAATAAGAGGGACATGTCTACCTGAAGGAAGACTGTTTTACGTCAGGGGCTCATCCGAACAGAAATGGAGGACATTTTTATAAATAATGTAAAAATGGAAAAAAAATACCAGAAAAAAATTTCGAGCCAATTTTGGCCTTCTGCACATTATCCCGCGCGTAATGTACTGTGGACCCCCACAAATACATTTTACATTTATTATTGTTAAGCTTGGTAATATTGCAGACACCATCACAGCTGCTGCATAACGACTGAAATCACAGGGGCCGAGCATTAGGCACAACATAATACCAACAATGGTACCCTATTCGATTTTTGTTCAATAGCAACAATTATTTCAAACAACTTAGGGTAGTCTAAGGGAGAAGCAAGGTGCCGACTGCGGGCCGCGGCGCCGGGATAGCATACAGCATCTCCGTGTGTTTCGGCGGTTGTGGTGCTGGCCTTTGAGGACAGTCCACTGAAATGGTTTCCAGGGTAAAACCACCATTTCAGCAGTCGCGAGGGTTGCGGTGGAGGTGGCTTAACACGTTCCCCGGTTTTCCCTTCGTCAAGGCGTTTGATTGGTCGAGCAGAGCTTGCGCCTGGAAGTTCCCCTCTGTTTCACGGGCTCTGTCGATTAGTTCGTCTATTGTTGTGGGCTTCGGCAGGAGTAAGTATCTTTGACAACAATAGGCGTGTGATCTGGTGGATACACGGATCTTCGTCTCTGTTAGAAAATATTCTGCGATACATCTGTACTTTTCTGCGTACGAAGATCTCTACCTTGTCCCCAAGCTTTTGGAGTAAGGTGTAGAATTCCGCTGTTAGTGCGCGACTACTTTTTTCCAGCGAATCTCTGCGCCAGACGAGTGCTGAGTTGCTGCCAGTCTGTAATGAATTCGCTGTATATATTCCACCAGTTGAGAGCCTTCCCTTTCAACTCGAGGTGCGCACGAGAAACCCAGTGCTTCTCGGGAATTTTGTGAAGGCAAAATTCGCGCTCACATTCATTGATGAAAGTACAAAAGTCTTCATGCGTCTGTGCATTGAACTCCAGAAGTTGTGGTTCTCCCATGCACGTTACATGGCTGCATGTTGAGGTTGGTCCTGGGTTGTCAGGTCTATACTCTGCAGTTCGTTTACACACTTCACACTGATAGACTAGGTCCGGTCTACTAACTGGCTCGTCAGGCCATCAGATACATTTATGGTGGAAGCTATCCCTGTAGAGGATTCAGTGCACTGTATGGATCCCTCATCCAGGGCAAGTTACCCAGCTACAGTATGGTGTCTGCTTAGTACGACAATCTTCATATCGGTATATCGTGGTGTGTCTTCCCAGACAAGGCAGGCATAGTGGTGCAAAAGGTGACAGTCGGTGCATTGTATACGATAAATTCCCATTCTGGGACAGCTTTGACATGGGCAGCGGTATTGTCCATTTCAGCCGAGTTAGCGTTGCTAGGGCTTCGTTCGACATTCTCGCCATGTGTTCAGGCGCCCCTGGGTGTTTTTCTGCGACTCCCCAGAGTCTGACTGTTCTGGGCTCTGTAACATGAAGTGGACAGTTGTGGCTGGCATGTCCGGGCTGTCTTTTGCAACTTCGACAGTCTTTACGCCCCATGTTGGACTCCAGAAAAAGAGCGATTCCGGCAGCCCTTCTACTTGACGCGCGACAGACCGGGAATAAATACTCACTATACTGTCTTTGTAGAGGACAGCCAGGTCTTTTGTCTAGACGCTGAGCCAGGTGCTTCTATGCGTTCATGGGTTCAGTTCTGTTTGGGTGCTGGCAACTTCCCGTTGTACAAAACAGGCTGTGTGACTATGCGGAAGGGCACGAAATCAGGTGTGGGCAACACATCTAGGTGCCACTACTACCTTGGATATACCTGGGCGATGGAGTTTGGGAGCAGTACGAAAGTAAGGCATGACTTGTGTGGACGTCGTGTGTTGATAAACTGAGATCTGAGGCTTTGGTGGAGGTGTGGGATGCCTCACAGCTGGTACTTGATATGCAGCTACTGGTGTTGGTGGTGTCCGGTTGACTTTGATGCTCGACGATCCACTGAGGATAAACCGTTGGAACGGTCTTCTCTGGTGGGTTGAAGAGATCTCTGGGTACTGGAACGTACATTGGGTCGTGTAGATGGCGTAGCACTTGGGCCTGAGCTCTAGGTGATAGGCTAGCTATCTGTTTAAAAAGGGAAGACCGATACTCGTACGTTCTATCAGTTGCTGAGATTATCTGTCTCACTTTTTCTTTCAGTCCTTTCCTCTGGGAGTAGGGCACTGGGAAATAGACTTTACCCTACTGCTACCTAACATGTCTGCAGGCTCCTTGTGAGGGCAGATGACAGGTGGACAGCCTATTCCCAAGTCTGGCAGAAACTGCGGTACACAATGGAAGTCAGGCTTCACCTTGTCCAAAGACACATAGGTGTGTGGCCCTGTCCCAGTCTTCCCAACCTAGGGGACGACAGACTCTCAAGGCGAAGCCTGTGGAAGAGAGGCCGGCAAACACAAGGCTGGTGAGTTGTTTCCAGGACAGTATACCTGCGTTCCTCCTCCTTTCCTTCAGTCCCAATGGGGTTGACAGGAACGGTGGGCAAAGTTAGTGCGCGAGTGTGAAAACAGTGTTTGGCTAATTTGAGTGAAAATCCCTGGGATCACCTGAAACAAGTGAGGGTTACTATGGAAGGGTGCTAAGTCTACAGGAGAAGTACTCAAATTAAAGGCTGACACATGTTTTATTCTGGTAAAGTTAATAAACTAGGGATGGACAAATACCGATACCGATACATCGGCCGATTTACCCAAAATCGATATCTGTTAAATCGGCCATGGTCCAACCAAATCGTTTCATCAACCCTAATGATTTAATTATCATATTTTTGAATGTGTGAACTGAATTTCACCAAACTTTGTATACATATAGAACTAACTAAGGACACTTGACTTTTATAGTTTTCTACCACATGGGGCACTTATTTTCAAATTGGTGACCACTTTAAAATTTAGGGTCATGTCATATTCGGAAACGATATACCAAATGTTGTATGCTGACAGCGCAAAGTGTAATCATTTCATTCAGCGGTGAATATTGTTACAGGTCCACATTTTTGAAAAATTGTGCCACATGAAAAAATAAAGCTTTTAGAAAATATCTCTAAAACTACGCAACCAATTTTTGCCAAATTTGGCACGTATGTGATACTATAATAGGCCAGGTAAATATAAGTAACTAACTTTTACAAGGCCCTTATTTTCAAAATGGTGGCCCTAATAAATATTTTAGGTTTATTTGGCAAAACTACAGCACCATTTGACCAGTTTCAACATAATACCACATGCTGGCATTATCTATTACAAGCAACATATACACAAAAAAACACTATTGACAGCCATTTTGTAAGATAGTGCTATGAAAATTGTGTAATAACAATTGATGTATTTCTATTAAATTTGGCAAACAAGTAGTACTGCAGCAATTGATATGTACAAATATGTTTCAAGATTGTCAGACACTTATTTTGAAAATGGCGACCATCTACCTATATTAGCATAATATGCTATAACTTCGAAACCATTTAATCAGTTCCAACTTAACTTCGTATGCTAGCTGCATATATTTAAAAAACATCAAATATGTCTTCATGGAACTGCCTCTGTCCTCCATTTTGTAAGACAGTGCCACATGAATAAATTAAGTTTTTATGTCATAGCTCGGAAAATAGTTGTCCAATACCTACCAAATATGTCATAATGTTGATATGTTTTAGGTATGTCAGATACTTACTATCAAAATGGTGGCCATATAGCTATAAAGTTTTGTATTTTTATATAATGAACACAGTGTAATTAATTCCAATTAAACTTTGTATACTGGCTGTATATATTACAACCATCAAATGTGTCCACACAAAATCTCTTTTGTCCACCATTTTGTAAAATAGTATTACATGACAAATTAGAATTATGTGATATCACTGAAAAAACAACCAATTTTTACTAAATTTGGCAATATTGTAGTGCTATGGTAGACGATAAACTTATAAACTTTGAGAGGGTCAGACATACATACTCAAAATTGCATTCATAGAAACATTTTAGTAGAGCTGGACCAATGCCAATACATCCACGTTTTATTCTGGTAAAGGAAATAAACTAGGGATGGACAAATACCGATACCGATACATCGGCCGATTTACCCAAAATCGGTATCGGTTACAATCGGCCATGGTCCAACCAATTCATTTCATCAACCCAAATGATTTAATCATGGGAATTACCACACGTGGTTATCTTGCAGGGCATTTTTCACAGAGAATTTTATTTTTGCAACTGAAAAACTATTTTCTTAATTTTGCTTTTATCTTTTAGTAACAGGTGATTTTAAATTAAATGGAAACTGATATGGCTGACTTTGGTGTTGCTACCTATTTAACTCTATATAAGCCATACCTGGTAAAATTCGTAAAATAATTTGTAATTAAAGATAATACTGGTATCTGTTTTTGAGGTGGTTAAAATTCATTTGTAAAAAAAAAAATGCCTTAATGCTATAATAGTCATTGTCATACATTTGATATCACATAAATGTCAACTGTATATTGATCTATTGCTCCCACATTGTATATCGATATTTCATTCGCAGCACGACACGATTCATAAATAAATTATTATCAATATTTACCATTTATGTATGAATCTGATTCGAATGAGCCAAATCGCTATGGTGGTGGTGCACATTCATGGGCAGAATCATAATATTCATTTTATTTATAAACAAACAACTCCAACCATAAATGTTGGTGATATGAATCAAGTAAATAGTATGCATATACAAAGCAGAAGAATGCAATTTACACACTGAACATTTGCGCTGTATTTCAAAACACTGAATTTTTTACTCATCTTCCGTTTTTTGTGGTTGAGTTCTTGACAAATATGGCCTTTGCAACTATTGGGTGAGGTTGGTGATTGTAGCCGGCTGCTTACATCGCAAAACCGTTTAAGAATGCGAAAAATAGTTACTGTTTTAGATTGTGCCCCGGAGTTTGATAAAATGAAGTTTTTTTTAGAAACTGACCATAATGCTAAACTGCAAAATACAAATTGAGTGGATGGGAAAAGACACATGCTGAAATACTGTCCTGTAGTATGCTCAGTGATTTATAGTGTATAAGGAATTGTATGTAACTTTTTTGTATTTATTGACATGATTTTCCACATCCTGTAGACTTTGTGCTCATTTTAAAGTTACTCAGACACAATATAAAAAATTAATTAATTGATTTGTATCGGCACTATCTGCAGGATCTGC